>VDFB02291605.1:0-347235 GCA_007258455.2 Sequoia sempervirens
TCTTGTGAAAATTCTAAACTCATGGTTCTAAATTCCCTCACATGATCTATTGGGTTAGTTTTACCATTGTATTTGTCATATTTTGGGAATTCGCAATGTCTCGGAAATGGTATCATGTCCACACTTGGATCAAAAGGATAGGGAAAAATGTCCTATAACGAGTACCTTCTCGTGGTCCCTTTTTGCATATCTTGAAGTTGTTGTTGCAAGTTTTGCATTTGATGTGTTAGGGTAGTCACTTGGTCTGTGTTTTGTGGTTCAATTTCAACTCTTATAGGTGCTTCTTTTAGTCAATTAACGTCAAATTCCTTTGGAAGTTTTGCACCTAATTCAGCTAGCATTAAAAGGTATTTTTCTCCATCCTTTTCCAAAACTATTTCCATGAATTGGTGGAAGTTAGGATCTTGTTGTGCAATTTGGATGTCCTCGTTAGTTATATCCTTAGGTTTGGATCGATGTAATCTATGAAATGGATTTTCTCCAGCCATGATATTTAGAGATTCAGTTTCTTTTTCTAGGAGTTTTTGTCTTTGTAACCTTGTTAAAATGGGCATACAAGTGTTAGGGTTTTCACTAAACTTTGATCCTTTTGTGAAGTAGTGCCAAAGATAATAACTAAGTCAAATAGAATGATAAATTCTAATGATGAGACTAAGTTATATTTTTCTCTTTTTTTATACCGTTTTGTTTTGTGATTGTAGGATGACTGATCCTGATAATGAAACTTAACTTAATAATCAAGAGTTGTGTTTGATGATAAGGCACTTTAAAAGTGTAAGATCTTGGCTTAATTTGGAAGAATTTGGCTTGTACGGTCTTATTTTTGCAAGTTTAAGACACTGGTTTGACTAGTTTTTGTATTTGTTCTAATAAAAATCTAAATTCTAATGTGAACTGTCTGATAAGGGGTAAAAATAACTCTCTGGTTTTCAATTCTATGGATGCGCTAAAACATACCTCAGATGCACTAAAACAGAGTGTGAATGCATTGGTAAACTGACTAAATGCGTTGAAAAATTGGGTATATGCATTGAGATGTGCTGACAGACTAGGTATATGCATTGTAACAAAGATTGGTTGCGCTAAAATACTGGGTAAATGTGCTAATAGACTGTATGGATGCGTTGTAAAACAGGACAAATGCACTAAAATAGACTTTTAATGCATTGTTTAAATAAGGCAGATGTGCTAATAGACTAGGTATATGCACTGAAACAGAGGTTGGTTGCGCTAATCTGGAAGTGGTCATTATTTTCACAGTTCTATCTGTTTGTTCTACTTTTTCTTAGTAAAAAGATTGATTCCAAGGTGAAAATTTATGATCAGTAAAGATTTGGGGGATATTTTGATTGTGAACTTGGAATTTTGGTGCTCTAATTGGATTATTCCTTCGGAAATGATTTTACACACATAGCAGCAAGTTTGTAAACATTGGTTCACATCTATACATTAAACAAAGAGTGTGTATTCTAGAATCAGGTCTGATTCTTTCAATTTCCATGGGTTTAACACAAGATAATACAGTTCAAGCACTTTTCTATCTCAAAGGTCACTTAGAATATCATAGCCCATAGCTTGCAACTATGTCAGCTCACACAACCTTGTCACCCCCTAGAGGGCACCCGTGTTTTTTCCTTTCCTGAGTCTTAACCAAAGTCGAATCCTCCACTTTTAGCCAGGGCCTCTAATAGTTATATGGTGAGTGTCTTGGGGGCATATTCTTCCCTCCCCTTGCACTGTGATATAAAAAGTGTTCAGAAACTGACACAGTTGGATTCTACACTAAAGTTTGTAGAAAGGGTTTCCATTCGACGCGGCACAAATAAAATCCCTCAGGAGACCTCCCAACCTTTAGAACAAAGGTTTTGGGGATGGTTATCTTGCACACTTCCATTGAATTGTGGGTTTCCCCAAATTCACTTTTGATTAGAGTGGGTTGGAAAACCTGGCTTTGGTTGTTCCCACTTAGGTCATTCTTGTAAGGTGAGTACTTTTTCCCACTACGACAGGCCTTCTAAAGGTGTTAATAAAGTAGGATAGCAAGTCTAGCATTTTGATCACCCAGTTAAGGGGAGAGCATAAGCCTATTGCTTTCGAAACACAATGGACATGGGGTTCAAACTATTTCTTTAATTAAGCTAGATGCACTATCTTAACCAAAGGAAAAGCAATAATGAAATTAAATCCTTGCAAACACCATTAGTAATTTGTAAATTTTTGTCTTTGACGGGTGTAATGTTTCCAACAATTGTCTTTGACAAGCGTTTTTTGTACCTGCAATAAAGAAAACAATGATTAATTTTTGGATTTTTTTTTTTTTTAATTCTGCAAAAATAGTCAGATGTGCTACAATAGTTATTATATGCACTAAAACAATATTTGAATGCGCTAAAGTAACAGTTTCATGTGCTATAGAAATTGATTAATGTGCTAAAAGAAAGGGTCAATGTGCTGAAAGAAAACCCCTTGATTGTGGTGAAATAGAATATTGGATGCGCCGTAACAGTAGTCGTATGAGCTGAAATATCTGTCAGATGCACTGTAATCAGTAATTGGATGTGCTAAAATATTTGTCGTATGCACTATAAAAACTCTTGATCGCACTAAAACAAAACATGTCAGAAACCTGGGAGCACACTTTTCAGAAAAAAGATGTTAAAAATGGGACTTTTGGGCCCCACAGTGGGCGCCAATTTATGTGTGAGTAAAATATGCGTAAATGAATAATAAACACACCTAATAAGACATTATATCAAGAGATTTAAATAACAATTAAACTATTAAAAGCCAAAAATCTATTGAAAGTGTCTTATTGCTCTCTATCTCCAAAGATTTATTAAATCACTGTGGCTCTCAGGTTGTTAAGCATTGTGATTGTTAAAATGACAATCTAGAGAATGAGATATTATAAAATGGAGGAATTTAATCTTATGTAATGATTGCTAAATGATATGATGATGATAATGTAGCCTAAAATGACATGAAAATGATAAAACAAACTACTGTAAACTAAGATGCAACTAAATGAAAAGCCATGATTATGATTGCTATATGATTGAATGATTACTACTTGCTATTTGCTCAATTCTCAAATGCTTAATTTCTCTAATGTTATTTCTACAAAGTAAGATTGCACAAAGTTGGGATCATTTTCCTGTAGAAAGAGGTTGTATTTATAGATTCTCGACATCATATTTGTGATGTGGCAACAAAGCAAAGGTCTAGATTTGATTTGAATGATTCAATGGTGAAAGATGAAGAAGCCTGAGAAGATTATGGAGATTGTTCCTCCCCACAAAAACATTCATCCAAAGGATAGGAAGAATCAAAGGAAGAAGATGAGGAAGTTTGCCTATAATTTGTCTCAAATTTGTCTCCAAATTTGTCTGTGAAGGTCAAGTTGAATTAATTAGATATAAAATATCTAATTTTGTTGGTGGATATGATGAGTGAAAAGAGGAAATAGTTGTAGAAATATGCTTTTATTTGAATATTTGGATTTATTCAAATTAGCAAAAGAGGATATTTAATTTAATAAAACAAACTATAGAATTTTTTTTATTAAATAAACATGGAAGAAAAATCATAATTAAATAGAACAAAGTATGTGAACTTGTTTATTTAATTTAGATGAAAGAAAACAGATAATTAAATAAAACAAGGTATTTGAATTTGTTTATTTAATTAAGATGAAATAATATGATAAAGATAGAAGAATTAGAAGTGAACTATATAAATAAATATTTATATGTATTTATAAGTAAATGAATTTAAAGGAGTCAATTAATCAAATAAATCGTATTTAATTAATTAGATTATCCAGACCATTTTTAGGTGTATATAGTGTATTCCACAATGCTGACCTCAATATTATTCTACAACCTACAAGTTGGCATTTCATTATCTTGGAAAATGTGTCTATTCCTCTCCTTCCAAATTTCCCAGATGACAATTGATGGGCTCGTGATCCACAGTCCACCAAACAATGATTGCGTATGAGGTGTTGGCCAACTTCTAAGCATTTCCAACAAGCTACAAGGAAATGTTGATTGCCACTATAGTTTAGAGCATAACCAATTCCAACATTCTTGAGTAAATTTGCAATTCAAAAACAAATGGTCCATTGTCTCTTTTGCCTGTTTACACAATGGACATCTTGAAGGCCCATGATACCCTAACTTTGTGAACATGTCTGTAGTTAGGACCCTACTTGAGACACATCCTAGGTGAATAGGCCTGCCTTCGGGAGACAAGATTTATTCCAACAAATATTAATTAGAAGTCTAGTTTCAAACAACCTGGACTGTGCCATTGTGACATAGCCATCTTTTTCTTTATATTCCCCGCTCGTCGAGGCATTCCATCTTATGCTATCGCAACCTTTCCTAACATAGATCTTCCTTGTTCCCATCACCTCCTCATATGCTTCCATTGATAAAAAATCACCCTGCTTGGGTGGAACCACAATGTAATATCTTACCCTATCTCTCCATGCTTGCTTTGTCCTATTTTTGACCTACTCCAAAACTACCATCTCTGCTAGCTTGGGGAAGCCTTCCCAAGAATCTTCCCAGAATAGAGCGGAGTGACCATCCCTAATCTCCCAAGTGAGGTGAACCAATATTAAATCTCTATAGCTTCGCATGAAATTCCAAATTCTTGATCCACTAGGAAGAGACCTGGCTATAAAGATACTATTATCCTCACCATCCAAATACTTTTCCCTCAGGATTTTGACCCATTTCATATCATGTTTTGTGTGAAGTTCCCAAACTAGTTTAGTCCCCAAAGCTTTATTCTAAAGGAGCATATTTTTCACCCTAGCCCCATCCACAACCTTGCTTTCATAGACTTCTTGTCATTTCACTAGCGGGAACTTATTATGCTCCGAGTTCCCTTTCCAGAAAAAATCCTTCATCTTTTTGTTGAGCACTTTGTTTGCCCCAACCGATAATGGAAGACACAAGAGCATGTAAATCAGAAGTGCAACAATGACAGATTTGAGCATCGTTAATCTTCCCGCCCATGAAAGCCAATGACTTTTCCAAGAAGACAACCTATCCTTCACTTTTTTCGTAAGAGTGTTCCAAATGTTTCCATGTTGCACTCCTTTTGCTAGCCGAAGATCGAGATATTTGCAAGGTAGCTTCTCTTTTTTGAATCCTAATATCCTTAAGATTTGTTCTTCTCTATCCCTGCTAGTGTTAAAAAAGAAGACTTCAAATTTCGTATACTTATCTCCTGACCAGAAGCCAAGGCGTACTTGTCCAGGACACTCTTTATCTGTCTAGCCTTCCTAAACATTGTGGCACCAAATAACATTATGTCATCTACAAACTGTTGGTGTATAATTGCAGGAAGGCTACTAGTGACTTGAAGACCTTCCAACCAACCATCACAATGAGATTTGTTAGATCTTCCCAAAGCTTTGGCCATGATTATGAAAAAAAATGGGGGAGAGGGTCTCCTTGTCGAAGACCCCGAGAAGCATTAAAAAAACCTTCCGGGGAGTTATTCACAAGAACTAAGAATCTTGGGCTTGCAACCTATCCAAAGACCCAGTCCATCCATTCCTTCTGAAACCCAAATGCTTCCAACACCTTGAATAGAAAGTTCCAATTCACTCTGTCATAAGCCTTCCTAATGTCAAGTTTCAATAGAATCATAGGCTTCTTCAACCGCTGAATGGAATGAATAACTTCCTGCGTGATGATTGCTCCATCCAAAATTGACCTTCCTGGCACAAAGCCTGTTTGCTCTTCTGAAATGATGGATGCCAATATTCTTTTCAAAAGGTTAGCAATAGCCTTAGCCAATATCTTATATAGAGTGTTGCACAAATAAATTGGGCGATATTCCTCCCAAGATTTTGGTTTCTCTTTTTGGGTATAAGTGCAATAAATGTATTGTTTACCTCCTTGAGCACACAACCCATAGCTTTGGAATCCTCAATCACCTCAGTGATATCTTGTCCCACAAAGTCCCAACATTTTTGGAAGAATGCAGCTCGAAAGCCATCAGGCCCAGGCACCTTCTCAGGATGTAACTGAAACACAACTAATTTTACCTCATGTTCTATGAATTTGGCATTTAATGATTCCTTTTGTGCTGAGGATACCATTATGGGACTGTTTCTGAGCAATTCATTTTGTACCTCAAGATTGGACCCCTCCTAGTCATTCAACAGATTATGAAAATATTCAACTGTAGTCACCTTTATTTCCACGGGATCAACCAAAAATCTACCATTATGTAATTTGATGCTCGATATTTTGTTAACTTCCCAGAGCATCTTAGTGGAATTATGAAATTATTTCGTGTTCTTGTCCCCTACCTTTAACCACATCTCTCTGGATTTTTGTCTTCAAAAAAATTCTTCTTTAGTCGGGACATCATTCAACTTCCTTTTCAATTCCTTTTCCTCTTGAAAACAATTGTCATCCATACCATTCTTTATCACCTTCTCAGATATCTCCTTCAATGCTTCTTCAATCCTGCACCTTTCTTCAAAGATGTTCTTGAAACAATCTTTATTCCATTGCTTTATGTTCTACTTTAGTGTTTTTAGTTTTGTGACTACATTGAACATCTTGGAGCCACCAAGTCTACAATCCAACCACCACTATTTGATAAGATCCAAAAGATTCAGATCTTTGAACCGCATCATTTCGAACTTGAATGGGCACCTTACTGGCCCTTTTTCCCCATGTATTTCTAGCTGAATCGAAAAATGGTCTAAACCAACACCAGACACGATCTTGCAGTCCAAAGTGAAAGGAAAATTCCCCAAATTTCCTTTAAAAAAGAACCTATCAAGCTTTTCAAAAATACTGCAAAAACCCTTTCTCCTATTTGTCCAAGTAAAGCTTCCATTCCCCATTTGAACCTCAATTAGCATGTTGCTTTCAAAAAAATTTATCAAGTATGATTGAGATTGTAGCACTCTTCCCACCCCACTTTCTTATCTTCAAATCTCAGTATAGCATTAAAATCCCCCCCAATGATGTAAAATTCCTACCCCTAATTATTGAACACCAAACCTAGTTCTTGCCAAACTTTCCTTTTTTGTATGCAAGTTGAAGGGCCATAAAAATTAATAAGAAAAAAATATAGCTTTGAAATAAGGCTTCTTACCTAGCAAACAATCGAGTGCTTGCTGCTAGCCACTTCCTCTACCAATATAGATTGCAATTTCCAGATAGTCAGCAAACCACCTGAGGAACCATTTGCATTGACCCCTATCATATGTTATTACTTCAATTTCCTACCAAACTTGATCTTCCCCTGCTCCCCTAACTTGGTATCCTAGATAAGTCCTATGTCTGCTTGATATGCCTCTAATTGATGCCTAATTAGGCACCACTTATTAGGGGCATTTAAGCCCCTAACATTCCATGTGATTATTTTCATTGCTATTCGGAAAGAGCTTCACTCTTCCCTACTTTCAACATCTCGTTAATCTTCTTTTTCCCAATTGCTTCTCCATCCCATTTGAGCTTTTCTTGGTTTGGAATCCTTCCCCTTTTCTTGCTTTGTCCACAATTCAGAGAAGATTTGTTCATGTCCTTCTAGTTTATACCCAACTTTCCTGGCTCAAATAAATCTATTTGTGAGACTTTTCTCCTCTTTCTTGATTTCAAACAACTCCCTTCTTCAAAAGGAAAATCATCTTCTTCTGAACCTGGACAATTTGTCCAATCCTCAAACATTTCCCCTTCATTTTCTACCGACGAGTTGCTTTTAGCATCCTTAGCCAACGCCACCAATTCATTTCCAACCTCTATCAAAGAGTCAAGCTTCACTTCTCTGCAAATTTCCCCTAAAGTATCTAATGCCTTTGAAATTTTCGCATCCAGATCCTCCCCTTGGGAAATCTCCACCATCTTTTCAGCCTCCTTCTCAACCCCATGCTCAGGAGGAACTACATTTTCATTTAGCGCTATTAGAGAGTTGATATTCAAAGCCACAACTTTGTTTTTTTTCCTTGACCCTCGCCCTTGGGAATCTATGCCATCCCTTTTTTCTCCCCCTCATTCCTTGGTTGAGGGTATCTATCAACTCCATCTTTTTGGGTTGGCATTCACATTTCTGCTCCTAATTTATGGATTGTGCATCACAATTTTGCTTCTCCTTGCCATGTACCTTATTTGAGAGCCTACAAATCAAGGGTTTCACCAGACTATTATAGGAGTGGGAGTCATCCACTAGGGCTTGCACCCAGCTTCTGCAATCCAAGATTAGCTCTATTTCCTTCCAAATAGTCCTATTAGGGTTATTTTCGATGCAAATTATGACGTGAGTATTGGTTCCCACTGGATCACGACTTTCTTCTACGCATATAAAAGTGCCCAAGTGATTTCCAATCTCTTCTAAGATGCTTAGTTCCCAAAACTCCATCGGGAGATTGGGGAGATTATACCAGTCTTGCATCACCTCCATTTTGTGGCTTAAAGGGTCGAAACTTTCCATCCACCATCGAATGTAGAAGCCACAACCATCCAACACCCATATTCCATTCACGATTTCTTCCCTTATATCTCTCGAAGGACAAATTACCAGAAAGTATCCATTTGGAAGGGATTTGAATTGTAGATCTTCCCCCCACTTTCTATGCCACTAATTTTTAAAGCTTTCCCAATTTATATATTTACCATACCACTTGGCCAGCAACCCTAGGTTTTCCAAACACAATATTTCCACTTGAAGTTTAATTGGGCTTAGAACCAAGGATATTTTGTCACCCTACTTCAGACTACTGCCATTCTCCTTATTGTTCCATTGCTCATTTCCATTTGAACCATTGTGTTGGGGATCACCTTCCTTATTCGTGTACCGAGTTTGCATGCTGCCCTTACCATTGAATGTGCCCCATCTAGGGTTTCATCCCCCATTTTGATTTCCTTCCATTCTATGGAAGCCAACAAAGTTTCTCCACCCCTGGGCTTGTTTCCTTGGCCTTCGAAACTCTTGGTTCCCATACCTTTGTCATCCTCTCCAACCAGAGTTCTCGGTAGGGCCTCTTTTTTGCTCTTGTGCAAATCGTTGTCTCCATGGTTCGTTTGACACCTACTATTTGATCCGTTCTAGCGAAATCTCTACTTTCACATCCCGAGCCCGTCTGTCTTGTCTCCAAATTCTGTCGGTATTCACTTGAAGTTGTTTCATTCTAGCATCAAAGGCATCTTGCCCTCCATTGTCGAACCTCTGCCTTGCTCCAACTTGCTTCGACTCACCTACTACGCGCGTCATTTTAGATATTTTGATGGTTTCAACCAAACGTACATTCAAACTCTAAAATTATTCCATTTTAATATTAAATAGAATTTAATTTTTAAAATTGTTATATATTATTTTATTTTTAAAAATAAATTAAAATGTTATATTATTATTATTTATATTTTTAATGGATTATTAATTTTTAATTATAATATATTATTATTTTTTAATATTTTTTTGGATTAGTGAACTCTTTTGACTGGATATGAACCAGTGAGGCCAAAAATGAGGGACCTCATCCCCTATATGAATACCACAATGGTTCACAATTCACGAACACACTAGATCAATGAAGGCACAAGCCTACGATTATAGTAGCCCAACGGAGATTTGAACATTGGTGGCAATATCAACAATGCCACAACTTAACCAACACATTACGAAATCACCCCATTTTAAAAAAATTATTAAATAATATATTTATTTTAAATTTATATATATTGGTAATACAAGAATTTTTAGTCTAGTTCGAGTCAAGTAAGGTTATAAATGAGGGACCTCATCGCATGAATGCATTGCATTAACGAGAGTAGTCTAAACCTCTAAGTTTAGTAGACCAACAAGAGCACAAAGCTTGTGAGCACACCTCATCCTCAACATATGTTACAATGCATTAACAAGAATAGTCCAAACCAGAGATTTCAATAGCTCGATAAGGGCACAAAGCATGTGAGCACACTGACCCAAAGACATTGACATGATACCAACAACTTCAATCCAAAGGTTCAAGCCTACAAGAACACTGGATCAACGAGGGCAAGGGCACAAAGCTTGCAAGCACATTGACCCAAAGACATTGACATGAACACCAACTTCAATCTGAAGGTTCAAACCTACAAGTGCACTAGATCAACGAGGGCACAATACTTGCTATCACAATGGCCCAACAAAGGTTTGAACCTTGGTGACTATTAAAATAATGTCACGATTTAGACATCACACTATGCTATGAATGACAATAAAATTTATATTTTAATACTAAATAAAAATATCAATTATTTCTTTTTAAATTATTTTTTATGTATTTTTTATAATTTCTATATTTTCACAAGAAATCAAAATAATATTTCTCTATTAATTTGTGGAGATATTTCAAGAAAAAAATTACTTCTATGATACAAAATCTTTCATTATATAAATGAATTGATAAATCTTACTCATACTAAAAACAAAAATAAACATTATAGTTTAATCTTAATCTATTTTTTATTACATATTAAAATTGCCAAACAAATTTTATATATTATAAAAAATATCAATTTTATTCATAAATAATCTTCTTCAGATTTTAATTTATGAAAAAATTTAATTATATTTAAAAAATTATATTTTTTAATGAATATTTCCTATTTAACTTTATTTAATAAAGGATAGTAGTACATAAAAAGGACCCACAAAGTTTACCAAGACTAGGTACATATAAAAGACAAATAAACATAAATAGGACCAAGTCCAATAAAGTTTAAGAAGCTAAAGCAAAACTAGAAGGGGGGAGGTCCTTATCATCAAGATTGCCTCAAACATCTCTAGGCAAAATAAAATCAATTGATTCCTAGTCAGGGAGAGCAGTTTCTTCCTCAAGAGGGTTATTTGAGGGCTACTAAGCATAGGCAAAAGAGATGGCCAACTCAAGGCGGGGGATCTTGAGACAACCATGAGAATTGAAACACACTTAATAGGAGACAAAAGATGGCTTGGAATGCTAAGACCATCTACCATGGGCCACATTATCTCTAGAAATTAACGACTAAGAGCCATGGGTGCCATGGGAGTGTGATTCACTATCACATTTGTACTATAGGAAATTGTATACCTTTACAATTTCGCACTATGTTTGCATCCCCTTAATTAATTGGACTTAATTAAGCTTCTAATTGACCAAATCATGCATTCCAAAGCCTTATTATTCCCATTTTCCTAAAAGGAAATCTATATTAAACAATTGCCAACATTAATTAAATTACCTTGGAAACTAAGTGTCTTGGGCTTAGTTCCTAGGACCCATTTCCCATTTAAGTCCTAGGACCCATTTTTTAATATGTTTTTGGCAACATTTTAATGATTCAAATTCAAGTTTCAAGTGTCGGCTTTTGGAATCTAATTTTCAAGAAATTAGATAAGCACATATAAATACATAGTTAATTTATCGATTCAAATCTAAGACACACTATCAAGAGTTTACAAGAATAAATATTATTGTCAAGAGCATTGAAGAGTAGATTTATCAGTCATCTACAACAACAATGAAGATCATATCATGTCAAAGTTCATGTGTGTTCATGTCATGTTTTGGAGCTAACATTGTGATGTAGGTTTCAAGCATTCAAGCATCAATCAATCAAGCCAATTCATGCAAGATCCAAACCTTAGAGTGATGTGTTTGACTTCAGTCCTCTAAGGGAAACCATTAAGGGTTTGGTGAGTTGTAACAAGCTTTGTTCATTCATCAATTCTTTCATTTTGTCATTATTTCATTATCAAGGTTTAATTACCAAATATGGGGTTTGACTAAGGCAAACCCCCATTCACCCAAAACAAACATTTTTGCTTCTCTCTTTGTATGTGCATATTTACAAGTGAAGAAGGACTGAAAGTTGATCAAATGAGCAAATTTGCAAAGTTGTCAAAGTTTTCAACATTGTTGTCAAGTTATGGAAACTCACAAATTTTATTTCCGTCTTTTCGACAATCAAATCTAGAGAAATCAAAAGCCTAGATCTGACATCAGAGGATTGTAAAAATTGATTTTGGAGCCCTAGTCAAGGACCCATTTGCCCAAGGGTGATCCAGTCCTGCTATAGGCCCTGAAACCCACTTTTTATCATAGGTGCATATCACTCTGCCCTTCTCAAATCTGCCTGTAAATTATCATTTCCATTTCTATTACCATAAAATTTTGCATTTCAAGTGTTAGGTCATATAATTCATTTAGTGAATGCACTTTAAATCATTTCAAAACATTGCAAATCAATCATTTATGTCATAAGAAAGCAATAAATCCCAGAATAGGGTTGGCTCACCTCCAGATTGAAAGTCAATCTTATCCCTTTGAGATCTCTTTTTTTAATGAAATTAGGAAAGTGTAAGTGTATTTGAACCTTTACATCACACACCTTTCATATTGATGAACATACACTTATCCCCTTTCTCTATGTTTCAACATCTAGCAGACTAATTGTGTCCACACTAATGCCCTTGAGGAAGAGAGGAGGGATCCAATAGGATTCTAACAATAGTGCAAGGGGCATTCCCCCAATGATCCAACAATTCTTGCATATGTGCAACTTTACTAGCTTGCACTTGAATTTGTATAAGTACATTAGAGCAAATCACAATTTTAATATACAAAGAATATTGAGTATCAATAGAACAACTAGAGAGAAGAACATTATTTTTATCTTTCCAAATATTGAAGAGAATTTCCAGTATGAAAGCAATGCCAAATCTAGGTACACTTATGTAGGAGATAAGGTCAATCTCCAAGAAGTTCCATATGCTAAGAAAAAGGATCAAATTTGAAAAGTTTGAAGAAATCCTAAATTCAATTCCAAGCCTCTTATGCATTGGGAAAAAAACTAGAAGAGGTACTTGAAGGATTCAATTCGTCCACAAAATGGACAATGGGGAATAGTAATCTCGATATGAACCAAACAATCACTCAAAGGGAGGGCTTGGTAAATAATGCACTACGTAAAGGGAGCCAATTTAGATTTCAAGATTGTCGACAAAATGCTTTTGAGTCGACAACGCAAGGTCCTAGTAAAGGACTAAAGTTGTCACTTGTGATATTGTTGATCCACCATAGGAAGATGGGGGGATAGCCACAAATAGTCCTTGTTGGGTTTGTAATTTTGAAATGCTATATTTGGGAACCTTTTCCAATCCTTTCACCAAGGATTAAAAGGCTTAACCCTGATTTTATGAAGCATCTAAGGAGGTACACCATTTATCACAAATTGAAAAGTTTCTTGGTCTTGAGTAGAAAGCTTAAATTTCAGTTTGAACTCAAGACAAGAGAAAATTCTCAGTGACTATGTTGAGAAAAATTGGCAACACTTGAACGCCTCTTAAAGAATTTCAAGGCATGAATCCTTGACACTTTAGCTAGAGGACAATCTTGACAAGAAAGAACCAAAAACCATCAAATAAATTGTTGATTGATAGAAAGGTCATTGCAGAAGTCATGAACTCAAGCCAAGAGAAAATTCTCAGTGGCTATGTTGAGAAAAATTGGTGACACTTGAACGCCTCTTAAAGAATTTTGAGGCATGAATCCATGACGCTTTAGCTAGAGGGCAATCTTGACAAGAAAGAGCCAAAAACCATCAAATATATTGTTGATTGATAGAAAGGTCATTACATAAGTCAAGAACTCAAGCCAAGAGAAAATTCTCAGTGACTATGTTGAGAAAAATTGGCAACACTTGAATGCCTCTTAAAGAATTTCAAGGCATGAATCCATGACACTTTAGCTAGAGGGCAATCTTGATAAGAAAGAACCAAAAAGCGTCAAATAAATTGTTGATTGATAGAAAGGTCATTGCAAAATTCATTTCCTACCCAACAAAGCCAAGACTTAGATAATTTCCCAAGGTTTCCATATGCTTTTGATAATAGAAATGCCTTGAATGTTGATAGTTACCCATATAGTGAACCAAATAACAAAGTCTAGACCCTACCAAGTCTAATGCAGCGGAGGTAGGGTTTCAAACGGAGCAAGGGTGGGTGTTTTCAGGTTTCAGGTGGAGCAAGCATGGCAACAACAATCTGTTACAAACGTGGCAAGGTTTGTTCAAGATAAAGAAAACGGGGTTTTCCACAAGACAACCAAGGGACCAACTCCAGTCAGTCAGGCCCTAAACTTGAGCTTTAGGGATTTTTTAATTGTGAATGGAAGGAAAACAATGGCAGAGGGTCCAAGGGGCACAAAGCACGAAGCAACTCGGGGGACAAGGAAGCAGCCAACAAGCTCGTGGGTCCGAGGCTACAGCCCGACAAAGACAGGTTTGATCCACATTGTCACTGCTTTTTTTGTCTTCCTTTGTTCTAGTGTTTTTCTGTTTCCTCTTGCAAACTTGGGACACCAAAACTGTTCAACACATGATGGTTAAACAAAGGGGTTCGGGGGATAACTTAGCTCTAGTGGACCAGGGGTCCATGGTAGAGCAGACTCAATCATCAAAAGAAAAAGAAAAAAAATGAAACCCTTGAATATTATGGAATGTGTGGTGAAAATTTTTAAAACTATTGGGAGGGCCCATGCACAGTTGGTTGGCCCAATAGCTAGTTTCCCATATCCAGAGTATTTGGGTTCTGCTTGGGTCCACACCTTACAGTTCACAAACGGGCTGGAAACTTCTTACAACAATAATCTCGGAAGGGATTTAGTAGGAGCTTGGAACCCATGCACATCAAAATGCTTAAAGGCATGCATAGAGGATATAGTGGAAAAACTGGACTTCGTAAATGTTAAACATTATAAAGGGATCTTGAGTTGTAGGCAAGCTCGAAAGCTAAGACAAACTAAAAAGAAAAAATTCGCTATGATATTACCAAAAATTCTCAGCAGTGGGGCACAAATGTCCAATAAGTTTTTTTAAATTGGAGAAAGGAAAAGTAAGTAAGATAAGAATAAAGAAAATGTAAATCTGATAGAAAGTCTAGAGTACTCAGAATCAAGGGCGAACATAAAAAAAGTGCATGACATAAGAAAAGTTGTTAGGGTAGAAATACCTCACGAAAATAAAGACGTTTATAGCCCTACATCGACCCCTTTATTGTGGTTGTTAGAGTTGTACGTGGAGGAGCTCATGAGCATGAAAAGGAGGCTTGAAATTTTAGAAACAAAAGGGATGTGTGAGGACAATAGAGGAAAAGAGGTTATAGAGTTCTGATGTAAAATGAAAAGAGAAAACAAGGTGCTCAAAGAACAAATCTTGAGATTACAGAGTAACATGGAAAGTGGACAACAAGAACTGGCTACATTAAAACAAGAATTAGAGCACCAAAAAGTAGCCAATATTAAGAAAATAGAAATGGCGAAGGGAGAAGACACACCACAAATAAAGGAGTTTCAATTAGCTTTGATAAACATGGAACTAAAAGAAAGCCAACTGAAAAATTGCATAGAAGAGGCCAAATCATGGTCACAAGTTGTAAGAGGATCATCAAACAAACAAAAAGAAATCATCAAAAAGCAAATCAAGGTGCAAATAAGAGAAGAAAAGGACAAACAAAGTAAGGCAACAAATATCATTATCAAAGGCCTAAAGGACTTTGGTGAGAAGGAGAGAACCAACATTTTAGCAAGAGGCTTGCTCAAAGACTAGTTGAAGTGGGCGGGGCTTATTCAACAAGCGAACCAAATTGGAAATAAAATAGAGGGAGGAAGGGGTAGACATGTAAGAATTATCATGAGGAATATAGAAGACAAGAATGCAATTATAAAGAATAGGGGATTACTCAAAGGTACATGCATATACCTAGACAAGGATTTGACCTTTTCCCAACAACAAGCACAAAGGAAAGAATGGGAGAAAGTGAAAACAACAAGCAGTGAAGGAAAGTGGGCATGGTTGAAAAATGGGACAACTCAAATTAGCGACCGTTTAACAAACAAGAATAGGGATTAGGGGCCCCACAGGAACATTTGCATATAGTAAGTTGGAATTGTAGAGGTTACCCATGGAGACGAGGACCTGGTTTGGGGCCCATAGCAAAAAGGAAAGACAATATTATTCTCGTAGAGACACATGAACATGATGGCTGCAAAGTCTTAGAGTTTGGAGGTTACAAAAAAAATTAAGTGTGGAGCAAAGGGAGTGAAACAGGCAAAGGTCATGAAGGTGTAACGGTTTTAATCAAAGAGTGTTGGGGATGGTATTGTAAAAGTCGAGAAAGAAGACCCAAATAAACAGTACATATGGTTTCAGATAATAGGTAATGGGGTCATTTTCATATTGGATGCTTGCTATTTTGTACCACAAAATTCAAAGTTCTATAAAAGGAGAAGTTAGATAGTAAAGATCCATATGCCTCATTAAGAAAAGACATTTCTATATTTAGCACCTTGGGAGAAATAGTTCTTATTGGGGACTTCAATGCAAGGACTACTAACAATTAGTCTCTCCAGCTGAATAATGAAGAGCAAGGAATCAACAGTCCTCTATGGCTGGAAGAGGTGGAGCAACCTTGGGAAAGGACTTCTGAAGACAGAAATGGGAATGTATCACACTTTGGGGCAGAGTTATTAGGGACTTGTAGCTTATATAATCTGTTTATTTGCAATGGCATGAAAGGCTGGCCAAGTTCTGGGAATATCACATGCAAAACTTACAATGACCAAAGTGTGGTGGACTACTTAATTTGCTCTCAGAAGTGTATTCCTAGAGTTGTGGAGTTTGAGATCGAAGAATGTCCCTTTGAGTTGAAATTTGATCATGATCCTTTGTTCGTTAAGCTTGACGTGATCTCAAACAACCAACATGGCAGGCTGGCCCACAACACGCAAAATGAAATTACCACCAAAGCAAAAATACTCTTAAATTAGGAAAATTAGGACCTCTTTAAGGCTGCTCTAGAGAAGCATTTTCTTCAAACATTAAATAACAAAGGGGACAAGGTTGCTAGTGGGTCTAGTGGTTATCTAAGTAGCAATCTTCTTATTCCTATGATTCATAAGGCTTTAGATGCTTGTAAAAGGTCCCGTCCAAAGAAAGGGGCTGCAAACACTTTCTCGGCCAACCCTTGGTATGATGAAGATTGTAAGGCTGCCAAGAGATTTTTGAAAGAGAACGAGTTGAACAAAGAAAGCAAGAAGAAATATGAGAAGTTGGTGAAAAAAAAAAGGAGAAAAGTATGTAGGCACAAGAAGGAAAGAGTTATTTTCCTTGGGAAAACACAATCCCAAAGGTTTTTGGAGGGAGCTACAGCAAAAGAGAAAACAAATTAAAAATGGCATAAAAAAATGTACAATGGTTAGTGTCTTCTTTATGAGAGGGTCTAAGGGAAAGTTTCCCCTCCATAATTAGCACATCAAAGGAGCTCTTTTTAGTTGAAGATATCAAACAAGGTATAAAGAATTTGGAAAATGGTAAAGCGTTAGACATAGATGGGCTGCACATTGAATTTTTAAAGTGGGGAGTTGAAATTCTTGCTCCCCATATCAAAAGAATGTTCAATGATGTCACTCGCGTTGGCTTCACGATAGAGTGGACAACTAGTGTTGTCATCCCTCTCTACAAAAGTGGTGAAATCAATAACCCATCTAACTACCACACTATTATGGTCAACCCTATCCTTGGCAAGCTTTTTGGGAGCATGTTAGAATGTAGAATTAGCAGCTGGGCAAAAAAGAGGGAAAAAGAGCGAAAGGGCAGGCTAGCTTTAGGCCTAAATACTGCATCACTCTTAGACACTTGATTGAAAAAATATGGGACACACTAGGCGAGGAAGCTTTTTGCTGCTTTGTTGATTTTAAAAAAGCCTTTGATACAGTGCCTAGAGACAAATTGTGGAACAAAATGGATGAATTAAGTATTCTAGATGAGTATAGGGCTATAGTGCATAGACTTTATGAACAGGTTAGGGCTAAAATCATAACAAGTGAAGGAATGTCTGAATGTTTTGGCAGTGACATAGGGGTCAAACAAGGCTTCCCTTTGTTACCCACTCTCTTTGGGTTATACATTGACAAACTAGAAGATTGGTTAAGCAAAATCGATTGGGGGGGGGTATCCAGCTGGCAGGTTATGTGGTGAAGCTATTACTGTATGCTGACGATCTTATCCTAATCTCAAAAATTGCCCATAGTTTGAAAGAGCTTTTGAAGGCCTTGGACCTCTTTTGTTAGAATGTTGGGATGCAGGTGAACACCTCCAAGACCAAAGTCATGATTTTTTCCCTAGGGAAGAAAAGAAAACAAGAAAAAATACAAATACCTTGGGATTGAATTTCACCATAAGCTCGACTGGGATACTACTAGAACTAAAAGGATACAAGGGGGTTAGAAGACTTCTTTCTTACTCCAAAATAGGTGCAGGAAGGCTGAACTTTGGGATTGGAAAACCAAGAAGACCCTCTTTGGTTTGCTAGTCACATTGGTGGTTCTCTATGGCTGCAAGGCGTGGGGAAGTAGCATGTCAAATCATAGTTGGAGGCAACTTGAAAGAATCCAAAAGCATCTAATCACTTGCAACCTCAAAGTCAAAACTATAATCCCTTAAGATATTCTCTTGGCTAAATCGAGAACTTTACTGTTGGAGGCTTCAGCTATAAGCCGGTTGCTAAGCTATTTGAAGAAGGTTGAAAACATAGATAATCACCATTGGCCAAAAATTGCCGTGGATGAGGTTTTAGACCGTAGGAAGAAAACATGGATGAAGCAAAATAATAAATGGCTAAACAAATGGGACATTAGCTTGCATGAGTGCCCTAACACCAATGAGGAAATAAAAAAGTATGTTGCAAATAAATTCAGGACTGCCATGTGGATAAAGCCGATTGGGCGAAAGAAAACTCGCTATGTCAAAGAGTTCAACCCAACTTGGGAGCACGATGAAAAAACCTACTTAGGAGCAACTATTAAAGGCAAAACAAGGATGTTAATTGCTCAGCTGATGACTGGTTCACGCCATCTCAGATGTGAGATCGGAAGGTGGACGATACCTAAGGAAGTGTGGGAGGATAGAATTTGCACTTTTTGTAATGAAGGGGTGGTGGAGACAGAATGACACTTTATCATGGAATGCACTGCTTATGGGGACATCCGCACTCAGTATGAGAGCAACTTAAAGGCTGACAATTTACACGAGTTATTTGAGGAAGAAAAGATCAACAAGACTGCTAATTTTTTGGTCAAAATTCATAGCAGAAGATCCAGCATTGAAAAGAATTTGGAGATTTCTTAACTTTTTGGTTCTCGGTCCCTTAGATTGTTTGGTCTAGTGGACAACATTAAAATCTCATTCATTCATTCATGCCCTAAAGAAACCCCATAATTAATGTAATTTCTAACTAAATTTTTCCGAGCTTCATTATCCTCCGATGATCTGATGAACCATTTGATGCATAAGACCATGCCTTGTCTACAGGGGAAAAGCAAACCTTAACCTCCAGACCCGTGAGATAGAGAGCAAAAATGCCAAACCACATGATGATAACCATGATCTCCGTAAATTAATCTTCTAATATTTTAATTAAATTTTTATTTTACTAAAAGCTTCCCCTAATTATAAGAAAGATTTTGCCAAGAACATCGTTTCCTTTGCATTGGCCAATAAAACGTTATCTTTTTTTGGCGAGAGCAAACCGCCACATTTAATTTAAAAAGAAGAAACAAAAACAACCAACCATTGTTTTCAAAGCGTATGACAGTATTAGTGGAGGTGGAAGAAACAAGTGCAACGAAGATGAAGTTATATGTTATCCTTCCCAACAGCTCATTTTTTCAGGCGTAGTAGGCCACTATCTATTTTAGAGAATGGCATCCTTGTCTGCGCCCTGCTTCAATATAAATTTAGCTCAGAAAAGCCGCTACCAAACTTGCTTAAAGCCTCACAGACAACGACAAGTATGTTTTAATTCGAAACCAACCCGAGCTCGAGGCTTTCGAATTGTTTGTATGGCTGTGAGTGACTCTTTTCTATCCATACAGTGTTTTTTAACTGCAATGCACTGATTCGGCTTATAAATTAATCAATTTAATACTTGATGAATAAAGATTTCAAAAGAGTAAGTCGCTTCGTGAATACCCATTTGCTTGTAAATAATGTTCTGTACTCATGTCTGGTCGTAGTTTCTTCGATGGAAATTTCATGTAAAAGAAATGACAATTAATATGATATGTCTTTTTCACTAAAATCAATATCTGCAACCTGTGGGTCAAATCCATCAAGGCTTTATATGGACGAGGTCAAATTTTATGTTGAGTTATCGAACTTTGCAAATTTCGAGGTTCTGCTGGCATATGAGTAACATGTCTCTGTATTTGACTATAGAACTTAGTTTTTTAATTTTGACCCTGTTAGAGTAAATGTCACCAGGTACCTTGATCATGAGACCCTAAATGTGAACTCCATTGATAGAATTCTTTGAATAGGTAAGTATAAAGCATTTAGGAGAATTTCTGATCCAAATCAATTGGAAGTAGTACCAATCTTCAAATGAATGAACATTGTCCTAAAGCTCAGCCTCTCTTGTTGATTGATGCAGCTATAACAATTCATTTAGTTTCATGACTTTGTAATTGTGAATATGGATCCTTACATTTATCCTTAACAACATTTGGCAGTATACTACTATTCGAAGCATAATCTAAACAGGTCAAAGAATTGAGAAGTGGGTATCAACAAATTTATAGACGGGACGATACTTTAAAACAGAATTTGGGATTGTAAACACATAATAATGTTCTTGGCCACAAGTCTTGACTGATGCTCTTGGCAATTCTAATAAGCTCATGAACTATTATTTTTAAAACCTGGTTTGGTTGGTTCTGGGTTTCCTAGAGGAAATGATGGTCTTAAGCATCATAATAGGGAAGCGTTTTGAACACTCTTGAAAAAAAAGATGATGGAGTTTACAAGTTTGAAGAAGGCATGTGAAGACAATTATTTGTGATCTCCTCATTGATGAGATAAAGAATTGGACCATATTTTAGGGGTTCTGCAAAGGTGGTTGACATGATGGATCATATCAGTCAGCGCATATCTTAGAAATGTTTATAATTTTAGGAAGAAAAAGTAAAACATTGTTATGTAAACTAAAAATTGCCATAAGTAAACTGAGTGAAGCCCAAATTCCAACCCTTTTATCATTCTAAGTTTTCTTAGCTGTTCACGGACTCTACAATGATTACCAGTGGGCAGTGCCAATGCAAATGATGCAGCAGATTATAATTACAAGAGCAGAAAGATTAATGCAATGTCTGCAGTTGCTGCCATCCTAATGTTGTTGAAAACTCAAATTAGAAATGTAATTAATTTGTAATTAGTTTTGCAAATCTCACCTAGAATGGTGTCTTCAACAATGGGAATTGTGGGACTTTTTTGTAACACTAACTTCTGCATGTAATGTTCTTTCTTTGTTATAAGGACATGGATTCTTATTGTAGAGAGAGTTGGGATAGGACTGTGGAAAGATAAAAGACTGCCTAGATGAGTTTAGGTCTTGGAGAAGTGTGTTCTGTTTCAGCTGGGTGAGTTTCAGGATTGGAGAAAAACATGTATGAATTCTATCAATGTTGAGGACAGTTAATGAAGATTTCTTCCCTTTGTCATTCATTTTCCTTTGCCGTTGGAATTTTTGTTTCAGATTTTTTCCTTTGATCCATTTGTTGCCTTTATTATGAGGACCATTAGTTTTTGGGGAATAAGCCTTCCTACATTACAATATTCCTTTGATCTGGAATTGCATTGCCTATGGCCATTCCAAATCTCCAAACACATGTTTATGTGGAATTATTGATTTATATCGTGAATTCAGTGAGCAAATTATTGAAATACAATTATACAACATATAAATATTGGAAATGAGTTGTAATCAATGTGCTCTTTGGATAACTATTCTTTCCGCATAGAAATAGGAATTGGATACAATTTAAACGTACATTCTTATGATGCCATTATTTATGTGTCGAAAATCCTCTTGGGTTAGAAAAATACCACACAAAAAGTTTACAACACTATTCCTATATAAAATCAAGTACAATTTATTTTTTGTGTGGGTAAACCTGAAGGCAATAGCAAGTGCATGCTTATTGTCCACTCAAGTTTGTCACTTGGCTACTTGAGAAGATTTCTAACATGGGATAGACATTAGTTGCATGACAAGCAATCTTGGCAACTCAGGGATTACACCTAATCACAGGAGGAATCATCTCAGAGTCACATAATTGTGTACTTGACAAGAGGGTTTTCCTTATCCAGTTGTACAATTTGCATTACACAGATTAATTTTCCCTCACAAGTGTCTGCATTCCTACCCTTTACTGCCATTGGAGCATGGAACTCCTACCTCTCTTTTGTATTTTTTCTCTGCACAAAAGCCACTGCTCTAAACTCTAACCGCCCTATGATAAATTACCAATGAATATTTGACTTAATAAATCTGAAGTGCTAGTGTGCTTTTATTGACATTGAGATGTTTTTTTTACATGTTTCCATGACAGTTCTGGACTCCCTGGACTTTTATTTACTCGGTGCCATTTGGCCCTTAGCCTTTTAGAAAAAATGCCAAGACTCCATTCTTGCAATTTAGGTTTCAAGAATTTTCATTTTACAGGTTTAAATCAGTTTAAATCAGTATGATGCTATAATAACTGGCTACTAGCAAGAAGAATCCATCAATTGCAGGTTAAAACCCGCCAATTGACTTGGAAACCCAATTTAAGGGAATGTTTAGCTGAGAATGGTAGGCAGGTAGAATGGAATTTGTAGTCTCTCCATATCAAGTTCAGCTAATTTTGACATTATATGATTGAGTTATAGCTCAAACATAGCATTGTTGCCTGCACATTCAGAGGGTTAAACAGATGAATTTTGACTTGGGTTTCTTTGGGTGCATCAGTGACCACATCACTAAAATATTATATCAGATCTCGGATCATTTTGATGTTGTCAGTGCTGTTCTTCATCAATACTCACTTTTACTGTGTTTAGAGCCATCAAACTTTTGCAATTTCTCTGCAAACTGCAGGGAGTGATCCTTTTGACATGAATCAAACTTGTGTATCAAATTTCAAGCCCTCATGTTGCCTTTTCATTGTGGAACTCCCAATATACAGTCTCTTAGCCATGGTCAACTAGCGATTCACCACCATTTATCCCAATCCGTTACTCCAACTTGAGTGGCATGATGTCTTGGCTTCAGACTGACATCTTTGAAAGCCGTAAAAACAAGATGACTGATTGTGTGCTTCTACCTTTTTGTTGTAGTTCTAGTTCTTGTAAAGGAACCTGCCTTGGAGGTCAAGAAAGAAAAAATGGAGAAAGCAAAAACATGATACCCCCATCAAAGTATAGCATCAATCAGCCTTGGAGCTCAAGAAAGCAAAAATGGATAAATAAAAAATATGAGACCCCTATCGAAGTATAGCATCAATATTTATTCTACCTGGAATTGTTTGACCCTTTTTGCCTAGTGTACTTAGGCACAAGCAAAATGATAATATAAAGGGAAAACCTGTTGGAGTTTTCCTACACTTCAGAGGTGTGTAGCTCTCTCATGAAAAAAAAATTGTTATGTGTTTTTAATAAATATATTTAAAAGGAGATAAAGTAGAATTGAGAAATTTGAGTAATGGGTAAAGGCTGGGAAATGCAATAATGAAATAAAATGCATTTTATTTCACCAATAACAAATTACAATAGGTGCCATAAACATCAGATTGGTGCCAAATCTTGTCAATGAGTGGCACGTGTTCCATTGAAATCTTGAAAGACATTTGTCTCATGACTGTTATGCAATGAGTAGAACCCATTCTGCTGGGCCTTCTGCTACACACAATTATTGAAGATCTTGATAATGACTTGGGCAAGTTGAGCGAACAACTTAAAATGTATAAATTCCAGAATATAACAACAATGCTGGCAGGAAAATGAAAGCTTAGCATTTTAAAAATGATTTGCTTAATGTCCCATCAACAACAATGCTCATTTTCAAGCAACTATGCATGCATTAATCTATTATAAGAGTGATTAAATTTGTAACGGAGAAATTCAAGTAACGTATAGAGGCTGGGAAATATTATAATATTAGAAATAAAATACACTAAGAGAAGATTACAATATGTGCCAGAAACACCAGATTAGGTCCAAATCTCATCAAAAGTGGCTCACAGTCCATTAAAATCTTGAAAGATAGTTCTCTCATGACTTTTATGTAATGAATGAACTCAGTTTGCTGGGCCTTCTGTTATGCACAATTATTGAAGATCTTGTTAATGACTTGGGCACATTAAGGGAAGGACTCAAAATGTATAAGTCTTGAATCCAACAACAATGCTGGGAGGAAATGAAAGCTTAGAATTTTAAAAATAATTTGCCAAATGTCCAATCAACAGCATTGCTCGTTTTCAAGAATGTAATGTCCCCTTCTCGAGCATGATCTGTCGAGTGACCGTTGGCCTTTTTCTGGAAACCCGAAGGCTAGTCGGAAGATAAAATTAGGGTTTCCTATTTTTGAGGAGGTCTTTGCTCAGAGTTGGTGGATTCAGTGGCGGATTCTTTCTGGGTTTTCAGAGAGCTTCGCAGTGGTATGTTCAGCTCGGCTTTCTAAGCATTTCCAGGAATTTACTATTTTTAGTAAATTCTATTTTTGGCAGCTAACAGGTTTGTCTCAGGCAGTTGACTTTCCCTTTCAGTTGACTCAAGTGGCGTATTCAGTCCGGGCTTCAGAATGCAGTTTTGGAGAAATGAGATTATTTCACTTAAAAATAACATTATATTTTAAATGTTATTTTATGACCTTGGCCTAGTCGAATAACTTAATGTTATTTTAAAAGGCGGACTTGAAGGGTGGCGCCATCATTGAGGGTATATTAAATTTATGTTGAAATTTATCAAAGTCCAATCTAGGCTTTAAGGAGGGCGCATTTATTTAAGTGAAATATTTAATGAAATCAAAATTAATGATGCTTGGAAAAGGACGCCATTTTGTGGGATTAGGGTTTTGACTTTGGAAAAGGTGTTAGGGTTTCAAGGAAGGTCAACAGAAGCTTATAAAAGACAGCCTTGGGGTCTCATTTGGGGATCTTTTGTCTATGCTAATGTTATGCTGCCGAAATGGTTGCGGGATTGCTTCGAGGAATGAATGCCTCCTAGTCTGGGCTTGACTTCGTGCTTGAGAGATAGCACCTAGTGGAGAGGTTTGATTATTTGGGTGATTTTTAGTCAAGTTTGTGAGTTTCATTGGGATTTGTGCATTGTAATCTGCATTGTGTCTAATTAGTTTCTGATTTTTGCATATTAGAGTTTTCTAGATCTTGCATTTGAGCTACAGCAGATTCGAGTTTTAAGTTGTAAATCAAAAATTACCAAAAAGATTGTTCTGGGTATTGTCTCTTTCTCCCTGTCTTGGCTAGGCGCCCCTTTGTCTGAAGTTGTAGAATTTTTAAAGGAGTATTTAATTTATAAATGCAAAATCGCCCTCTTGCTGGGCCATACTGTTTCAGACCTGCATTGGAATCTGTGCATCAAATAAATAGCGTCTTTTGATCAGTTTTCAGTGTTTAATTTGAGTCGCCATCATACTAGGATCATTAGGCATTTTGTCTCATGAGATTTGATGCAGTTTTGAGCAAGTTGTGAGTGAAATCGTGAAGTACAGGGCTGCTGTTCGTGCACAAAGAAATCTGGACTGTCAAAAACCAGCATTTGAGATTGGTCTGCTTATTGCACTTTCAGATCTAACCTTTGTTATTCAGTGAAGGAAGTTCAATACATATTATTGCAGCTTGATCTATATGTTGATTTACATTTACAGCAAGATCTTATCATTCATATTGTAAACTGGCAGTAGTACTGACAGTATAGTTATTCTTGCTCATCATAATTTGTAATGTTCAGTTTCTCGCTCAGTATTTGATATTGTATTTAATTTATCTCCGCCCTATGGTAGCTACTTTCCCATCTTGGGTTAGCAAGCACATTCTGGGTGTTGAGTAGCTTCATCTTTCAGCATTTCTCTTCCAAGCATTGTTATTGTATTCACTCCGTCATATGGTCGCCCCTCACTCCGCATTGGATTGGGTAGCACATACTTGGCGTCGAGTTCCTTTTCCAGCATCTAGAGTAGAAGATCCTCTGACCAATGCTCGCCATCATCGGCGCCATACTGGTTAGAGTTACAGCATAAGCAGTTTGATTTAGATCCTCTGACCAATGCTCGCCATCATCGGCGCCATATTGGTTAGAGTTGTTTCCGTACGTTTGGGTTTATCTTCTAACCTTAACGGGTACTTGATTGTAATGTTGTAACTTGTAATTTGAAAAAGTTGAAAAAATTTGGCTCGGAATATTTCAGTGGTATCAGAGCCATGCATCCTGCCATCCTGTGCCCATCAAGGTTCAATTGACAGTTGCATGATAGAGAAATCAGTTTCTACACCAGTGGTCAGAACAGAGTTCAGCTTAGTTTAGAAGTGTCAGTTAAACATGGCTAACAGAGAAGAGATTAAGCTGCAGCAAACACTTTTTGCGGTTGGAAATAGACTTGACAAAGAATTTCAGTCAATGGAAGAAGAAAAGAATAATCTTCAAATATTGGAACAATGTTTGAGACAGGTGGAGCAGTCACCTTCTAAATGGATGGAATTGGCATTGTCACCTGCAATTCACCTTTTAGTTCAGCCCTATTGGCTGGGACATCCAAATGAAGAAATGAAGCTGTTGATTTCTTCTTGCTTCATGGAGATGATGAGGATTGTGGTTCCTTTGACACCCTATGATAATGAAACCATGAAAATCATTCTGAATATGATTGTAGAAAGTTTCCAAGATCTTGATGAAACTGGAAGCAATCTATTTGCTAGAAAGGTTGCTATCTTAAAGACATTTTCAGATCTCTGGGTAAGTAACTTGCTATTTGCCTTGGAAATGCATGATCAGATTTATCACTTGTTCCATTACCTCTTCATATCCACTCGGAGCAAACAAGAAGAGGATGTTATTGCAGCTGTGAAGAAAATCCTTATTCTCACCATTAATGAGTCAGATGAAATTCCACCAAATGTCCAATCTCTCCTCTTGGACACATATGAGTGTGAAGAAAAGGATTCTCCTATTGCTGCTATGCTGATCAAGGAATTATTTAATCAATGTGAAGAGAAATTGAAGCCACTGTTGGAGAAGTCTGAGCAAGATGCAGGAAAATTTAGTGGTCCTGATGATAGAGATAATTCCAAAGAGTCCATACAAGGTCATATTGAAGATAATGACGTTGAAGTGTTCAAAACAACAAGCAATGAAGATTCTTCACTTCATTATGATGGTGACTTTGGGTGTGAGCAGCAAACTCGGTCTTTGGAGAGAAATGTTTTTGACGATATCAATTTGAGGGATTTGGGACTTGACTTATTCAAAGAGTCATCACTACAAAGGGAGCACGATAAGTTTTTTCCTATTGATCATCTTAATCAACCCACTAGTATTTGGGATCCGGGTGTGTTGGCACCAAGGTATGACAGAGAAACTTTGTGGGATGAGTTTCCCTTTGATCCTGATGAAGACCAATGTTTCGTTGGCATTGCAAGCTATAGGGAGGGCACAGAAGGAAAAGTTGTCTTTGATGAAGAAGCTTGCTGTGAAAAGTTCCATGGTGATCCTTTCGAGTTGGTTGCAGCCACCAAGAAGGATGTTGTTTCTTCTAAAACTTTCAGAACAACATTCGATGATTCTTCGTTCGGGTTAGGAGCTGCCTTAGCCTTCAATCAAGAAGACGGTGAGGTGGATGAAGAGCTAGAAGACCACGTGGCTCTTGAAGATGTAGAGTTTGAAGGTGTTACTAAACACAAATATGATTTTCCAATGCATGAAGTTGATTGCAAACTTGGGGTCAAAGAATCTGTGAAGTATGATGCTTTTTTTGATAATGAGCATTCTCCACTAGTCAATGGTGAAGTTCATGAATGTTGGAGCAGCAATGAAGGCAGCAAAGACAAGGGACATGGTTCTGATTTTCAGTTGCAGCCTATCAGCAGTTCATCATCTTTGAATTGTCATGATTGGGACAGACAATTCAAGGTGTCCATTGACAAGGAAGTGCAAGCTCTATCCCTGTTTGATCACACACATAGCTTGGTTGAAGAATTGTACTGGAAGGCTCAGCTTGAAGAGAGACAAAGAGGAGTGAAAGATGAAGTTGCTCTTCCCAATCTGCAACTTATCAGAAACTCGTTGGTAACCTTGAAGTCCGAGTACATGCACTTGGTTAAAGATCGTGATTACGCCATTGAAGTTGCAAAGAAGACCATTTGTGCTTCTCAAGAGAGAGTGAGGAAGATTGATGAACTTTCTCTGGAGCTTGGATCAACAAGAGCTACACTAGAAGAAACTCAAATGGCTTTAATGGAGGTAGAAAATCAGTTTGCTAAATTCAAATTTTTCACAGAGCAAGAGAATGCACATAGAGCCAAAGAAATCAAGCAAGTAATCGGTGAGCTTGATAGTCTTCGAGAGGAGTTTAACCTAGAAGGTCTCACAAGAAGGACTGAAGTTACAAGTGCAGATTTGTGTCACAACCCTCCCTAGAACTTAATAAGTTATGATACTGATGACATGGTCGTTATTTCCGTTATTGAAGCATTATCCTTCTTATGAATATGAATTAAAGGATTTAATAATTGTTCTGGTTTATTTTATTTCTTGGCAAATGAATGATATGATGGATGATTATTTAATTGCGTAAATACCACTATAGATGATGTTGTTACATATATCAATGAAAAACAATATGTTAAGAATAGTCTAACTCTGGCTTTTGGTGTCAAGTCATTGCAGGACCATCAACGCAAGAAAAGAAAGGGAACCGTCATCAGGGAGAGGACACGGTTGACGAGGATTCGATTGTTATCAAACTCTGGGAATCAAACGAGGTCACAAATGATCTTGGCCTTGGAAAAATAAATAATAGATAATAAACCTTAAAAAGAAAACTCTTGATATTTATTTCACTTTATAAGAAATAATAAATATTATGTTGACAACTTTAAAAGGCTTAAAAGAAATAAAATAAAGCCCGAATTTGATTAAGGCGAATATAGTGAAGCGGCCAAATGAAAGAAACTCATGAGTAGTTTTGGCGCGGGGTATAGAGTGAGAGAGAGGGAGAGCCGATGCATGGAAACCTAAAAACGCATCCCAGAGCATGGAGTTGCTTGAAACGTCTGCATTCAAGAAGGCGCGATGGGGAATGCGAAGGGGTTTTCATTTAAACATCGATCTCCTCTGGAAAAAGGGATCCATCAAAACATTTGTCGTTCTTCTTTGGAGTTTTCGTCTTTTGAAACACCGGTATTTTCCGCCAAGGTTAGGGTTCGTTCTTTTCTGCTATTATTTGTTTACTCCTCTCTGGGACTCGGGCGGCAAGCAAGGGTGTCTTCATACGACTTCTCTCTTCCTCTGTTTCGCGGAAAAATCCTCCAGCGGCTCACGAGTCTCATCTCGGGCGACAAGAAGAGTGGAACTCGTGGTCAGAGGCGACCAATACCATCAGGCACGTCTTATAATTCTTTCTTTTTTTTCTCTTATGGGTCGAATTCCTTAAGCAATCAATTTCTTCTTCAAGGAGCATGTGAATGAATGATTTTCTGATTATATTTTATACCGGTTGCTCCTTAATCTCATTTCTGCTCTGAGATTTTAATGTGGTTTCTAGTTTTTCTCTGTCTGAACCGTAACCATTGTGTAATATAAATGCCGTCTAATTCTTCCAATCGGGAGGGGGGTCTTACCTTCAAGAGTAAATCTGAGGCAGATTGTTTCTCTTTTCCTTTTCGTAATCTTGTAATATTCTTCTCATGCAATGCCGGACTAGGGAGTCTCTTTCCTTATTGCTGGTAAACTGTAGACAAACCTTGAAGCGATTCATGTCTTCTTCTTTCTTTATTCCTTGAATTTCAGGACAGAACACCTGGGCAGAACATCAATCTTTACCAGTAGTAGGGTTTAGTTAATAAATGATGAAAGTCACTCAGAAAATGTCCAGCTTATAATTTAGAGTTAAATAAATTCGAAACAGATGAGAAACTACCATATCATCTACAACTGTTCACTTCCCTAGCAGATTTCAGTACTGTTTTCAAACACTTAAATATTTGAATAGAGTCTTTCATGGTTAATTGCCTTCTTGCAAGCATAGGATGCTAACACTGAACTATTATGGAAACTAATAGGATAAGTCTATCAGATTTGAACATTAACTCTTCCTGAAGGATAATCGATAAATTCTTATTTGAACCAATGAGATTAATAAAAACAGTGAGAACTTGAACTTGAATATTTGATATTCTTGATTATAGAAACCTGAATTATACTTAGTATAAACTTAACGAGCAAGGATGCGTGCTGACGGCACAGTGATGCCACAAGTTAATTAATTTAAAAATCCTTGGCCAAGGTAGATGCCCGTTTGGCAATGTCAGCTTCCATGACCAGATATACCCTGATCAGGATGATTCTTCTGATAGGAGGTACCTATAGAGGAAGGATCGATCAGTGGTATAGGTTCGTGGACATCAGGCTCAGAGAACTGATAACAATTGAACCTTGTTAATTGACCTCGTGAAGGGCGGGTTCTTCAGTTGAAGAAACTCGGGAGACCAGCAGGTCTTGGTTGGGCGGTAAAGCCCCTGATGATGATTTCTTTTCCTTTCTGAACAATATTGACAATGAAGATGGTGTTCAATGCTAAATCTTTCTTCTCGCTCTATTTCCAGGTACAAAGATCTGACTGTGTACTATTTATTGAAATAATATTCATTTTGTAATGTGAATTCTGTTTTTAGCTGAAATTACCGTTACATGTTAGTTATTGATAAAGTTTACTGTATAGCTGAATTCTGCAAGTTAGTTGTAAAAGATTAAGATAACCGTTGTAAGAAAACCCTAGAATGGTAGTTATTTATTCCATGATATTATGAACTGTTTCTGAAAAATCAGTTAGAAACGTTGGAAAACTCTAAAACTCATGAAAACAATTAGTTACAATTCAGCTGAAGGTAGTTACCAATTAAACCTTCGTAACCGTAGAATAGTTGGATGTTACGTAGACAGATTGTAGTCAATAATATTGTACTTAACCCCTTGTTCCATCTGGATTTTGTGTGGACTTAATATATTATAAGCAATTGTGTACTATATCGCAATACATACTTCAATACTAAGATTAATATATTATAAGCAATTGGGTACCATATCGTAATACATTCTTCTCTTTTTCAATGATGAGATTAGTGCAAACCTAGCATTTCATATTAATAAATCTTCAAAGAATATTTGAATAAAACTTTAAATGCATGAGTGATATAACAATTATAATGAGGATTTCTGTGATAACAAAAATGCATGGAAGCACTTCTTCCACAAATAATGGTTCACCTGTTTGAGCTGTTAATGTCTTCATTGCCAAAGATAATATGATAACATCCCATATCCAATCAAATAATTTCTCCAGTGAGACTTTCTTACTTGATGTCTCAACATAATATATTTATTGAGCATCACTTCCATATAGGGTAACACCTTGACCCAAACCATATGCATCATATATCATAATTTGTAACCGCATAGGCATAGGCCAACTCTTAGGGCCAACTATTTTTGGTACATTAGATACATAATACATCAGTCATTTATCACATTTAACATTATATTAGTTACTTCATTTGGAAAAAAAATAGTGAACAGATTTGAAGTTTGAGGAGAGTGTGTCTATTTCATAATCATATAATCAAGGTAGCAAGAGATTATGAAGGAGATGACAAAAGGAGAGAGCTTTGATTTTGAGAAACCTATAAGCAATCCATGTTGTAGAGAAAAAAGAGGTGTCCATTTGACTATTGAATTTTCCTGGATATTAAAATTTTCCATAGTAATCTCTTGTGTCTCTCTGTGATTGTTTAAATTCTAAGTAGTAGCCGGGTTCACTACTAGCCGAGCTGGATCCAAGTTTGGTTTGCACCCGATTCGGGTCCCGGTCCAATCCCTCTGTGGATACTGTTAGAGTCCCTGTTTAGGGAGCCCGGTTCACCTAGGGCAAACCCGAGATGAACCCAAGCACACCCGGATGCACCCAAAACGCATAGCAATGGGTTTTTTGATTTTTTTGCATTTCTTTAATTTTTTTCCCTTTGACTTTGACCTGCACCCTCCTCAACCCTAAAAGAGACCTCTAAAACACATAAAACACCAAAACTACTTCATTTTTGTTCATTTCTTTTGCAAACAACTTTCATTCCAAGAGGCTAAGCATTCATTTTTGCTTGTTGGATCAACAAAGGGAGTTGAAGATTGACTGTTGAAGCTTATACAATGATTGCATTTCATTCCTACACATTTACAAAGTGTTCATTGGTTGCCCAGAAGATTATAGAAGGATACTTTTGCAAAGAGGTAAGTTTTTTTCAAATTTTTTCCTCCATTTTGTTTTACAAAAATGAAACAAATTCTTTGCTTTGTTTATCTAAGTTTTTTCCATTTTTCTATGAATGCATGAAAGATTCAAAAGAGCTAGATTTTATAAATCAATTTTTTGTATTCAATTTTTTTTATTTGTTTGAATGTGTTGCCTACAAAAAATTGCCAAGAAGGTTATTTAAACGCTCACACTTCTTTCATGTTCAAGGTTGCAGCTATGACAGGTTACCAATGGAATCAAGGAGGTTATTTAAACCATGACAATATTTTAGTTTCAAATGCTATAGCTACAATAGATTGTTAATAGAATCAAGGAGGTTAATTAAATCTTTTAAGGTGTCCTTTATGAGAGATTCCCATGCTGTGTTTCTTTACAGAGTTTGACAATGAATTGAGGTTGGCTTTAAACCTCTGCAACTTTCATTTTCAAGTGCTGCAGATGCGGACAGGCTGCCACCGCAATCAGGAAGGTTATTTAAACCTCTACAGTCTTCTTCTATGTTCAAGTGTTGCAGCTGTGATAGGTTTCCAATAGAATCAGGGGGTTATTTAAACTTTTACACATTTCTATGTTCAAGTGCTACAACTGTGACAGGTTGCCAATGGAATGAGGGAGGTTATTTAAATCTATACACCCTACTATGTTCAAGTGCTGCAATTGTGAGAGGCTGCCAATGGAATCAGGGAAGGCGGAGCCAGAAATGTCTTACACTCTTTCTATGTTCAAGGTTGTAGCTGTGACAGGTTGCCAAATGGAATCAAGGAGGTTATTTAAACCATGACAATATTTTAGATTTGAATGTTGTAGCTGCAATAGATTGTCAATAGAATCAAGGAGGTTATCTAAACCTTTGAAACTTCCTATTATGTTCAAGTGCTACATTTGTGATAGGTTGAAAATGGAATCAGGGAGGTTATTTAAACCTCTACAACTTACTATTTTCAAGTACTGCAGACGTGACAGTTTTCTAGTGGAATAAGGAAGGTTATTTAAACCTCTACAATCTTCTATGATCAAGTGTTGCAGCTACGACAGGTTTCCAATAGAATCAAGGAGGCTATTTAAACTTTTACACCCTTCTATGCTCAAGTGTTGTAGCGGTGAAAGCTTTCCAATGGAATAAGGGAGCTTATTTAAACCTCCACACTCTATTATATTCAAGTGTTGCAGCTATGACAGGTTGTCAATGGAATCAATTTCAGATTGGGTTCTAGGTGGCAAATTGGGAGCCTTGGAATAGGGTATGGACATCCATCAAAGCATAAAGGATAGAGGAATTTTGTCAGATATTGTAGTTGCAACTACTCCTGTAGACATGTATGCTAAATTTGGGATCATAGACAAGGCACTTGAAGTGTTCGACAAAATGCCTCAAAGAAATGTGGTCTCATGGACTGCAATAATTGCAGGATATACACAAATGGTGCAAGGGCACCCTTGCAACATTATGTCTCCATTTTGGAAATTCTTGAAAATGCTTAAATTTGGCATCTTTACTTTGTAATAGTGTGGAAAAGAGTCATTTTGTACCTCTTTAGGTTATTATAAATTTTATTAGGTCCAAAAAGTGCAAAAATGTAAAAAGATGTAAAGTTGTCAACAAATATTGACAAAATAGCACAATTATGTAAAAGTTGCATATAGAAGTTGAAAGGACATAGGTGGTTCTAGGCATTAGGAAGTAGTTAGAAGTTTGAAAGACAATTGAAATTCCTTTATAAAGTCTTTTTAAACCATTTTCAATTCAAGGGTGATTGTATAGAAGGTTTTGATCAATGAAATAACACAGTTTTATGCATTTTCTACATAATACTTATGTTTTTTGTCATTGTACGCTTGTGTACAGATAGACAAGAAAATTTAAGTGGTTGTAAGTAATAATCCCTTCAATCACCTTCCTGATGAAGTGAATTTTATGCAATTTGGTTCCTTTTTGAGTAAGTTATTGTGAATTCTAAGAAAACTATTAAAAACCCTAATTAGGGTAAACAAAAGTATAAATAATTGTGGTTTTTCCATTGTATATGATGAGATCCTTAGATTTTTAGTGAATTGACTCCATATTGAATCTATTTTAATATTCTTAAGGTTTCATACCATGGGGTTAGGATTCATGTGTAAAAGATTAAATTTTTTGACTGTAATTTTGTGTACAGTTAGAAGAAAACAAGGTAGTTAAGCTAGGGTTTGCAAAAATACGTAAGGGTGTGATATTTTGATGCATTATTAATCTTATACATGTCCATTAACAAATTTTCCAAGCATTGGATTAGAGGATCTGTTTCTGGGGATAGGATATTCAATAACCCTTGTTTGGCATGAAGGCCTAATTAGACCTAATACAGACTAGAATAGTTAGTTTTGAGACCCTTGGCCCAAAGGACCTAATGTCCAATTTGAGATATGTTCTGAACTAGCTTAATGGGAGTTTAAAGATGTGATTTCTTTTGGGTTACAATGAATGGTTTGTGAGAAAACATCTGACAAAGGTGTTTGCAGACCTACTAGCATAGAGGTCAGGTTATGAAGAAATGACCAACAATTGGAGGGATAGACCATAATGGAAGTTTGCATGGGTTAAGTTTATGTCCTTAAAGGGTGAAAAGGACTTTTATGGCTTTATCTAAGTTCCTGGAAGATGAAAATCTTATTTGATGCTATGTTGAGGCCATGTGTATAATGGAGTCCTTTATGAACTTGCAAACTTGAGATTATTTGAAAGGGCAGACTTTTACATTGTTGTTTTTTATTGAATTGAAGATGTTTAAGGTGTCTTGAGGATTCTATTGAAGTTTGGAACTCTAATTGAAAGATTAAATGCTTGGGTGAAGGTTTTTTAAAGGAAATGTAACTTTGAATGAGATGGCTAACAAAGGAGGTTCTGATTTTTGTCAAGTGAAGATTAAGGTGTTTTCTTCCTCTAGATCTGCATCAACAAATTAGATCGGTTGAAAAGGCTTTAGAAACTTTCAAGAAAATTCAATTTACAGGTTTAAAGCCAGACTCTACAACCTTTTCTAGCATCCTCTCTGCCTGTTCCAAAATGGAAGCTTTGGAATAGGGTAGGGACATCCATCAAAGCATAATAGAAGGGGGATTTTCATCTGATATTATAGTTGGAAATGCTTTGGTTGACATGTATGAGAAATGTGGAAGCATAGAGAAAGCATGAAATTTTTTTGATAGAATGCCTCGAAGAGATGTTATCTCTTGGACTGCAATTATTGTTGGATATGCACAAAATGGATTTTTTGAAAATGCTTTAGAAACTTTCAAGAAAATGCAATTAGCAGGTATAAATCCAAATTCCACAACCTTTGCCAACATATTTCCTGCCTATGCCAAAATGGGGGCTTTGGAACATGGTATGAACATCCATAAAATCATAAATAATAAAGGAATTTTGTCAGATGTTGTAGTTGCAACTACCCTAGTAGACATGTATGCAAAATGTGGAAGCATAGACAAGGCATGTGAACTGTTTGACATAATGCATGAAAGAGATGCCATCTCATGGAATAGGATGATTGCGGGATATGCACAAAGTGGATCTATTGAAAAGGCTTTAGAAACTTTCAATAAAATGCAATTAATAGGTGTGAAGCCAGATTCCACAACCTATGCCAACATCCTCCTTGCCTGTGCCAAAATGGAAGCTTTGGAGTAGGGTATGAACATCCATCAGAGCATAATGGATGGGGAATTTTTATCAGATATTATGGTTGGAAATGCTCTGTTAGACATGTATGCAAAATGTGGAAACATACACAAGGCATGTGAACTCTTTGATGGAATGCCTCAAAGAGATGTCATCTCATGGAATGCAATAATTGCAGGATATGTACAAAATGGATTTTGCAAGGATGCTCTCAAAATATTTGAATTAATAAAGCACTCTGAAACATATCCCAACATTGTGAGCTTTGTTTGTATTCTTTGTGCATGCAGCCATGGAGGTTTAGTGGATGAGGGTTGTACATACTTCAATCACATGAGTGATGCAAGGGAGGATTGATTTCACCTATAACAACACAATTCAAGTTAGTGGAAACAACAATCAAATCCACAACTCCTTCCCTTGACTCCTTCTCGATACAACTTTGCCTTTTGCTTGTAGGTCAACAGACCTCTATTTTACAACTTTTCTCACAATATCCTTAACAACTACAGAGACTCTTCATAGATTTGAATACCCCTTTGACCCTCTCTAACATGTCTCAAAACCAATATATGTTTCTCTTTAACAATCCACTCAAATCCTTGTAGCCACACTGTCCTAAAGGGTCAAATAGGCCAATTTTTCAAAGTAAATACTCTTAAAAATTACAAGAAGCTCAAGATAACTACTCAAACCTCTAAGATAGTCTACCAATAGCCATTTTCAATAATTTTTATGGTCCCAAACTTTCATTCTTTTGTTGTCCCAAGAAACCCTTGTTTTCACCATTTTTAGGGAGTGTTTATTCTAAGTCAAGGTTCCACAACTCATACAACCTTAAAAATGCCTCCAACACATGTTTTTATGTCTTATTTAACTCAAATTACACTCAAATAGCCATTACTCACACCCTTCTATCCAACTCTTACTCAAAACCTCACATTTCATGCACTAAATCATTGTTTTTCTTCAAGACAATTAATTAAATCCCCACAAAAATATTCATAGAATCCCCTACAACTAACCTACCATCCTAATAAACCTATGGGGGGCCCATTCCACTTAGTAATAGGAGTAACAAAAGGTGGAATGGGATTTTATTCCATTAAGAGACTTAAAACCCTTCACTAACGCCTACAGACTTGTCAAAAGAAGTTTGTTAATAAATCAACTATAGCTCGATGTACTTCTCTCCAAATGGAACCAAAATTAAGCTTGAACCTGTATTCAACTAATTCCAAGGTTTTTTAATAGGATGTGACTGTACAACCTCGTCCAATGACCTGTAAGTTCATATTTATGAGCAAAATATAGAATTTTGAAGCAAACAAGGGTTTATTTTTATTGAAACTTCTTCACAAAATGTTTAACAACCATACCAAACAATGGGTTACATGCCTTTATATATTTCCTTCATGAAAATCCCTCCAAAAACTGACCAACTGCTTTTCAACTACCCCATGACTCTTGAGTTCCCAGAACTTTGCATCTTTTGCAATTACAAGATTGACAACTTTGTCAACTTTAGCAAATTTGCTTTTTTGAACCCCTAAACATTCTAAACACCACTAGAGTGACTTCAAAACATTATTTCATGGTCAAGCATGACCTTATTCACCTTGACCTACAACTTGACTCACTAAAACCCATAATAAACCCTATTTACATATCTTGCTCTTTTGAGCATTTTTTACAACATTTCAACATTGTTTCACAAAATGATCTCTAATTACATGCAAATGGCCAATGAGGCCTTATTGAAACCCACCATTAAATGACTACAAAAACCTAAACCAACCTAGGACTCACCATTATTGACCACATTCAAATGAACCTAAATAGGTGCTCTTGCACCAATGAGTAAGCCGTATTGCATTACACCTACAATTGATCATTATGTGTGCATGGTTGACCTTCTTTCCCATGTTGGCTATCTTGAGGACACTCTAAACTATATCATTAAGATTCCAGTTAAACCTATGGTGGTTGTGTGGATGTGTTTTCTTGTTGCCTATAGGTTACATATGAATAGAGGCTTAGGTTACATATGAATAGTTTTCTTCCCTCAGTTAAATTTTCATGGAGGTTATATCTTCAAGCCAATTGTTTTTCATCTTCTTTCCCATAAGATTACAACAAGAACTATTGTGTAAAATGAAAATTTTGAGGAGAAGAATAAAAATTGAGATTTTGGCATGGGAGAATATGATTTAAAAGAATTAAGATGTGCCTTTTAATAACAAATCATGAGTTCTTGTACACAAATACATCCCAAGTGAGTGTATTCATGGTTATCATTAAGGGTGGTACAAGTTGACCCAAATGGAGTGTAGAGGTCAGGGCACGTCTATTCTTTTGCTTATAAGGTGATCTATTTGCTCAAATCCTATGTTGGTATTCTAGTTTTTGATGGGGCTACAACCATAGTTTGGGCACCAGTAAGGGTTTCTAGATGTTGTTCTACCAGTGATGCTCTGAACAATCATGGTTAACCTACATATATGCTTACTATATATCGTAGGAAATCTCTTGTAATGAAGCTGGTCCACATTATTATGAATTTTATAATATACTTCGCAGCAATTTCTCTAATAGTTATAGGATCCTTGTGTCATGATTTCCTAGATTGAAGAATCAACTATGAATATTGATGAGAAGTGTTAATGTTAGTGAGGTAAAATATTGGATATAGCTGGCACCCACATTTGCTATTGATTTAAGACCTATGGACAGAGATGGGTGATCATGCATCATGTAGATACTATTGATAGAACATGTCAAAATATGAAAGGTCTCACTATGTTAGGGAGGATACCAATGCATATAAGGTGTTTGTAACAAACCTACAAGAGGATCAAAGTTTGTATTACTATTTATATAATGCACAAATACTTGGTGATTAATGTCTAATCCCTAAATCATCCACTCAATGGAAATTTGATTATTGTTGTTCCAATGGATTTGGATAGGAGTAAGGGTTTCAAAGTGGAAGGCTTCTCCTACCTAGAATCGTAGAGTGAAAAGTGGAGAAATTTGCAAGGCATAGTTAATATTATGGGTGTGAGACTATGGTACATTTGAGTAGCCATATGGTATGTCCCTAAAGGAATTGTTTGTCATATGAAAATTGTGTAGATGAATATCGATAATTTAACAAACCCTTAGTGCATAATAAGCATTCACACACACTAATCACACAAGTCTTAACATTTTTTTCCTCTACTAAGGTTTTTTCATTTTTGTCCTCTATGATAATAGTGGTTTAGAAAAAAACAATCAATAACTAAAGACTATCTTCATTGTTGTCTATGTTCTTAGTTACAAATATCTTCATTTATTGGGGAAGTGAGACATTGGCCTCATCACTTAGGATAATCCATTGTCAAAACAGTTAGATCAAACAACTATGTGAAAAGATGAAACAAATGTTTTGTCTTACCGCAATAAAAAATGTTTTGTCCCCCAACTTAGAGAAAAAGATCAGCAAGAATGCCTGCATACAAAATTCAAAATGGTGATATAAATTCAAACCCTATCCAAATCATATATCAAAATAAATCATAAGTATGGCTGGTGATGAAATATATTTTAATCTAGACCAAAGCCATCATCTCTCCTAATCTTCACTGCAACAACAGTCTCCTCTATTTCACCTTTCTATATGACGTCGTACAATCCTTCCCCTACTTTCAAATGCTCTGAGAAGTTGCCAATGGCATATTTGATGTCGTTGAGAGAGTATTTTTTGTAAAGAAGATTAGTCGAGGAAGAGGGCGAGGTTTCAATCCATGGTCTCAAATCCAAGTAGTCTTGAAGCTTTATAATTGCATCATCCCTTTCTGACATGAGTTGATCATTTATCTATTTCTCTGCAAGTGCTTTGAGGGAGTCAATCTCACAAAAACAAAAATGAAAACCCTCCTCCATTTCACTTTTGGCGCTCATATTTTCTTTTTTATTTTTATTTCCCCCCATTTCTTTAGGTTTCTTTATTTCATTTTATATCTTTAGTTCTTGTAGTCTTTTTATGGCTTTAGGTTGCTTTCTTAATTTCTTAATTTCTTTATTTCTTGTAAGGTTTCTCATTTCATATTTTATTTTATTTTTAATCATGTTTGGTCTTTCCTAATTTCATTATTTCTTTCTTTCTTGGATTGACCCTCTCTTTATTTCATTAAGCTTTCTTAATCTCATTAATTTTATTGTATTTTTAATCATTTTTGTTCTTTCTTTAATTTATTTATTATTTTGGTTCTTGTATTCATTTCATATCTTTAGGTTTTATTGTTTTATATTTTTAATTATTTTATAAATTTCTTCAATTTTATGGGTCTTGTTTTAAAAAAAAATTCTTATATTGCAAATTTTATTCAATATATTAGTCACTATTGTGTTAATAATTAATTTTATTATATTATGGCAATCATTCTTTATTTTATTTTTGTTTCCGTCTCTTTATATAAGGTTCCTTTCTTTTTAGTTCGTTTGTTGTTCTGGTGTAGTCTATTTTTTTGTATTTACATTAGTAGATTTAATTATTTTAGTTTTCTTGTTTATTAATTTTTTTATCATTTTTTAGGTCATCTCTAAGTCTTTTCCCTTTAGTCCTCTCACCCCCTCACCTATTTATCACTCCTAGTCTGCTACTTCTTTCTATCTTTCTACTATTTTGTTGCATTCTTTTTCCTAATGATGGATCATGGAGTTTGATATGAAATGTTGATTCATTTACTCACACAGTTTCAATCTAGAAATATGAACAAACCCATATTTTATTTTTTATTTGTGTGAAAGTGTCTACAAGATAGCCCTCAAAATGCAGTTGGATTATTTAAATCATATTTTATTAGCAAAATTGACCACAATTTCTCTTTGATACATTTGACATGCTAACACAGTAGGAAAATCAAACTGGCTTCAAATCATAGTTAAAAACATTAACAATTCATTAACATAAAGAGTAATAAAAGTTAAAGAATGTAAATGTTTATAATTTTTTTTATAAAATATGTGAAGGCCTTAAGACTGCACCGAGAGGCAATGCCTTCCACGCAATAGGTATTTTTGGTGCACCAAGCAACCTAGGTGGCCAAATGGCCCGCTTAAGTAGGGGTCCCATGAGGGGGGCTTAAGCTCTATGAATTATGATCAAATTTAAAATAAAAAAGAATAGAGGAGTAATAGTCATTTATTTAGTCATTAATTTAGCCATATATTTAGTCATTTATTCAATCATTTTTATTTGTCTGATATTAGTCATTTTTATTTTTCTGATATTAGTCATTTATTTAGTCATTTAATTGTGATTTTACCCAATGACCAAATTAGTCACTTATAGATGACCAAATTAGTCATTTATTTGCAATATTCTACTAGTGTTAGTCACATGACTAAAAGTTTTAGTCACATGACTAAATTTTTTAGTCACATAGTCATTTATTTGCCAATATTCTACTAGTCTAGGCTTGCTTCCACTAAGGTGGAGAGGTTTGGTAATTGGGCCATGTATTTGGAGGGTTGTTCCAAGGCTGAGGTGGATATCCTCCATAGTTGGATGGGTATGGGGGTTTCCATTGATTACTAGATGCATAGGAATTGAAATAAGGCCCAGTAAAAGATAATGGATTTGGTGGCATACCTTGTCTTGGAGCCCATGGTCTTCTTTGTGCAATGTAGAAAACATGATCATCATCAACCTGAACTAGCCTGAATTCTAGTGGAATCTACTTGCTATTAATGTTGGCTACCATTTTGCATCTATAGTCCTTTTTTCTACAATGAGGACAATATTCTACCAACATTTCCTCTGCCTCCTCTTGTTTCTTCTTTTCTTGAAGAGTGTCTAGCTGAGTAGCCATATTGTTTATGATGTATTGCTTGAAATCTTCCAACAAGTGATTAATCTCCATTCTTGAGACTCAATTGGTGGAGGATTTATCCATAGAGTATTGGTAACCTCTTCCTTTCTTTGAGGCTGCCCTGGAATAGTTCTTACATATCTTCTTAATATCATTCCAGAGAACTTGGGTGATATCTCCTACTCCCATCAAGTCCAAAGCATCAGTGCAACTTTCATTGATCCCTCTAAGGAAGAGAAAATTTTGAGACTCTTCATTGAGTGTATGATGTGGAGATTTCTACAGGAAAAACAAAAACCTTGAAATATAGTCCTCCAAACTCTCATCTTCCTTCTACTGCATCCTAAAAATATCATCTCCTCTTATATCACTCCCCCTACAATATTCTTTGTACTTCTCAAGAAACTTTGATTTCATATCATCCCAAGTATCTATAGTATTCCTACCTAAGCTCATAAACCATATTAATGCAACTTCTTTCAAGGTGGTAGGAAACAATTTAAGCCTATGAGCATCAGTAGTATAGTCATAACTTTTGTAGAGGATGTCAAACTCAAACAAGAAAGTGTCAGGGTCTTCTATGACAAGCCCATAGAACTTAGGAAGAACTGAAGTAGGGATGTTCTTGAGATTATCAAATTCATTCTGATGAATGATAGGAAATGAAAAATATGGTTGGTTGGGTCTATTTCAATTTGCATCAACCATACCTACTTGATGGAGTTCCAAAGCAAATGGATTCTCAATCAGGTTTTGGGCAGCTTAGTCTTTAGAGGAAGTTTCAAAATTGGTCAAATTGGGAAATGCATCAGCAAAAGGATGTACCTCTTCTTCCTATTTGTCTCTTGGCAGATTTTGAAACTCAACTAGCTAGTTATCAAGATTAGGGTCATTAGGAAGGAATCTCCCGTAAGCATCTCTTCTCCTACCTCTATGCATGCGGTATTAACTCAGTATCATCCAACTCACACAAAGCATTGGTGAAAGAATAGCATATCATTAATTTTTTCTAAATGGAGGGCATGCAAAGAACAAACTTTAGAGATACTAAAGAAGAAACTATAAATGACTCCAAAAAACTTCCTAGTTTGACACCATCCCCGACAACGATGCCAAAAATGTTGGCCTCCTCTAATAGTTCAATAACTAAGCCCTTAGAGCTGTGACTTAGAGATTAGACATCTACGCTAAGCATTCATCTTACTCATCATGAAGGTGCATTTCATTGTCAACCCAGGGATGTAAACTTGAAATGGGTCAACACTCTATGTGCACTAGGACTCCACTATAGTCATACTTAAACTAGAAAAGAAACAGTACTAAAAATAAAATGTTGGAAAGAAATTAACATAAGTATTGAGCATGAATCAACAACTACACTGAGCATCAACAACTAGACTAGAAATGGATGACATAAATAGAAATCTCAGCAAATAGACAGGAAACTACTATGTCTGCCTTGGCTGCAGGAACAGTCACAGAACAGAGTTCCAGTGGCTGTAGGTACAGACAACTACTGAAACCAAAACTAATTACTGAACAGAAGAATACATTTTAAACTAAATGGGTGGAATTCTCACCAAGTGGTCCCCCTTGAGTGAGTCTTCCTTAAGCTAACTCAAATGCAGTAAATCGAAATATCATTTTATTCCTTGGAAACATGATTACAACATATCAACAATATGACTGTATTACTTAAACTGGAAATGCAAGTACAATCTTAGAACATCCAACCTTATGAAAAGGGGCATCTGACCATTATTTATAAAGGGAAAATCTTCTAATTAACCCTAACTAACTAGGCAGATGACTCCAACAAAATAGGAGGATGCCATTTATTGAAAGCATAGAAAAGAGAGGGAGGAAGTTATGCATGCACCAAATTTTGTCAAAGAAAACTTTCCCCAATGAGAATCCAGCACAACACTCCCTAGATTTTCTCAACTAAAAAACATGGTTGTTTAAAAGGTAGTTACAATCTTTCATTTGAGCTAGAAATTTCCCTCCATTGGAAGTTTCCCTCCATCAAGAGTTTTCCCTACTTTGGCCTCTTAATGACCATCTTTTTGACTTCCTTAGCAACCGACCAGCTGGTAGGATTTTCTTCCACTTTGCAAGCTTCGTTTACATCAACATCTTAATTTGAACCTGCATGATGTCATTAGCACACACAAACAATTGCATATCCATAATTACCTTAAAGTAACATCCATTCAACCACATGTAAAATTAACACAAATAATCCACATAGCATGTTAATGTCATCAAAATTCACAAAGATAAGTTTATGCCCAATGTCTATGGATTTAAGGAAATAACATGGAGAATGTCAATAACCAAGTGCCAAATTCTATAGTATCAACATCAAATATATGATAAACCCTATCAAAATTGAGTCATTAATTGAACTCATCAATTACAAACATAACAAAAGGCCATTAAGTGGCCAAAGCAGTACCAACAGAGCCAGGAGGGTCTTTGTCATCTATTTTCTTCCCCATACATCAGTGAGGTCTGAAGTGAAATCAGGAGGAGGACCCCATCCATTGTCAGCTTATTTTCCTTTATCTTATTTTTCCTCACGCTGGGACGAGATTACAAGTGCTAGACATGAAAAACATTTTCCAGAGTCTAGTCAACTAGAGCCGCTACTAGGAGTATTATCAGAGGGCCACCTAGAACCACCACCACTGCTCCCCACTGCTCCTCCAGAGGGCCACCCCTGGCCAACTCGTGGAGGAGGAGAAAGAGACCACCGAGGAGTGCAGGAACCATGCCGAAGAGGAGGCTGAGAGCAAGGGTGAGTAGAGCCACTCCACTATCGGCCCCGAGAGGGAAACCAGCCATGAGAGGAAGTGGGAGAAGTGGGCACCCGAGCCACTATACATAGGGAATTTCCCCAATGATCCAAAAGCACCTAAAGGTGAGCCACTTCAAGTGCAACTTTTTTGCTTGAACTTGAATCTGCAAAAGCACGTTAGAGAAAATAATAGCTTTAGAATATAAAGAAACATTTTTATCCATTTTCCTATGAACAAATATGTAGGCATTTCTATCTTTCTAGATATTGAAGAGGATTTCCACCCTGAAAGTGTGCCAAAGCTGGGTATATTTAGCAGGAAGCCTGTGTAAATCTCCCAGCAGAACCATATTCTAAGAGAAGGGCTCTGGTCTGAAAGGCCAAAAGAAGTCATGAATCCAATTCCAAAACTGTTGATCTTTGGTACAAAACTAGAAGAGATGCTTAAAAGACTCGGCTTTCCCACTAAAAGGGCACCGAGGGTCTTGGACCCAAAGTGAACAAGACAAGACCCCATAGGCAAGCCTTGGAAAATAATACACCAAGCAAAGTGGGCAAGTTTCAGTTGAACACTTGCAGACCAAGTGGTAGAGAATATTTTTCATTATACATGAGTAGAGGATTGAAGAAGCCACCTCTAGTTCAGACTTTCAATCATTGGAAAATATGGTGAAAGCCACATATAACCAAGCCTAGGCTTGTATTTCTTGAAATGGGTGTCTAGGTACCACTTCCATTCCTTCCACCAGGGCTTGGACCATGAATTCCCACCTTATGAAGCATATTTGTAGGAATAGCATTCACCAAACCATCATAAGTATCACAGTCCTGGTTTTGAAGACTGTAGAGAGCACAAAAATCTTCCCACGACATAATGTGCATTATGGGTTTGTGAAACACATGTTGCAAAGTTTGAATGTGTTTCTTATGGAACCTTAGTGCCTTAAGCTAAGGTGATTTTTCCAGCGGCTAACCATTATTGGCAAAGAGGGGTGACCACCAAACCTTCTATTGATTAAGCGAAATCCTATCATGAAAACTAGAGTTGGCCCAATGGAGCCAAGGCTTAACCACTTCCTAGGCTCTCCAAATGTTCTTGGCCATGAAATTTCCCACAATTTGGAATGGTTCCTTCATAACCAGAAGGGTCTAAAATCCAATCCCCTTCCAAGCGGGTCTGTGAACAGGAAAGTTGGATTGGATGCAATGCCTGAGGAGAAGTTTCCAGGCTTCATCTCCAGTAAGGGCTCTAATTATCCATTTCACACACAAGGTAGTACCTTATCGTTGAGTGGAGAGAAAACCAAGCCCTCCAGAGTCTCTGGGTAGGTAGTAAAACTCCTAGGAAATGCGATGAAACCCTATATGGGACTCCGCAGAGGCCCAAAGAAAGTCCCATAGTAGCTTTTCAAGCTTGGCATAGGCGGATTTCGAAGGATCCCAACAAGAGGAGTAATAAACATGTGTGGCAGCCAAGATCTTAGAGCACACTTGGAATTTCCCTACTAGGGAAAGAGGCTTGGTAATCCAATAGGCCAACTTTTTCTCAATCCTAGAGAGAACAGTTTGCCACATCTCAGTTGGAGAAGCCTGGAAAGCGAAGGGAATTCCCAAAAATCAAAATATTTCCCCTAGCCCAATCAATTTCCAACCGTACTACTGAAACCAGTGAGGAGTGGGCGGAATAGACTACCTGTAGCATAGATTTTTATGCCATTGAATGGCAAAGCCAAACACAAGACAAAAACTATTAAGACATTCAAGAGCTACCTTAATATTATTCTCTTCCTCTAGAAGGGTGAGGTAAGATTCATCAGCAAAATGGCCATTAACAAGTTGATCCTGGGAGATAGGCAGGGAATTCCTCTAACACATTGTTGAGAAACCGCATTAGCTAGTAGATAGCCAAATCCTTTGGCAGCAAGCACATAAAGAGAAGGAGCAAGTGGGCAACCTTTCTGAATGGAGCAGAATAAAAAAAGACAAAATATTGGTGGTCATTGATGGTGATACAAGTAGAGGCATCTGAGAAAATAATTTGGACAACCTAAATGAAGTTAGGCCCAAACCCTAAGGATTTCAATATGGCAAGAATAAAAGGCCACTCAATGGAGTCATAGGCTTTAGCAAAATCAATTTTGAGAAAAATGGCTTCCTGGTCTGAATGCCTAGCCCACTCCATACCTTCCCACAGAACAATAATTTTATCTAGAATAAATTTGGATTTAATAAAGCTAGTTTTCTCTGGGTGCACAATCTAAGGAAAAAGATGGCGGATCTTCATAGCCAAGGCTTTAGCTATGATTTTGAAAGATACATTGAGGAGTGTGATAGGCTGCCAGTTGTAGATATCCTCGGGATCTCCAGGATTAGGTATGAATTTAATATTTCCTTTATTAATTATATTACCTATGGTTTTGGAATGAAAAGCCTTGAGATAGACTTTATGTAAGTCTTTCCCAACACAGTCCCAAAGGGCCTTGTAAAATTCACATGGGAAACCATCAACACTCGGGGCCTTTTCATCGTCCATGGTATGAATGGCTACCTTCAAGTCTTCAATAGTGAGAAATTTCTCTCAAAAAACTTTTTGGGTTGAAGATAGCCTATTTGGCAGAACAACAAGACAATCCTGAAGGGCTTGTTGCTGCTCTGGCATGTACTCCTAAGAAGTGAAAACTTGTTCATAATACCTAATAAAGGCTTGGAGAATGTTAGGTAACTCAGAAAGCACTCGGGTTCCTTCTTTAATTTTTTCGATGCGAAGAGAAGAGTGCCTGGCACGTAGGGCCAAAAAAATCTCCTTGGAGGCACGGTCACCAATTTTTAACCAGTGTATCTAGCTTTGATTTGAGCACCTATGGCAGCATAATTGTCTACAACTAGCTTTTTGTGTCTTAATTCTGCCACCCTAACTTGTAATGATGGGGAGAAAGGGTTATCCCCTAGAGCCTCAGTAGCTGAGTGCAGGTCAACTGTGGTAGCCTCATAAGACTGCCGATGAAAATGGTCAACTGGAGCCCATAAATGCGGATAAATCTTGTCATGTGACTGATAGAATCATTCCACCAATTAATCTAGTATGTATTATGAGGTGGCCTACACTCCAAATTCTAGACCCTACAAATGTGGGCCAATGTGGGCTAATGACAAAGCATAGACATGTTAAAAAAAATAGCGTCTTGTAGGCTCAAGGTTGTCTTGTCTCCCATTCAATACAAAAATAAATGGGGAAATGATCTGACAAAGTCACATCAACTAGCAGCTTAACCGGAAGCGAAGAGCTATCAAAAGAGAATAAAGATATAGTCGAGATCATGGCACGATCAAGGCACTTAAATATCCTGTCAGAGCCAGCCCGATAATTACACCAAGTGTGCCAAAGGGAATGAGAATGGTGGCAGCCAATATTAGGATCAAAGAACCCCAATTTATTATACATGTAAAACCATGCCTCTCATTTTTCGGTTGCCAATCTAAATGGAAAAATTCCATCTTTATCATATGCCAATTCAACCATATTGAAATCCCCACACAATAGCAAAGTAGCAACTGGCAATGAATCAACAATCCAATGTCAAAGCAAAGAGTGTTCCACAACATCATTAGAAGCATAAACATTAATAATCCCAAATGAGTGATTATCAATGTTAAGGAGGATCCAGATGAGTCGATGTGTGGGGTTAGACCCGTGGTCAACCACACAAGTGTGCCACCATGGGGACAGAAGGGTGATAGCTCTACCACATCCAGCTTCATGATTAGTACAAAACATTTGATTAGCTGGCCAAATAGAATGACAAACTGACACAAGCAAAAAATCAGAGATTTTAACTTCTTGGAGAGAAAGCACTTCAATACCAGTATACTTCTACAAAGTATCCCTAACAGATACTTCCTGGAGAGGTCTTCCAGACCTTGAACATTCCATGAGAGGAAATTCATGAGTGAAACTCCTCCATATCATCAGAGTTTGGCTCCTCATTTAGAGTAGAGAAGCGATTCTGCAAAAAATTTGGCCTAACTAACCCAATTTGAATATCCAAAGAAGAAAATATTTGTTTCTCCTGCACATATTCTCCTTCTTCTAAACGTGGAGAAGGATTGTGAGACTTCCGTTGAGCTCCCACCACAAGAGGAGAAGCATTTTGTTGTGCTATCATTACGGTAGCAGGCTGAGGCGTAGCCTTCGGCCTGGGTTGCACCAAAATATTGCCAGACCCTATCGGGGCCTCTTTCCCCTTCGTCGAAGGGTTTGAAACACCTTTAGCTAGCTCAAGGACTTTGGAAACCGTCCCAGAGCCATTGGAATTGTGTTTATGGTTCGTAACCATGGTCCATTTCTCATCAAGTTTGGAAACAAAATTATCCACCTAACGGGGCTTTTCAGACTCTCGTGATGGGGAAGGAGTATGAGGCACTGCCAAAGGGCAGTCCTTGATCTTGTGGTTTGTAGACTAACATCTATAACACGTGTTCAGTAGATTAAAATAAGTGACCTTCTGGGTGGAGAGATCCATTTTGAATATCAATGGAGTCCTTCAAATCTTGTGAAAGGTCCACTTCAACACAAACTCGTTTCTGGGGTCGGTCCTGGAGAAACCTATCTAGCTCAATACAAATGACCTTCCCCAGAGAGGACGCAACATGACTCAGAAAAGGAACACAAGGCAAAGGAAAACATGGAAACTCAATCCAGACTAGGACCCACAACTTGGTGTCATTCGAGACAGTAAAGTCTTGGGTCCACGACTGGAAAACCAACAGAGAAGACTTGACATACTAGGGACCATGATTCAGGATTACTTGAATATGACTGACCTTTGCAAAGCGAAAAAGGAAAATACCCTTGGTTAAATTTTGGACCATGTCAAGATGGACCCCATGAGGGACCTAGGCCTTGTGGACCCATTCTTTAAGCACACTTTTAGGGGGAGTCCTCCCAATGTAAAATACCCAACAAGAGTATGTTGCTCAAGGCATTGACAAGTAGAATCAAAATCAGGCAAAGGTAAAACCACATTAGCTGGGGAGTCAAAAGACTTATCTCATGAGACACTTTCAAAACAAATTTTTGGGGTTATTTGTTCAGAGGAGGAGCCATTGAGTAGAGTCATCGAACCACCAACACTAGCAAGAATTATTGGGTTAGAGCCAGTTGAAGGCATATTAAAACAAAAAAATCCACAATAAATACATTCATACACACAGGAAAAGAGAAGAATCCTACACCAATGGCATGGTGTAATGCAAGAGGGTCCAAGGATGACTGTAGACACAAGAAAACCCTAGCAGAGCTCATACACCCAACTTCCCATCCTCAAATCAAAAAAATCATTTTTGTGACTTTGAACATATGTATTGACTACCTCTAAAATGGATTTCTCAAATTTGCACTTAATTTGTTGCACTATCTCAATTTTCTTTCTAAAAATCAGTTTGTTCCTTTTCCACAACAGATTCCAAATTACAATTGTTAGGGCCACTCTCCATATACATGCAAAAATAAATGACTTATATAAAATTGGCCAAGGAGTAAACAAATCCCATAATGAAGTAGACAATGGAAACAATACATACGATTTGGATTTAATAAACTCCCAACATTCTTGAGCCACCTCATAGCCCACAAACAATTGATCTACTGACTCATATACCTCTTGACACAACACACATTTGAAAGGCTCCACAAATCCCAATTTACTTAATTGATCACTTGTCAAAATTCTTTTCCTTAAAGAAAGCCATGCAAAACTGCCCACCTTAGGAAGTGTCATTGAATTCCAACAGAAGGAATATTCTCTATGAGACTGACTTTGAAGTGCATTTGCAATGATTGATTTGTAACCTTTCTTCACTATGTAGTTTCCATCTTTAGAAGGTGCCCATACTTCCCTATTTGAGCCAGCTGATAAAAACACACAGTTATCCTGTAGAACTTTCCGCAATACAAACTTCTAACTCAGAGATATTGGTGAGTTGGAAAAATCCTTCTATATAACTCTCCCTATTATTGGCTCTATACTATTACATAATCTTTTAATTTAGTGCCCCACATGTCTAATAGAATTTTTTCTACTGGTTGTAGATCTTGGGTTGAAATTAGAGGGGGAAAACCATTACATGAGTCCTTCCAAACCTGCACACTTTCCCCATTGCTAACTTCCCATGACAAAAAAAGTGTAATGACCTCTCTGCATGCTACAATAAAATTCCACATAATCAGACCACTTGGAGAGTTTGAAATGGTAAATATTATGGTTGGGTTTCCATTATCCAAATTTTTTCTTTGCATTAGACTACACCATCTCAAATTTGGCTATTGATACATCCACCATATCAACTTTTCTCTAGGAGCCATGTTCCTTGCAGATAAATTATGCATACCCACTCCACCACTATTTTTATTCATGCACATATTATCTAAAGATACCAAGGGAACCTTCCTTTTCTCATCCATGTTTCCCTTCCACAAGAAGTTCTTAATTGTCTTTTCAATTTGATGAACAATGCATTTTAGCGCCTTCAAAACATCCATATAATAATTTGGAATGGCTGCTAGAACTAACTGAATGATCAAGATACGACTAGATAAAGACAACCATCTAGCCTTCTAGGAGATAATTTTAGATTTTATTCTATCTAAAACTTTATGCCAATACTAAATTTTATCTACCCCCATGAAGAAATGAATTCCTAAATATGCACATGGAAGCTCAACTTTTTGAAAACCTAGCATGTCTACTAGCTTCTTTGAAATAGATGCCTTTGTATTGAAAATGTATATCTTGGATTTATGAGCATTTATTTTTTGACCTGAAGTAGATGAATATTTTCAAGAACCTGATTGACTTGTGCAACTTCTAGCAGAGAAGACTTCCCAAATAAGAGGGTATCGTCTGCAAATAATGAATGTGTTACTACTATATTTTATTTGGAATAGAAACACCTTGCCACAACCCTTGACAATGCACCTTTTTTATCATTCTGCTTAGTGCCTCTGCCATTATTATAAATAGAACTGGGGACAGAGGATCTCCCTATCTCACACCTTGAGTGAAGCTAAAGAACCCAACTGGGAATCCATTCAAAATTGCTGAGAACTTTGCCCTTGTCAAACATGATCTAATCCATTTACACCACTTCAAAGAGAAACCAAAATTTTGGAGAACCTGAATCAAAAAATCTCAATCTACTATATCATATGCCTTCATCATATCCAGTTTGATTATGAATGAAGACTTATTAATTTTAATGGAATGCAACACTTCATGGGCTATTAGTTCTCCTTTTGGAGTCTCTCTCCTAGGCACAAAACCCCCTTGTTCATGAGATATTACTTTTGATATATGGGGATGGATTCTGAGATAAATAGCCTTGGTGAAAATCTTATATATGGTATTGCATAAAGATATGGTCCTAAACTTTGCAAAAGTTTTTGGATCTTTTACTTTCAGAATAACTAAAATATGAGTTGTATTAAACTGCTTAAGCATTGATCTTGTTCTCCTAGATTCCTCTAGTGCCAATAGAATATCAATACCAATAAACTCCCAACATCATTGGAAAAACAAGGCTATGAATCCATTTGGTCCTGGTGCCTTATCATGTGATAAGGAGAATACCACCTTCTTGACCTCCTCAAGTAATCATTCTCTTCTTTCTCAATTAATTTAGGAATATTTTCTAACATCTCCTCCCCATTCTTAACTAAATTTGTTGATTTATTTCTTGGTGTTGATAAAAGTTGTGAGAAAAATTTGACACCTTCCTCATGAATTTATTCTTCCTTTGTTAACACCTACTTTGTAATTGCAAACTGTATGGAGAAAACAATGTTTAATGACTTCTTTATTTGCGCTGAAGCGTGATTTTTTTTTGTATTTTTGTCCCCTTATTTTAACACCAATTCTCTGGATTTATCCTACAAATATACTTCCTCTCTTGCCACCAACTCTCCCCACTCTACTGGAAATACTTTTTGTTGTTAAAAAATTATTGCATCTAAACTATTCACTATTATATGCTCATTAATTTTTGAAAGTTGTTTGAAGACTCTTTCCTTTTCCTAAAAAAATTTCTTGAAGACATGCTTATTCCAATATGTAATTTGTGATTTAACATGACTTAATTTTCTGCTTAGTTGAAATATTCATGAACCTCTTACAAAGGGTGCACTTACCCACCATTGGCATAACATAGCCAAAAAATGAGGATGCCTAAACCACATTTTTTGAAACTTGAAAGAATATTTGACTTTAGTAGCTAAGCTATTCCCTTCTATTTCTAGAGAGATAGAAAAATGATGCGAACCTATAAAAGGCGGAATCTATGAATTGAAAACCTTCTTATGAACAAACCAATTTGGGGAGGCTAAGAACTTGTCTAGATGTTCTGCAATTTGTAAGAATCCTTTTCTAAAGTTTGTCCATGTAAACTTACTGTTTCCTGGAAAAATGTCCATTAAAGCATTATCTTTAATAAACAATGCAAAATATTCCATTACTTTAGGAGGTGGCAGTATTCCACCTTTTTCTCTCTTGTAAATTTGTAGTGACATTAAAATTTCCCGCTAATATGAATTTCTTATCTTTTAACCCATCCAACAAACTTATAATCACCTCCCAGAGTTGCTTCTTTTTAGTTGTAGTAGTTGGAGCATATATGCTAAGCAACCAAAATTGCAAATCAAAATGTGATATCCTCATAAGCTTCCAATTCTTTTCATTCTTAATTGAATCTATTAATATTGATTTTGGATTCCAAAAAGTAATAAGCCCTCCTGAAGCACCCCATGCAGGAGAGTGTGCAGATTTCCAACTCTTCCATTTTTGAATAGTTGATTCATATGCTAATTCTGAGGTCTTGGTTTCTTGCAACAATAATCCACAAGCATCTATTTGTTTCTTGATTTGATCTTTCTTGTCAGAGGCATTAATACCCCTAACATTCCAAGATATTATTCTCATTGGTATCAAGGAGAGCAACATGCTCTCCTCAGACGCTTGTTTGCAGACAATAAAATTTTACTATCTAAAGTGGTTTGCACCCCAACAACTATTTCTTCCTTGATTTTGGTAACATGTGATTTCCTTCCTCTCTTTCCTGAAGTTTTTAGTGTCCTAGATTTAGTACTTGGAGTCTGTGAGATTGATAGAGTCTCTGTATAATCAAAACCAACTAATCTCTTATTATGATCTATATTTCCCAATTCCATGATGTCTACATTCTTCTACTTATCCTCATTTCCCTCTTGTTCTACAGTAAGCTCTTTATCTATTATTATTTTCATATTCATAAATAACATCCGAGGATCTACACCTGATTCTTCCCTAATTTGCAAATCAGAATTTCCCACTTGTATCTCCACTTCCCCTATTTTTTGAAATGAAGAACAATCTTCTTCATTTAATACCGCATCTGCAATCTCATCGATCAATTTAGATCCTATTGAATAGAGGATTTTGTTAACAATTCCTTCCAACACATCAGATTCATCCAACTGCTCCACTCCATTTACCAAGAAACTTCCTAAAGTATGAATACGTGTTTGATTAACAACCTTTGTTTGTAATCTATTATCCTGATTTAGTGTAAAACAATCTATTATATTCTTCAAGACATCCTGAGGCATACTTTTAGGTTGTTCTTTAAACATCAGTCTTTTTACTATTTCCTCCACTTCATGAAGTGATGTGCTGAGAAGAGAGGGAGCATACAAGTGTAGAGCATTTGTTGTATTATTGCCCCAAAGAAAACATGATGTTCGCTTCAGAATGTCATTTATTGTTAATCAAACCGAACATACAAGTTGTTTTCTTGTGGTCAAATTTTGAACAACTAAAAGATAGGAAGCTTTCCCTTGTTGAGGTGATTGTACAGGCAGCCCATACAACTTGAGAATGACATTGTTAGTTAAGTTCTCTCCTTTAGAAGATGAAACAAATTGAATTTTCTTCTCCTTTTCAAACAAAATTTGGAAAACTAATAGAGAAGAGGCTTTCCCTTGCTGGGGTGAATGTGCAGACAACTCATGCAACTTCAGCATGGCATTTTTTGTTTAATTCCCTCCTTTAGAAGATGAAATAACTTGACTTTGCTTCTCTTTATCATTTATCTCTACTAGTTTGGGCTCCAGTTCAGAGTAAAATATTTCCTCTACTTGACAAGCATTGCTAGAATGCCCAAGTTCATGACACTTAGTGCATGCATTATCCGGTGTCTCTACTATAATATTTTGGATCCATTCACCATATTTTGATATTAAGTGAATCTATGTTGGAATATCCTTTGTAACATCTAACAAGACACAAATCCTAACTAGTTTGGCAAGGTTTTTGAAGAAGGATTTATCATGACTATGAAAGATCCCTATTCGATTGGCCATCCTCTCTAGCAATATTAGTTCTCTATGTTCCAAAGCAAGATCCTTCAACTAAATCCAAGATGGGATGAACTTAATCTCCAAATGCTCTAGCCTAAAATTTGGAATCCATGGTTGCAAAAATAACCCAGATCCCTGATAATCCCATGATTTGACTTTGTATATAGCATCTCTATGTGATTTTTCATGAAAAATTACAATGAAAATTCTCATTTCTCTATCAAGATAGAAAAATTTACTAACCCCTCCCCATTCTTCAAAAATAAAATCTTGTAGTTTATCTAAATCAAGAGAAAGTTGCCAAAACTTAAATATTAGATCCCAACTACGAAGATCACGGATCTGAGGTTCTAACATATCTTCAGAGAAGGTAATCGAAACACTTTTCTGCAAAAAAAAAACCTTTTTTTACCTCCTTTAGCTCCTTTCTGCCTTGATCCATCTTGACTCTCTTTGTGTCTCCACTGTAGGACCGATTTATTCTTTCTTTGGGCCTTTTTTGTTTTTTTGTTAGCTTTGCTTCTTTTCTTTGTTTTGGTCTTTACCTTTTTCCCTTCAACACTATGTGGATTATAGCTTTCTGTAACTCCCTCTTGGTGAATTGTTTGTCCTTACATTTCCTTTCTATTGTTACAAAGCCCCTTTTGTCCATCCTTTTTTTGAGAGAACCTTTTTTCTTGAATTTTTTTCTTTGCATGCTCAACTTTGTTCTGGATTTCCCCCTTCTGCACATCCTTTTCATGGGATTTATGCTTTTGGATTTGCAATATATTCCCTTCAACCCCCTTCCCTTGGACCCTTTTATTCTCTGGCACATTACGGACTTGCAAATCAAATCTTTCTTTTTGAAGAGGTTGTTGTTTATGATTTGGATTGAACAAACCTCTCTGATTGAGATAAATGCATACTTTTCTTTTGTTTTGAAGGATTGCTTCATTCCAAGAAAGTCTTTGGAAATGTTTCCTTACATGTTTGGTTGACCTAAAATTGACCTCTGCTTCCTTATAAAACTGATTCAAAAATTTTGAATCTCCTTTATACAACCTCTGTGAATCTTCTATTTGACCATCCCTTTGCATATAATGTGACCAATCATCTTCGCATATGTCAAAAATAGGTCTTTTATCCTTGAGCAAACACCTTTGAGAGAAAAATGGTACCTAGTTAGGCTTTGTAAACCTATGCCTAACAACATTTGACTAAGACCTTATTTTCTGCCAAATAGGGTTACGTTCAGGTCCATTCAACTGAGAGGATAGTCTACCATAGCTAGAAGGGGCATGATAGTGCCTGTCTCTATCAAGAAAGTAGTCATTGGGCTGCCATTTTTTCTCCCGTTGGGCTACCTTTTTTTAGGTTAGCGTAATATTTATTATCTCCTTTATCTTTAATATTTTTTACCAAAAATTATAAAATTTAATTTAAATTCATTTTCCAAAAATTTTGGTAGGCCTCCTTTTAATTTCCATGGCGGATTTTATAAGAAATAAATGGCAATGAAAAAATTTAATATATTTTTTTATTTAAAAAGTTTAAACCCCACACAAGGGGGTGGCAGCGGGGCTCGCGTGCAGGACCTGCCGACAATACCCTACTAGCTGACAGGATGACAAATTTGTACCTATCATCAGTAGGTTTGCCAATGTAAGCACTACAGGGTGGGTACAGTGGAGGGAGCCGACCCCCCCACAATTAACATATATATATTTTAAATTTTTTCAATAAATCTTTTAATCGAGACCTTTTTTTTCTTTTGGATTTTGAGAAAGCGTATGATAGGGTTGAATGGGACTTTTTGCGTAGCACCCTCCAAGCCTTTGGCTTCCCTGTGGATTTTTGCAAGATGGTGGATGTCTTGTTGAAGGATGCCAATGCCCATGTGGATGTTAATGGGATTCTTTCATAAGAGATCAAACTTGAAAGGTCAATCCGTCAGGGTTGTCCCTTGGCACCCGCCCTTTTTGTGATCACTTCTGATGCCCTTCTCTACTTATTAAGAGACAGCTCTGTGTCACCCAAGGTCAGAGGCATCAAGCTACCTGAAGGTGGTGAGCTAATCAATGTGCAGTTTGCTGATGACACAGCTCTTTTCCCGGAGTTGAGCAAAGAAAACGTTGAATCCCTAATGGCGAAGCTTGAGGTGTTTTGCAAGGCCTCTGGGGCTAAAATTTCTTTTTCAAAGTCTGTTGCTCTTGGGTGGGAGGAGAAACCACCAGACTGGATGAGAGATCTTAACTTTCAGTGGGGTGGGCCTAATTTGCAGGTAAGATACCTAGGCATCCCCTTTGCAGTGGATCCTAACCTTAAGGAAATGTGGATTTGGATAAAGGGTAAAATTGAAAAGAAGCTGGATAATTGGAATAAGCATTATCTCTCCCTGGCTGGGAGGGTTCAGGTCTGTCAAAATATTTTGTCCTCTTATAGTATCTACTTTGCTTCGGTCTGGTTATTCAATAGCTATCAGGTTGACGAGATCCAGAAAAAGATTAGGGGTTTTTTGTGGTCGGATGGGAAAGGGAAAAGAAAGAAGCATGCGGTGAATTAGGATTGGTGTTGCATGGACAAAGTTTTTGGTGGCTTGGGTTTAAAGGACCTGAAGGTGCAAGGTGTTGCCTTGGCTGCAAAATGGGTGGTAAGGGCCCTGAATGGCAATGAGCCATGGAAGGAGTTGATAAGAAATAATATACTGTTGGCTGTTCCCAAACAAGTAAAGTCCTGGAAGTTGCTGCCCCTGAGTGACATTCTCTTGAGTGGTTGCGTGATGTCCCCAGCTAGATCAGTGGTCTTCAAAAGCCTGTGGAAGGCTTGGGAGCTTGTCAAACATGGTGCCCAGTTTAAGGCTAGCAGCATAACCCTCAACAATGATGTTAAGTGCCAAAGCTACAGCTCCATTTGGTGGAATGTGTTCCACAAAGGTAAGTCCTTAGCCCTTTTGCAAGGTTGTTCGGCTAAAAATTGGTACAAAAAAGGCATAAGAACCTTTGGTGACATTTTGTCTGATGGGATGATTAGAAGCTGGGCTGATTTGGAGTCAGATTCCGATCTCCCTGTCTCCAACTATAGGACCTACTCTGTGCTCTTAGAGGCCTGTAGGGATGCTTCCTTTCCCCAGGATGCCAGGTGTATCCTAGACTTGTCCAAGGACATAACTTGGAAAGATGGGGGACCCATCACCGAGCTTAAAGCCAAAACTATCTACAAGGAGCTGACCTGTAAGGACTGTATTTATGATCACCTGAATAGGTGCTGGAACGTGGGGTTAGATGTCATAGATTGGCATAAAATCCTAACTGACCTCTGGTATATTGGCCTTGAGCCTAAAAAGGCTTGCTTCAGATGGCTAACGCTACTTCATCGGATTTTGTACAAATCCAATTGTGATGATATTGATGTTTGTAGCATTTGCAAAACTCCTGAGTCAGTCAATCATATTCTGTTTAATTGTTTTTATGCTAAAGAAGTCTGGAAAATTTTTTGCAGCAACTTAAGAATTTGGGATGTTGATGGCAAGCTTATTTTGAAAGATGTCTTAATGTTTGATAAGAGGATCAATAATGATTGTAAGGCATTCTGGTTTTTTCTCTCTACTGAGATTATGTGGCACAATTGGAAAGCTAGAAATGATGAAAAATTCAAAGGTTGTAGGAGATACCTTACTGAGTCATCTAAAAAACTCACTTTCCTCTCTGTTGCATTGCAAGTGTTACCCCAAATTGAGATCAGCCAAAGGGAAATTAGGAGCAGGCATGCCTATCAGCTAGAAGGTGTTGATCATGAGATCTTCTTGACAGCATTAAGCGAATTCCAAATCAATTTTAATGCGACGGTGGAAGCCGAGGGCAGACACAGGACCTCTCAGCATGCTAGGTAGCAGCAAGGGGATGTTCAATCTGTTGAAGTCTTTTTGAAGGCCCTACATGACTTTCAAAATGAGATCAAATAGGAAGCACTCAGTGAAGATGACAACCAGTCACTCAAAGAAGATTTCATAGAGTTCCAAAGGCATTACAACAACAGATTCAACCTTCATTTCCAGTTCTAAAACTCCAAAAACAACAGACAAAACAGTTGTAGAAAGCTGTAAAAATGCACAGCAGCAACTATATGGGTGATATAATGCATATATGTAATATGTATAGTCAAATTGTATGTAGCAAAACATAACAGCTGTAAATTACAGCCAATCGTGCAAAATGTTGTATCAGGCAAATGTATGTAACAGCTGATTGAAAGGTGTATTGATTTGTTGCACTATGATTAATACAAAAAAAAACAATTTTACAGGAAAAAATTACCGATAGGTATTTCAATTTTTTTTTTTTTTTGCAAACAAATTGACTTCTATACGACTTGTGAAAGGGGGGTATGGCTAAAAACAAATTGCATTTTTTTTCAACTTCTCCAAAATAGGGCAAATTTTATATCAAAATTTGTCTCTCAACCAACCTGAATCCAACCATGAGGTCTATTTTCTCCTAGGAGGTCATTTGTAAAATTTCTCCCACAAAACCCTCATAACAACAAATCCAAAACCCTTAGATCTACAATAAACAACTTGCAAAACCCTCATATCTTGCCATGTATTTCATTCTCTCATGCATTGCATAGATTCAAACTTCAAGCAATATTTTCTCAACCTAGGGTTATAATAAAAAATCTTCAACCATGAAAGCTTTGATACCACTTGTAAGGAAACTTTCAGCCATCTAATGACAATTTTCACATAACCCAAAAGAGATAACACTGCAAATAAGTGCTCATAATCCACATGTAAGAGAATAGACAACATACCCATTAAAGATGACATAAGATATACCTTGGGAAAACCCTCAAGAGGGAAAAACTCAGCCTCCAAAAGCATCCATACTCCATCATATTAATCAACAATAAGCAAATACAAGAGTTACAATGAACACCTCTGAAGCATCAAGCCCTCCAATGCATTCCCATATTTCCAAGTATGAATCCACACATCCCATGCCATGCTTCACAAATTCACTCCTCAATAAGACTCAATAATGACAACCAACCCACTCAGCCCAACCTAAACCACTACACATGTGTTTGCTTTTATAGACACAAGCTCACAAATAATATGACTAGTGGTAAGGTAAAACCATGTGAATACAAAACCACTAACCCCTTACTTAATATTGGTTACTAAGACATCACTTTATTTAATATTCCCCAATATTAAATTATTATCACATGTCTCCCACACATTAAATAATAATACAATGATACAATACAACATCAAGTGGACCCCAAATAATTACCTAGTGTGATTAACCACACCACCAAGGTGCATCACAACTAAATAATTATTTAATTACAATATTATAATAATTCATTTTAAGCGCAATGGTGTACAACACCATATCCTAACAATTTGAACCTTGGATAACAAATTTGCAAACTAGCATGAAGTGGCCTCAATGAATGTAGATCCTGATCATGGAACTTGATGTGAAACAATTCCTTTGATATGCTTGATTAGATCTTGAATACTACATCACCATATTAGCTCAAACAACATGCGTGATGCAATACATCTTTGACATGATGAAAGGAATCTTGATTGCTGCAATATTCTTCAATAAATTTCCCCTTGAATGCCTTATAAATACTCTTGAATTCTCTATCAATGCTCTTGTGAAACCTTAGGATGCTTGAATAAAAATTGCTTAGTGAAACATAGTGAAATAGTCTTGTATTTATACACATCTTAACATTAATTCCCAAAACTAAAATATCACAAGCTGACATTGAATTATGGATTTGAAATCATTAAAATACTACCAAAAACATATTCAAAAGAGGGGTCCTAGGTCTAAGTGAGGACCCATTCGCCATAGGGAAAATGGGTCCTAGCCCACTTACCTTGGACACACATCGGTCAATGTTAAACATATTATGTAAAAATAGGGTCCTAGATCTAAGTGAGGACCCATTTTCCCTATAGCGAATGGGTCCTAGGTCACTTACCTAGGACACACATCTTCCAAAGTTGAGTGTTGTGTAATGGAATTTATGAATGTTGGGTTTTAACCCTTGGAAATAACATTTAATTAGGCTTGGATTTGAATTAAAGGGGCCAATTAAGAAAAAATAACCTCAATCAATTAATAAAGCCCTATATTAATGTTAAAGTGTAAAGATACACCTTTCAACATAAAAAATAAGGCATAATTAAGTCCATTTAATTTAAAAGGGCCCTAAACTTAATGTGACTATGAAAAACATATTACAACACTAAATTAAGGCAACATTAGGCTCATTTTATTATTAATTATCTCAAATTAAGTGTGAAAAAGGGATACTTTTTCCTACACTACAATTAGTTCTATTAGGAAACATGATGATCTATTTTGTTTACCAAACACACAATGCTCACATAAATAATTTTTTCCAATAGAATAATAAAAATACCATCAACCAATCTTTTATTAAGAATGGTATTAAGGTCTTTTTTTCACTAATGTGACCCAATTTATGGTGCCACAATATACATGTATTTTCAGTGTCGATTACATTGGAAGAGTTACACAAAGTAGAGGTATTTAGCCTAAAAAAATTCCCTATATTAAATCTTCTAGCTATCACCAAAATCCTTCTTTCCAACCTACAACCAGACTTGTCAAATGTCACATGCATTCCAAAATCATTAAACTTCAATATTGAAAGTAAATTTCTCTAAATTCCTTTAATATGCAAAACATTATCAGGGGTTTTAATCATCCCATCATTGAAACATAACTTTACCTTTCCCTTACCAACAATCTTCTTTGTGTTGTTATCACCAAAGAAAACATCTCCCCCATCATATGCTTTGTATGTAGAAAACTACTCCTTGTGAGGAGTCATATAATAGAAGTAACCTAAATCAATAAGCCAAGCATCACTACTAATAGTGTTAGTTGAAATAAATAAAGCATCAAAATAATTATCAAAGGAATTTCAATGGAGGAATCAACATTCTTTTTCTTGTTCTTACACTCCTTCACATGCCCTCTTTTTCCATAATTTCAACATTTCAATATTTTTTTTGGGGGGTTTTAGAGCGTCCTGTAGACTTATCCCTCTTTTTATCCCCTTTAGGTCCTTTCTCTTTGGACCTACCCCACACATGCAAGACATATTGGGAGCCAAAATTCATATACTTTCTCCTCACATCTTCTAAAATAAGTATGAAAACTATGTTGTCCATATTTGGCTCTACATTACCACTACTTATAAAAACAATAAGATTTTCCCAAGATTCAGAAAAAGGACAAAGAAACGAGATACACTTATATTCATATTCTAACTTAACATCTACTAATGCAAGATGACTTATGATAAACTAAAATACATTTAAAGGATCTATGCAATTAAATCACCATGTTTCATCTTTAAATAATACAATTGTCTTTTGAGATATAATTTGTTAGAAAAATTTTGGTTTGGTAGATTTTACCTATCCTCTTCCACAACTTGTATGTGGTGTCTTCTATGGGGACATTCAAGAGGACATAATTCATAAGACATAACTTAATTTTTTCACATGCCTTCTTATCCAACTTCTTCCAATCTTCATCAAAAATTGTAGTTGGATTTGTTTCTTGTGAAATTGGCAACCACTGATCTCTCTCTTCAAGGAGATCCTCTATCTTCAATTTCCACATCTTGTAGTTAGTGCCATTAAATTTCTCAATATCTTGGTAAGAGGTAGTGGCCATGGTATACTATTTTCTTCACAAATTTTCAATAAACCATAAAACAAAAGCTCTCATTGCATCCAAAAAACCTTCAAAACTTAAGAGAAAGGTGTCCCTCTCTCAATAAAATTGTTAGATCTAATACCAAATGTTGATAACAAGGTGAAACTAAACTACAGTAACAACTTATGAATGTGATTATAAATATGAAAAATAGATTCCCAAATAATATTATGTGTGATTGCACATTCAATAGTAATGTAAAAACCAACAAACTATAAGAGGCACTAGGTTTATGTGGAGAAACCCTTTCGGGGGAAAAACCCAAATGAGAAAGAGGGAAAATATATTATTAATATTCAATAAAGAGATACACAACAATACACTTCACTGATCTATTCTCTTATCAATTTGACAACGCCTTCATACTTGCAAAATACTCAACGTAAAGCTACCATCTCATGGCTCAAATTTATAGAAATTTGTGGGAGGGAAAACCAATTTGGTAACTCAAAACGAGAGACAAGAAACCACTTGCAAAAACCCATGCCTAGGTATGGACAACCAACAAACATGACAACAAAATAATAATATTCACATGACTTCAACATGGGTGCCTAGTCCATATCCAATTAATTGTTTTCCTTTTTGAATGCTTTGTAACTCCTTGATGAATCTTCCAATTAAACAATAGGACAACCTTTCACCTTCCAATCTTGGGAACCCAACTCATGACTATTCATATTCCCAAAAATGGATGCCTAGAAAGGATATTATCCCATTTTTCCTTGTAATCATCATCAACATGTGTTCACCTCTTTGAAAATAAATACAATTTTTCATAGAAAAAATTATCAAATTATTTTCCTCTCATGTCCCCTAAAACACTTTCCAAGGAGTGTGGAGACACATGAATGGCATAGGAATGCAAGATTAATGTCGCCTTTCCTAAAAAATTGTTGGTGAATTCAATATCAATATGGAAAAAGACAATGTAAATACAAAGGGACTAGAAATATTTCTTAAAAATAAAAAAATAAATTTATTACTTGACAAGAAGAATCCATTTTGAGATCATTCATTGATCATACCTAGTCAAACATCAACAAAAACATATATAAAATATCTAAAATAGACACATATTGGAGTGATCACCACATGATTTTTCTTTTGCTTGATATACCGGACAAAGAACAATAATAATGTAGCAACTATAGATCGATATGATAAAAAAATGTTTCCATCATTTGTTCTAAATAATAAAAGAGACAACACTTGTAATAGATTATAAACTACATCTATTCATCATATATTGATGAAGATATTGTACTTTTGTACAATATACTTTATTGTTTTTGAAATTTATATTCTTATTATATTGATCAATCCTACTTTTGTAGTATAATTTTTTTTAAATATATTTTTATTATATTGATCAATACAATACATTTTCTTTTTTATCTTGCAACAAAAATGAAACATAACAAAGAGACAAGAAGAGGGAAGAGCCATACAAATCTTGAACAAGTCAAGAAGTAAGTACCATTTTATACTAATAGTTACAAAATATTATTATTTGTATCTCTTAACTCTTATGTGCAATTGTTTCTAAGTGTCATTGTTAGAAAGACTTTAATTTCAATTTGAACTTGTTTTCTCTATTTGGATGGACAATCGATCTTTTCATATGGATATTTTACTTTCATGTTAAGTATTTCAGATTTCATTTGATTTTAAAAAAAATTGTTTGGTTGATGGTGGATTCAAACATGTTGATAAATTTTTGGTATAGAAAGATTGATATGGCATGTCATATGGTTTTTTAATAAAGGATTGATTTGTTTAAATATTTGACCTAATTTTTTCTTAATAACATGTGGCATAATGCTTGTCTATTTCACATTGGAAGATATGAGAATACATTTTTAGAATAAAAGGAGGCATTCTTGCCTATATAGTTTAAAAGTGGATCTCCACAATGAAATTAATTAATGTTTTAATATCTTTAACTTTATTTCTAAAGTGACTTGGTCAAAAATAACTTTTTTATTAATTTTATTTTATAAAGTCAGTTTATTTATAACTTTTATAAAGTGAGACTTGTTTCAAATCATAATCTTCTTTCTTAAACTAAAGCTATAACCAACTCAACCAACTCCAATATTTTTAAAATGAATTAAAGACATATTTGAAAGAGGACGATACATGTATATTTATACTTTAATTTTCTATACTTCTACTCAAAGTGAACATTTCTAAATTGAATGCATATCTATAGGAAGACATGACACAATATTTTTTGGTTGTAGAATATATTACTTTAACAATCAAATATATCCAATGTTTATTTATTAGTCAATTTCATTATTTCATGATGTTCTAGCTTAACCTTTTTTTTATCACAATATAATTGTAATCATATATGTCATCAATTATATGCTTTCGTGTATACTAATGAATACTTCACATTATGATAACATGATAGACTGGTGTACTTAGTTCATTCTCCTCAATTAGTTTAAACATGTTTAATCATAGTCTGGTTTGTTCTTTATATTATGGTATAATTTGTAACATTTTATTGTTTTCAAAATAAAAATTTTAATTCAAATAATTGATCTTTATGACCATTTTTTGTACTTTGATACTATTGTAATTTATTATTATGATGTATTTTGTGCAATTAAATTTTATTATATGATGCATTATCAACCATAAGTCAATGTGCATTGTTCCATTAACAAAAAATGAAAACTCTAAATCATCTCAAAAACTATTCAATTCAACATTTGAGGTAATTTCTTGTATTGTATATTTGACCAAATATTTTTTAATTTTTTAGTATTTGATATGAGTACAATCCATGTAGAGTTACCTAGGATGACAAAAATATATTTATTAATGAACAAGGGTATTTATTTTGTCTTCAAACAACATATTAATTGTGAAATAGTTTTATTATGCATTAATTTTTATTTTCTTTCCCTCTTTTTCTCTAAAATTAATCAAATATGTAATAAAGAAAATTAAAAAAAGATACAATAAATATTCAATTGTCATTTGGAAATAAACTTATGAATAAAGATATAAGAGTCTATATTTTGTATTTCTTGGGTTTTTTATTAGTTTAAAATTTTATTTTTGGAATTTTTATAATTACACAAAGATTATGATTTAGCAATTATCTAAAATAAGAAAAAGATAATATATCTAAAAAAAAAATTCTTAATTCCTTAGATATGTATGGTAAATAATGTTTTCCAAATCAGATATGCTTTAATATAGAATAAAACCTAATTTTTTTTATTATTTTAAGATAAATTATTGATTCATCTATTCAAAATTTGTATTGTTCGAATAATTTTATACTAGTACAAATAAATTATGATAAATGAATAAAATAAAATGTTTATGTATTATATTTGAAGTATAGTTCAATAAATAGTAGATATCATTGCGCATTAGTTCATAATGAGATATTTATATTATAAAAAATAATAGATATATTTCTAGACATTAGTTCAAATGATAATTTTATTCAAACAAAGTTCCTGCCATTTTTTCCTATTATTGATTTATGTTTTTTTAATTGTTTCTAACTTCACTGTTTTACATTGATTTCTAAAATGTTTCTTTGACTGTGTACAATTGCCAAATATATGACAAATTCAAAGTTACAAATTCTTTTTATGTTTCATTTTAGCCTACTTGTTCATATGCAATGACACATTTTGTATTTCTAAAAATGTGGAAAATGATAAATTACTCATTGTAAAAAATGCAATCATGACATTATCTATAAATATTCCCATAGCCTTAAATGTATAATAAAAACTGACGAAAAGACCAATTTGTATTGTTCCATTGAAAAAGACATGTCCAACCATTTGTTTCTAAAGCTTGAGTAAATCACATATGAATACTATTTGCAAATCACATATGAATACTATTTGCAAGATAAATTAGTAATGATCTTCATTCTACGTGAATTCCAAGTCCAACGATAATTTACATCAAATCAAAACAATATTATACTAGTATTGCAATATAATGAATATTAGAAAGATTTACTCTCTTAGAAATATAAATTTTTATCTAATTAGTATGTTAGATCTATTTTTTAGATCATATTATTTGAATTTAATACAAGTCAATAATTTATATGTAGGCCAGCCAAGAGTAATTGTTTCATGATCACTCATGTTCCTATTAATGTTCAACACTCAATGTAAATGTTGCAATGCATTGATTTCAAATATTGGCACAAGTTTCACCCTTAGCTATACTCTCAAAATAATTGGTTTCTATATAATGGAGCTTTTATGAACTTTCAAAATTCATCTTATGAGTCTATACCAAATTCTATTTACTAGTTTTTCTTTTTTTCTTTTAAATCATTTGTATTGAATATTTAAAAGTTAAAAAAACAAAACTTTTGTGCAATTATCAATACAAATATATGAATTGCAACATATAACAATTGCATATAGATATAATTTAATTATTTTGTGTTCTTGTTACTTAGTATCTATTTAGATTATTTCTGCAAAATTTTCAGTAAATCTTGCAAAAAGGTAAATCAAATGATATCATAAAATGTCACTCAATTAGATGAACTATTAGATATGCATATCTTCTTTGTTGTATGTATATTGAAAAAGGCAACACAAATTACATAACCCCGAATATTAGTTAACAAAGAATAAATTGACTAGAAAGAAATAACATGAAATTTAATCATTTCAATAAGTGAATCAATGGTTGTTCTTATATTGTACTCATAATAGAAAATGTGTTGTATCTTTAATAGTTAGACAAAAAAATAATTGGCAAATTCCTTTGTAATTGATACAAGAACAAAGACTATAATAGAGGTGTGGTGGATACGATATAGTATATAATTGACTTTGCCAAAGTCTTTTTAGTATTAAGCTATGTTCCATCATACCTTTCAACTTGATACAAATTTGATTTTTCCATGGTGGATGAATGCTTTTCTTTTGCAACAAGATGAAATTCTGATAGTTTTAATTGTGCTAAAATATGGTTCATTTGTGTTTGGGTAGATATTTGATTAAAATAATTATTACTAACCAAGATATACATGATTTGCATTTAGTAAAAAATACATTTATCAAATCAAGTCTTGAACAAGCTATATAAATGAAACTAGATGTAACTTGGTCTTTTTTAAGAGGCTATGTGTTTACATCAAATTTCACATTTTATAATTTATTTTTGTTTCATTTATCATTGTTAAGATATAACATACATAAATAAAATATTATAAAAACACAAATAGAGCATGGAAAAGATAGCCTTTTTAAGAGGTATGTGTTTACATCAAATTTCACATTTTATAATTTATTTTTGTTTCATTTATCATTGTTAAGATATAACATACATAAATAAAATATTATAAAAACACAAATAGAGCATGGAAAAGATAGCCAAAATAAATGTAGAAAGAAAGAGAGGAGGAGACGAGAAGGAGAGATAGAAGACGTGAGAGAAAAAAGAGATAGAATCCACAAAGGGATATATAGAGAAAAGTAAATATAAAGAGACACGATAATTAAAAGAGATGAATCATAAGATAAAATATAAGAGATATAAAGAAAAAAAAGATCAACTCTAGATCAAGCTTTTTGTACATAAGCAATACAAAGATGGCAGTGCATATAGATCTATCTCAACATAGAATAAGAAAACTTCATAATTATATTCTTTCTAAGTTTTATAGATTATAATATACAACTCTAATTTAATACCCATATCACATAAATCTCAACTATTGAATTAGATACCTAGAAATGACTAGAATACACATATATTAACAATAGTATATGTAGGCACCTAGGTACGACATAATTTATCCAAATTCATCCCATTTCGTCTTATTTTCGTTAATTAAGTAATACTACTATTATTTAATTAATAGCTTTAATTCTGCCAAATCCCTAAGGTATTTAATCAATAATGCCTTATCTCTTTAATCTTCCTTCCATCAATTGAATTAAATAAATATTCCATTTATTTAATTCCCTTCATGTCACATTCTCCATCTTTTATTATCTAATCTTAATCCTTCTTCTAATCCCATCATTAGGATGTGCACATGCCTAATCCTTGAGTAGGATGTGTCACATCCTCCAACTTTTGCAAGTTGGCCTCTAATCTCTCTTAGCCACCTAACCCTCCTCTAATCCTTCATTACTCTTCCCCATGTGATCTTTGACTTGTCACATCAAGTCACATGTGGAATCTAACTCTCTTCTAATCTTCATTAATCAGCCTAATCAAGTACTTGCACAATCCTAATCACTTAATTGAGTCAACCTTATTAAATGCCTTTCTTTTTTGACAAGGCATCTCCCTTCCCTATGTGAATTTTTAATTCACATTTAATCCCCCAATGCACCCTTTGGAATTTAAAATTATTTCCCTTCTTCCCATGAGAATATTTGAGGAATTTTTAATTCCTCGCATGTCCTCTCACCTACATGGGGACAAGGACCTCCTTTATGAGGAGATCTTGTCCAATCCCAAGGTACTTTGTACCCCCTCCATGTCATGTCCTTCTCCTTCCACCTCATGGCCACTTCACCTTTTAGGGCTATATCACATGCCACATGTCAAGATGTGAGGGCTTGTGAGTTTTCAACTCACCTTAGCCCTACATCTTGATATTTGGGTGGCTCAATCTTGACCCTCCATTTCTCCTAGGAATTCTCAAAAATCCTATAAATACCCCCTCTTTTCTCTCATTTTTGGGGAGATCATTTTGCTAGCCAAACTCTTGCAATTTTGTTTCTCAATCTATACTTAGCCATTTTCACCCTTTCATCAATTTTCATCCATCTTCACATCTTGCATCTACTTGCCATCCAAGGAACATACACATCAAATATCGAAGGGCTAACTAAAGGATCGACTCAACGCAAGGTATAGAGTTCCATTTTGTTGCTTTTATCTTGCATTGTTTCCAACTTAGGCTAGAATCTTGAGGTGTAGGTTGTTTTGGTGTTTTATTTGCACTCTTTCACTTGCTGCTCATTTTCTAACACTCACATTTGACTTATCACAACCACATAAGTAAAATATAATTCTATCAAAAAATTAATATCAAATAGATAATATAATCGCATAACTCATACATTTCAATGTCATTGATCTTCTTCTTCATCCAACTCTTTATCTGTATCATCTGATCCAGATTCAACATTATAAGGATTGATCATATCATCATCATAGTCATCGATATTAGTTTCGATAATGTCATCATCCACACGGATATCATCTTCATGAACATTAACTCATACATCATCATGATCTAGTTCCTCCTCTTTGACATCTTTATTAAGGACATCATCAACTAACTGTTGATCCAGATCATCATCCACATCATCTTCTATTTCTTTGATATCTTCTTTTTCCACCACATTATACTTTACCGGCCTTCCTCTTGGATCATGTCTAACAACAAATGACCAACCCAGTTTACCTGGAACCTCTGAGTAAAATACTTGCTCACATTGGCTTGGAAGAACATAGGGCTCATTTCCAGCTCACTCGATCACCATGGTAAATCCATTATCATGTTCAATAATACTTATCTTAGGATCATTTTCATTCAATCGAAGCCTATACCATAAGACGATGAACATAATTAATCTGAAAGACTTAAAGTCACACTCAAGTATATCATCCAAAATTCCATAGTAATGATTTTCTGAGACTTCTGGATGTATGTCGCTTCTAGATGAAACATTAGTCACTTGAAAGACTGCAGTTATACCAGAATCACAAGTTTTCTTCATGTCATCCAACATTTTGATTCAAAATTTATGACCATTGCACCACATAACCTTGTGGTGTTTCACCTGCAATATGTCAAATATGTAAAAATTATTGCAATATCGTCAGTTGATAAACATATTTATTCTTGGCCGAATGTGTGCAAAGAAAACAATCTCAACATATATATACATCAATATAATTGAAAATAATTAAATAATATGGGTGATTAATATATTTATACAAACCTGTTTATCTCTTAAACCATATGCTAAATCAATTTCTGTTTGTGTAATATTGGAATCTCCATTACGATGAGCTTCTTTAACCAATGAAGCCACACCTTCCCATGTTAATGTGCGACCAGATTGTTGACATCGTTCAATCCATACCGTCATCCAATCAAGATTGTTGGCGATGTACAAATGTAATGCATTCCACTCTTGACCAACTATACCAAAATAAATTGAAATTCACAAACGACGTATAACTAGTTAAATACCACAGTATACGACCTTAATTTATAATTGAGTGTATATTGAAGATTCAAAATTAAATAAATACAATATACATAAAAACCATATAAATGTATTCTAATTAATCTCCATGACCATCTTATAATTACCTCTCACTTTCCTCAATCTACCTTTCCCCATCAGGTACTCCCCTTCGAATTTGTTAATGGGGTTGGGATCCCAAATGCGATCTACATGGATCTTTGCTGCAAACTTAGGAAGATATTCACTAATGTACACCATGGTTTGGTATACCATATATCCCTCCACCATAGAACCCTCAGGATGTGCTCTTTGTCTAACCAAAGCCTTCAAAAATTTCAAGTGCCTCTCAACCATCCACATTGACCTTGTGTGTACCGGTCCACACAATTCAATCTCCTCAACTTGGTGTATGAGATAGTGTTCTTGTGTATTGAGAAAAATGTCAAGGTATACACTTTTTGCATTTCACATTAGACGAGGAATTTTTTCTCTTCCAATAATTTATATCTTCTTTATGGATTTCTTTGAATTATTCTTCATCTACAGAGTGATTCAAGGCAAATGTAATGCCGAGATTTAACAAAATGCTCCTGATTATATTACATAACAAAATTAAAACAAAATGGCAGATTATAAGATGTATACAATGAATTGAACAAATCTTTCGCTTCACCACCTCATGTATTTTCCAAGATCATATATAACTTGCTTGACATTGTTGTCAAAGTTGACTGAGGAGAGATAGAGGTGGGCATCATAATAATTATAAAATAATCTTTTTTATTATTTTTCCAAAGTAGTAAACGCAATACACTAAAAATGCATTATAGAATAATTACCTAATGAAGGTATGTCAATCATGCATTTCAACTCTGACCCAATTTCCAAACATTTATTACTTATTGTTTATGTTCCACGGCAAATCCCACCGTGGAATCGAATTTTCATTATGACTTATTTTATAGCATTAGCTTTGCTGGTTGTTAATAAACAAGGGAAGGGCATATATTAATTTGGTCTCCATCTCTATTATTTAATTGAATGACATTTTTCATTTGCATGATTGGCTTCCTAAATGTCACTACAAATTTTGACAATTTTTTCTTTATTATACGCTTCCGTCCAATATTTTTCATAGCGTTTCTATTATATTCTTTTTTGATGCATTGTATCAAACAAATGCACAATTTGTAGCTGCTCATAGTAAAGGCAACCTACTAAATTATGCAGGATAACTTTTCAGTCCCTGTGGAAGCCGACCATTAATGCCTTGACGACCTTTATGAAGCATATAAGTTAAACAAATTAACAACGACAATCATTGTCAATTACAACATGAGTAAACACAACACAATATAAAAATATAAAATAGATAAATAATTTGATCCAATGTATAACCTTGACGATTAATTCTATTATATTCCAACTTCCATAGGCGAGATGTCATTCTTCGTAGTTTTGATGTAGTCTCATCTTTCTCATTGAAAAGATGTTTTTCAGTAGTTCGATACTTATGATTTCTATGGAGGAAGTGCCTATACTCATCAAACACCTGCTTTCCTAAACTTGTTGAACAATGAGATTTCATCTTTGGACCACAAATTGGACATGCAAATTTTCCCTTTGTTTGAAGACCTGCAAGATCATATATAATTGGATTAAATATGTCAATTTTTATAATTATATATAATGAATAGATTATTTTAAAAGCATGCATGATATCTACTTCATCAAATTAAATATTGTTAAAGTGCAGTCGAACGTTATAACATACCACAAAAATGTGTTAGCCCTGGGGCATCATGAATTGTCCATACAAGCATTGCATGGGATTGAAATTGTCTTTGTCCTATTGGTCTGGAGACGTTATACATAGTGATGCCATTCCATAACTTTAGTAACTCGTTGATAAGAGGCTCGATATATACATTCATATCTTTAACTTGGTACTTACCTAGTTGAATGAACATAAACATTACATAATTATTATAACCATTTTAATGCAATACATATAAATAATGTAGATGACTACTGAATGAAAAAAATATAATTCATTATGCAACAAATAAGACAAATGAGATGCTACTATGTTAAAGAAAATTGATGTAAACAAATACCTGGAACAATCATTGACAACATTATGTGCTCCCTCTTTATTGACATCCATGGAGGAATGCTATTATTGATAAAAAAAATATGCCACACTGAGTAAATAGATCTCAGCTCTCGAAATGGATTGACACCATCTGCTCCCAATGAAAGCCTGAGATTACGAGGTTCTTCTTTAAAGTGTGGCCATTTTCCCTCCATGTCCGTAAATGCAGAACCATCTGCAGGCATTCGAAGAATGTCATCTCCACTTCTATTCCGTGCATGGTAATCCATCAATTGCGCTAAGCTTTAGCACCTAAATAATCGTTGCATACGTGGAATAATGGGAATATAACGAAGAACCTTGCAGGCACCTTTTTGTTAGTTGATTTGTTAGGTATCTCACATTATGACATTATAAGGCGTGCAATTTGCAAATTCTGTTGTTTATGATCATATAATATGATCATTGGGACATGCATCTATTGCTTGATACTCCATTCCGATATCTTTCATAATGGCAGATAAATCTCGGTATGAGCGAGGTAAAATATTTGATGGTGGTAACAAAAATTCACCAATCAATCTACAACAAAAATTAATTTGTTAATATAAAGAATATTAATGGTACATATTTCATCCTTTATTTACTAGTGATGAACTAACAATGATTAAAATAGATGAAAAAAATGGCATATAAGACATACCTTAACATCTGTGAGATTGTTATGTTTGATAAACCATTCATAACCTTCAAGTTCAACAACAACAATACATCAGAGAGAAGAGTTGTTTGGGAGCTTTCATAAAGAGGCTCGTATGCCTTCTCAAGTACAAGTAAATCATGAATATCATCAAAGTCATCTTGATCATCATGATCAACTCTGCCACTAAATGTGTCATGGATCAATGTATTCGTACCATCATCTTGAGCTGTGTTTTCTAGCACATGATCATCTTCTTCCATAGGATCATCAACTTCATCTTCGATATTCACAGTTCCATGTTCGTCCGCTTGCAAAACCACATTCTTTGGGCCGTGATAATCCATACTATCTTCCCTAGGGCGCCCCACCTTTATAATAATGATAGACACAAAGAAACCATGATCATGATCAAGTGATTATATATATATATAATGTTAAAACGATATAAACATTTACAAATTCAATCAATATAAACGCATATAATGAACAACTTACCAATGGACTATAATCATGCCCCCCTTCAACGTCACCATGTCAACGCCTACAATGTTTCTTAGCTATTGTGATTAAAAGTTGTCTCCTCTTTAAGCACTTGCAATTATTGCAAGGACAACAACATTTCCCATCACCCTTTCTTTTCAATCTAGCCCACAATCTATCAAGTGTCTCTTCATTTTGTTCTGGACTAATATTATTTGACATGATTTTTCTTTACCAAGCTTGACTATTTAAATCTTCAAAAAATATCAAATTCACACTCCAATAATTTTTATTCATAAACAGGTAACAAAATCTAATAATTCCAATATTTTACACCAAAAATATTTGGCATGCAACCACCCCTGCAAAAAAGAAGATAGTCTGAAGTTAATGACCCCAAAAATGCTTTAAATTCTAATTCCAAAACTTATTAAAATTATGATTTTTACTATGATTTCCAACCGTTAAGACTCCTAAAATCGAGGAATATTGAACTTGATGTAAAACTTCCTGCTTGATGGAAGTGCTTGAGCTACTGTAATGAAAGTGACCCATTCCTAAGGAGAAACGAATCAGAATCATCATTGCTAATGTCAATATGGATTTATCCTTTTAGTTAAAGATGCAATGTGTCACTTCTTATGACAAGCTTATCCCTAGGGCCTTCAACATTGAGGGAGCCCTAATCGCACAAGGAAGCACACACTAGTAGAATTTGGAAAATAAATGACTAGGTGACTAAAATTTTAGTGACAACAACTAAAAATGACTAAATTTTGCTCATTTTTGCAAACTCAACTTATAAATGAGTAAATAAATTACTAGTTTGGTCGTTGATTAAAAAATTATTTAGTCATTAATAAATAAAATATTCTAAATAGTTAGTCATTTATTTAGTCACAATCCATTCAATAAATCATTGAAGGAATCAAGAATATAGCCCACAAAAATACTCTAAAACTTTAATATTAAACATACCCTAAATTTTTTGTCAAAATCTTATTTTCAGGCGTAGCCCACCAGAATGGAGTTTTCATTTTTAATAAACATACTCTAAAACCCTCAACAAACATTATTTTCAAGCATAGACCGCCAAAATGGAGAAGTGTTTCCGTAAAGAATGACAAAGAACGGTGAGGAGATGTGCGTGAAAGGAGGCATAGGATTCATTGTCGCTTATCTCATTCCTACTCTGCTCAACAAATCTTACATTGTTCCCGCTACTATTTGTAATCTAGGTATTTACTTGACATATATTTGCATAATCTCAAATTCCTTCAGAGGCTTTTGAAGTATCAATGTATCCTATATAAGGTTTAGAATGATTTCTTTTAATTAAAAAAATAAATAAATGATGTATTTCCCTGTAATTAGATAATGTGGAGATCTCCTAAATCTGCCCCAGCACACTATCCTCTTTGGCACTATATTCATTACTCCAGCTACTAGGGTTTTGCATGTGACATCTTTAATATCTTCATGACCGTGGCTTTTAAATAAATCTTAGTCTTTGCTTTAATCCTTTTCATGGTAAACCCTTTGAGTTCCATAATCCACCTTTCAATCTCTTCTAAGAACGTTGTCTTAAGCTAGACTGCATAGTATGCATATAAAGCAAGTCCTTCATACATGCCATTGTTCCAAACCACCACTCACTGCCTTGCTTAAAATGTTGCCTCCATAAGCACAATAGCATGTTTTAAAATCATGGTTGCCAATGATTGACCATTAAGGTCACCACTTTCATCATGAAGATACGGTGAGAATTTTGTCTTCAAACTCAAAGCATTATGCAAGATAACATTGTGAATTGTTTGTTGTGTACGATTTAATTTTCTTGCACATTTACTGCTTTGCTAACTTCCTTTAAGATTGGGTATTGCACCCTCAGCTGCAATCTCAAACAACTCACTCACTATCACTTGAAGATTTCTTTCATGAGCATCCTTCTATAAAATCAAACTATGCCCTATAGACTGCCTACTTACTATAGGGGACTCATTGTTTCATGGTATTATAGTTCTTAAGATCCTTCAACCTTATTGAAACTACTTCACAGTCCACAAGGTATTATTCACTATTCTCCCATCTTTGATGAGTTTCAAAACACTGCTCAAACATGCAATCCACTACCTCCATTATACATTAATGGCTAAGAAGAAACATTGAACCTATGATTACCACTGTTACTTCATTTGGACAGTCATTCCTTGATTACATTTTCCTTGTCTAACACTACCAAAAGTATTTGAAAAACCCAACAAGGGGGTAAGGAAACTCACTGTTAAAATCTTCACTTTACTATGCAAGGTTTGAGCTTTATTATCTTGTCACTGCTCAGCCTCTTTTTGACTATCACATCTCAAATGACTGTCATTCTTCTTATCATAGATTGCATTTACAAATGTCACTAAGCTACATAGCGTGCTTGTTATTGGCTACAATCTTTAGATTGCAAGATTTTGTTATTACCTACAATGTCTCAATCTTTCTGGTATTGCAACCTCACTAATCTGCTATAGTTATTGTTTATGTTTTTATGGAGGCCTAGGGTTTATACCCTAGTCATGCTCTTACCAATGTTTCTGTTGGTATTAAAAAACAACCTTTTAAATCTTGGGTCAGAAAATTAGTTGTCTTGACAAAGTTGTGGTATGATCTTAGATTGTATCCTAGAGTGTGTGGGAAGCTTGTGTTTGATCATTAAGGTATGTAAACCTAATTAGGGAAATGTATCCTAAATATCATGGGTCTTGCTTTAATACTTTACATATTGGTTATTAGCATATCACATTATTATAGTTTGTGGTAACCCAAGATTGCATTCAAGTATGTAACAAACTTGGTTTGTAGTTTAAGCTATACACTTTTAAGTAACATTCATAAGGTTTATAAAATCTTTATCACTCTCTAGAATAGCCCATTAAATATGGGTTGTGCTTGAATGCACTACATAATTAATATAACACAACCACTCTGCATATCAACCAGAGTTATAGGCTCTTTATTGCAGTAAGAGGTAATCACTCTTCGATCATGCTATAATTACATCCTAACCTGTTAAACTTGAGACAACCTGAATGCACCTAATGATGATTGACACCTACATTATACAACCTGAATTAACTACATTATATGAGTGCCTCCAATTCTATCACAACATAGCCACATTAAACTTGGGTCACACATGAATGCATCATGTATTTGTTATAGCACAACTGTGCCACATGACCAATAGAGTTATGGATCACATAATTACAGTCGAACAAGAATTTGTTCCTTAGTTGTGATTTTATGGTGATTCCACACAACAAAATCTGGACATGAAATTCTCAAAACCCTAAACCTCTAAAAATAAAATATGATGAGATGTTGCTTTAAAATATGATTTTCAAACCTGGAACTAAAAATCTGACTTCACAACTGAATTCTGCAAAAAGACAATGACTACCCTCAACCTGGCGATATCTTCTTGAATTTTTTCTTATTTTTTCCAAGAAAATCGTCCTTAGTTCTCCACAAACTGTCTCAAGTAGAGCAAAACACTGTCACAATAAATCAACGAACTCACTTTTCTTTATGTCGGCCACAATTTGATTTTTTCTATTTTTCATGTTTGTCAAAATTTCGACGAAACCCAGGTTCGTCGAAATTTCGACGAATGTCGGGGATAAACTTTCAAAAAATTGAAATTTACACATCAAATTTTACAAGCACCCGACGATATATCAAATTTTACAAGCACTCAACGATACATCAAATTATACATATTTCGTCGGACATTTTCGTCAGATTTTGCAGTCAAATGAGTTAGTGTGTGCTAGTCCTTGCAATTATAGCATTTTTCTACTTTTGCCTTCTCCTGCTTCTGTGCAAGTCCTTAGGAAAACACTTGACAACAATGGATCTCTATGTAGTTGTGATGGTGTTGTCATTGATGGAAAAAGTGCAAATGCTTATTCAGTTGCCCTAGAGCAAGGTAAGCTCTAGTTACTATTAATAAATTTGAGTCTAAGTCCAGATTTTTCGTAGATCTAAATCATAGTACAATAAGGATTAGAGTTTTAGAATCGTACCCAATGTATTGCTTTGTGCTTTGTCCATTATTGTTATCTTCTGCTTGTATATTATTATAGTGCCATTCATCAAAGATATTCTATGCAGATGTTAGTTGCATATTTCAATCAATATTTCACTTATATTTGCAGTTATACATAAAAGGACTTTGTCATAACCCGTTTTCTAATAATTTAATTATTATAAAAAATGAATTCAACTATTAATATTGTATGATTATTTGCAAGCTATTGCCAAAAGAAATCATTAATAAATAAATAAACCTCGTTTATTTATGTGCATGGAATCGAAATGATTAAATAATTACTAATATATTTAATAAATATTAATTGCATGAATGAGGTGGGCGAGTCTATATTTATTGGTATGAAGGAATCATTTTCAATTTCATGCAGGTGTTATAATGCATGAAGGCAATATCTTCCATTGCATGTCGATGATACTTGTATGCATTTAAGTGCATGTCGATTTCAAGATCTTTTGCATGTATAAGTAAATGATTTTTGCATTCACGACCTCTCTGGCTATGGGGAGTGCATTTCGGTTTCAAGTCAGAATGACTAATTCTATCTTTGGGAAGAAAGGAAATAAAACCTCCATCCCTGGACTACACTCCATAGTTGGCAATTATGCATTATTCCCGCTTGTTTTCACAAGCAAACATTCATCCTGATTCATCTGCCATGACTCTAAAAGGAGGTCAAGGGGTAAACAAGGAAGCTCGACCTTCTCTAGATGCTCGAATTCCGCATGGGATCCAAAGCAGGAACCCGTCGCATGCGTATGGGGATTTACGAGCTATGATGTTGAGAGGGCATTATGAAAGAAAAGAGTGTCTCTCTATGCTTCTTCGGAGGATAAGCAACTTTCTGAAAATGTCAAGAAGCATACTAGTGTTAAGGGAAGATTTCATTTGTATGCCGACATTATCGTGGTCACCTTGAAAGAATAAGGAGTGGCATCATTCAAGCACTATGTTATCCTCCTGTAACACTTGTGATATGTATGTGGTGTGTTTGATAATCTTTGTCAATCTACGAAGTGCCCTCATTAACAAATTGAGAACCAAACTCCTTATGTGAATAGATACCTTTAGAAATCTGGATATTGTGATATCTTGCATTCAGTGGTCTAGCCATGAAAGAGAAGCCTATGTTGCTGCGTAGTCTTTGGCTTAGTCGTGACATTGAAGCCACAGGGGTGCCATCCTTATCGTGATAGAAGACTCGGCTTAGGGAGCGTCGAGCTTGGGCATCTAATGTTTCGAACCTTCTTTCTGTTGAGTCTTGGTACCATACAATTTATCTCTGGTTTAGACTTCGAATCACTTAACCCGAGATAATGGGCTTTCCCATAAGTATGCTGGGGTCTTCTCCATTTATTTGGTCTAAGTTCTCCTTTCTCTCCTTCGCCGGTTTAAGGCAATTTATACTTTTCCACCTGTCTTGAACGTTTTGTTGGTTTTGCTTGCCCGCATATCACTTCTCTATAACCTTTGATAATTGCATCTCTTCAACATTATGGGTGATTTGTATATATTGAACCTCGAGGCATTCCACCGAATGGACCAATCTCCTCCGCATACATAGTTCGTGCTCCCATATTTTGGCATTCACCTAATGCCTCTTAACCTTGTGAAACAGGTCTTAATACTGACATTACGCCCGAGTTCATGCATGGATTCAAGGCTCCCATTTTGGTTCGGGCAGAGAAGAATTGTTGTCAAATGTAGTGGAATTGTCTTAATGGTAACCTTGCTGTTGCATTAGTGCTAAACGTGGACTCAAAATAAGGAATTCAAGGCTCCCATTTTGGTTCGGGCAGAGAAGAATTCTCAGAGGGATACATTTATTCCTTTATTACATGGAATCGAGAATTAATTATCCCCATTGCATTGCTTTCTTAAGGCGAATTAGAATATTGAAGGCCTACCATTCTGTCAGTGGTGCCCGTTGTTTAAGGAAGAACGACCTTAGTTTGAAGTTGAATTGTCAACTCTCTGGAGCGCCATATGAAGTTCATGTTTAGCCAAATACCTTGCCTACCTTTGGAAGGAAATCTCTATCAAAATGCATTAGCTATATTTGTGACTTCTCTCAATTGAGTTGTTTGACATAAAGCCTTTATTGTGATCCTCAAACCCGAGCATCTTTTCTTGTGTCCTACACTAATGCTTGGCCCCTCATGGAGCATCAATCTTCTTTTCCAAGGGAAGCGTAATCCTCTGTCACCTAAGGTTTAATTAAGATTTCGGGGTGGTACCATGGAAGCCTCAACCTCACTAATGGTAATTGGATTGATCTGTGACTGTTTACAGTCTCCATGGTCGATTTCCTCTAAATTCTTCTGCTAGCTATACAAATAATTCAATAATGATCCTGGACTATTCCACAACAAAAGTTTCTCTTAGGTGTCAATTATCATATTCACTTCCATTTCAAGTATGCTCAAGGAAGAATATGAGCTCTACATGTTCATATATGCCTTCAAGTTCAAGTCAACTGAGCTCGCACACCCTTACCTATGAGAACATACAAAATTCTAGGATGTTCATATAATATACCTCCCCCTCTCTAGGATGTTGACATTTAGTAGGGCCTTAAAAGGGGGCCATTTGAATGTATAGCTAAGGGCCAACCTCCCTCTATAATTTTGTTATTGAGGTTGCTCTCATCTTTTGTGGTAACTTGAGGATTGCTTAATGGAGGAAATCAACATATAATTTTGATATGATGTTGAAATAGACATATAATTTTGATATAATGTTGAAATAGACATACTTGATGAGATGTTGAAATAGACATTAAAAGAAAAATCAAGAGGATTGCTTCTATTCATGCATTATGAACCTCCATACACAAAAATGTTGTTGGCTACTTGACTTTTTGGAGACATGTCTATGTAGATTCATTTTAAAAATAGAATTGTTCTTGGGTTCATTCTGATTTTGATATTCCACGTAAGGAAAGGAATAGTTTTCTAATAAAGATAATGTTCTTTTTATCAACTTATTACTTGAATAATGAATGATTGATTTCAATGAAGGAAGGAATAAGGTTTTGGAATGCTTCCTTATTTGTAACGGATGAATAGTTATGATACCATGCACAATGATAGGTATGTGCAGGATCATGATGGGTCAAAAAGTGGCGATATGATGGGTATGTGTAGGGTATGTGGCTAACAAATTTTTTTTACCCAAAATTGATGAAATGAAAAGGGTTTTTAAAGGAGATTCTCAATTTTCTACCAATATAGATTATGCTTTACTTTGAATTTAATAAATAATTATTATTTATTTTCTATTTGAATTATGACTAAAGTCTTGATTGATAGGTTGATTAAAAAACATCTATAGCTTTCAAACGGTATCACATTTTTTAATCCAAAATATATGTCACATTTTATGCTTCACATACTATAGGATTAAAAAAAAGAAAATTGAATTTCATGAAGTTTTGACCAAGTTAAGGTGGTTAGACATACAAGTTTTTATATTTTTTAAAAGTTGTAATAAAAAATAATATTTAATTATTTACTTGGAAAAAATTACAAAAAAATATGAATCACAACGGGACATGATTCCTCTACTTATATATAAATCTTATAAAAAAATATGATCATTTTATTGTGGTTAGGGTGGTAAGACAGACACCTTATTTTTTCCCTAAAATTTAAGTACTCTGCATTGAAATTTCAAATTTTCACCAAATTAATTTTTTTTTAAAGAAACCTAGTAGTTTAGAAACTACATTCAATTTTCTACATATTCTATTCTTACATATTTTTGAAATAATATAGATCACTTATTCAAATTTTTATGTCAAGTTGCCTAACTCTGATTTTTCTGATTTTTTTGTCACTTAAAGGCCTTTTTTTCCATGTTGATCTTGCACATACCCTCAACATCAATAGATCTCATGATAATCATGCATTATGAACCCTCATTCATGTATACATTGTTGGTTGCATGTTTTGATAACTAAGAAGATTCATTCTAAAGATAAAATGCTTGCTTGATGGAATTTGATTATGTTTTCCATGTAAGAGAGGTAACACTTGCTCATAAAACCATCAAACATGTTCCTTAAGATAGTTGGATAGGAGGTAATGTGGTATGGATTATTTTACTTAAGAATGTATACTCATATATATACCCATATACATACATACATGAGCTATACCTTCTTTATTCAATATTGTATTTATTCATTTTTATGTTTGTACTTGCATGCTCATATATTAGAACCTCTAGATTTCTTGATATGCACGAATGAAAGGTTATTGAAAAGGTTTCTTGCATGCTAAAAAACTAGTTATCTTGATTAGCATACGTGTATTTGCTAAGATTTACTGGTTGCTTAAGAAATGTTGAACTAAGTAACGTTGATAGTAAACTATTATGATGCACTCAAGATTGACTTTGTATGTGCATGAGCTTCAATTATGGTGATGTTTTATGTAATCTATGTGATGAACATGATAGTATTAGATGATGATTGTCTTACTACTTGTATTCCATTACTCTTATCCAATATTGCTTTGCTATTTTTCCTCGTGCTGAGTTAGGTATTCTTCGATGGATTGAAGAATTCTGAGGAAGTGTTCACTTCGTGGTAGGGCGGAAACGGGCTCCCACAATGTTCTCTCCCTCAATATGGTCGAAGGAATTTAAGGCCGAAGGGATCCTATCAAGAAGGCACAAATGTTATGTATATTGTATAGTTTTGTTAACAACTAAGAGGTTGATTGTAAGGGAAATATTTCCATTTGAATTTTCCTTATAAATGGCACTTGTACTTTAATTTAATATTTTGATATAATTCTCTATCTTTTTCTTGTGCATTTGACATGTGTCATCCTTGTATGTGCGATGATGTGTAAATTGTGTTTAAAATTAAGCCTCATTTATGGAGGTTATTATAGACTCGGTCATTTGCTTACAATTACTTGTAATGGATCCTATTTTACTACATGTATCAAGTGCAATAGAGAAGAAGCCCTTGGCAGGATGGTGTTCACGTTCACAAAGTGCAACCTTTAGAAATTGGCCAAGCTCACAGAATTGGAAACCTCTATGATTATCCAAGCATTGATTTTGGTCACAGCTACTCTATTCTAGTTACTACTAATCAGTCACCAAAGTTCGTATTAGAAAGCTTTGCTTATGTTTTAATTTTAGCAAGAGAAACTGTAATTTTGCAAATACAATTTTGTTGCAAGAATTTGGTAGAGCATAGTTTTCATGGACCTTGGAACATTGTTGCTAGTTACATGTTGGAACAGTGGAATTGCCTTGGACATTGCTAAATTGTTGCTCCTTAGGAATTGAGAAAACAAAATTCTCTTTCATTTTGCACTTCGTAGTTTCACTTGCTGCAACACACAAATATAGCATAATATCCTTCTGTTCTTGGATGTTGCACATTGTCTTTTGGTTTCTTAGACCAAATGGATAAAGCATAATACCCTTTTACTCAACAAAGTTTCTGCTATTTACAAATTCGTAAAGCATAATTCGCTTAGAAATTCCAAGGTTACAACTACAATGATACATATATGTATGTATGCATATGTGTGTGTATATATATATATGTATATGTATATGTATATGTATGTATGTACATGCATACGTATATATATCTGTGTGTGTGTGTGTGCATATGTTTGTATGTACACATATATGTATCTAAGCTCAAACCATACATGGATTTCAAAACTATAACAAGATTAATTATACCAAAATTGATCAATTTATTTGCTTTTGCTCAGTTTATTTGATTTTCCTTGATACATTTGCTATTGCTAAATTTATTTTCTTTCATTTTTGAAGGGTCTGGACAACATAGGATTTGCAAATGCATGATACCGTCAAACATTTTGCATTGTTTTTTTATCAATGTGAGTAATAGATTATCATCCTTGTTTCTCTTTTTCCTGTTTTCAAATGTCCACTACCTTGCTCAATAGTTCTAGAACAAGTTTCATTTTAGTCCCATGAATTGATATTAAGAGTTTAATCTTTCCTTGTAGGATTTTTAGTGCACAATAGTGAACCAGAGGCTATAGTTACAAATTTTGTATTGTTGTTGATCATGGTGAGTAATTGCCTATTCAATTCTTCTTTCTATGTATTCATCATTTCAAGCTTGGCACATTGTTTTATAGTAATTACTATACTAAATAGCGTCAATACAATTTCATTTTTTTGTCCTTTGACACAAAATCTAGCAACATGCTTACAAACAATCGTCTTGAAAGACAAAAACTATCACAATAGCCAATTGTAGTAGAAACCTACAAACCAAGTGTGAATGCACCTTTCACAGCAATCGATGAAGCTCTCCACTATTCACATTGTTTTTTAATTGAATCGTTCAATTACAAATTTGGTGATTGCTTATTTGACACAGTGCATATTTTGCTTCATTGTCATTATACATCGAAGAGCTATGCAATGGTCTTGTGGATCATTTCTTGCATTGCCTTCACAACCATTGCACTATAGCTTTGGGCTCCTATGATATTGATTTGCAGGGGCAACATTGCTAACGGAATTGCATAATAAACATGACAAAAACACATATCTATGAAGAATGAGGCTTTCAGCCACAAAGGTCAATGATAGAGGTGAAAGTGGGATTTGGGTGACATATTCTGTCTAAAATGGCTAGCATACTCACTAAACATACCAATATGCATTTGGTCTTTAACATACAAAACAATTTACTTACATTTCAACAAGGATGCATGTAATCCTACAATATCAATTCTTTTTCATGATACAATCTCTATTGTTGGCCACTATGAGCCTATGTTTTCATGACTAAATACATACAAGTGCATCCAAAACATCCAACCACATTTGTAAACCACATTTTACAACTTGGACAACACTTGGAACACAATAGCAAATGTGTTTGATACACTTGGACTTTGTAGAGTGACTACATTTGCTACTACATGTGGCAAAAGCATGTTTGCTACTATAACTTTTTTGCTTGCCAAACAATTTGATCCAATTGCTTTGCAATTATTTATGGTGCAGTCATTGGCCAATGCATTGATAGTTGAAAACAAATATGCATTGGCTTGTTTTGATGCTTTTGATCAATCTAGCATAGGAAGTAACAATTGTTTATTGCAAATACAATCATTAGTTTCCAGGACTGGAATTCCATATGCTTAGCTTGGAGTGGTGACTTGAAATATTGCATAGCATGGCTTTGATAATCTTGTTAAAAAATTACATTTGTTGGCTAAGCAAGAAAATTAGGGTTATAAAATTTTCTTTGTTTTAATTATGTAAGACATGGATATTAATATCAATAAAATATGTTAGATCATTTATAAATAGAGTACCTTTAATCATTTTGATGATAGCAATTTGTTTCTAAGCTTTCTAAAGTTATTAATAAGGATAGGGATGTAGTCCATGCTCCTCTAATAAATTTTCTTGACACTTATGCTTGAAGTTCATTTCTAGACACACAAAAAAATCTCTCACCTAGAGATGAACAACCTATATTCAACCAAAAACTAAACACAATGATAACCCTTTATTTAGTTGATACATGTTGGTATTATCATATAATATGAAGCATATGCATATTTTGGTGGGAAATTTATCCTTTTGGATGTGGTTTAGGCTTTATACATTCCTCCACATTATGCCTTTATGGATTGTTTGATTTTAGACCCTAACATATGCAAGAATAATATCACACTCACATTATTGCATTAATTTGTGTGGGTGTCTCTACAAATGGAAAAATTGGCCATTTTTTTAAATTTGTTTTTTTTTGGATTTTCTCTATTAAATATAATTGATCTATACAACTTTGATTGGTATGTTGTAGTTTAATAGATTTTAAGATTAAAGAAATTAAAAATAACATAGCTAATTAATTTGTTTATAGGCTTACTAAATATATTGATTAAAATATTTATATGGTATACATATATGCAAGTTGAGTGCAATACATGTGCATATAAACATTAACAATAACTTAATTTATTATAATATGGAGTAATTTTATAAATATTGTAGCCAATATTGCACTTGTATACATGAATGGACATAATGCACTCTCCACTAAATTTGCACCATTTTCCTAGCCCTATCTACATCTAGTGGATTCTTCACCTTGTAATGCTAACTTTTGGGCATTTTTCACATCATGGTTTTGAAAAATTTGTTAAATATTTAGGTTTATATGGTAAATTCCAAAAGTGAAGAAAATAGAATGTCATTCAAAAATAAATACACACCTAGTAAAAATAATTTCCAACAATGGAAAGGAAAGTGTTGAAAACAAGGTGAAGATAAGCTGAAATATTAGCTTATTCAAGTGATTGCAAACTAAAAATTAGATTATCAAGTAAAATTTGTATATGTGATTGCACATTCAAATTTAATAGAAAAATCAACAAACCATAAGAGACACCAGATTTACATGGAGAAACCCTTTCGTGAAAAAATCCACATGAGAAGAGAGGGAAAGTATAATATTAATCTTCAACAAAGAGATACACAACAATACACTTCATTGCTATTCTCTGATCAATCTGGTAGTACCTTATTACCTACAAGAACTCAACATAAAACTACCATCCCATGGCTCCAATTTATAGAAACTTGTGGGAGTGAAAACCACAAATAGTAACCTGAAACAAGAGGAAAATACCACATGCAAAAACCTATGCCTACCTCTTAGACAACCAATAGACATAATAAATATTTAATTCCCTTCACATGACTTCTCTCATGGGCATCTAGCCCATAGCCAATCAGGATTGTAACTTCCCAGTGCTCTTTGACTCCCCAATGGAACACAAATGAACACCAAACTCCTCCCCCATATGGGCACCCAAGGCTTGACCTTTCACCTTCCATAAGTGGACACCTAGGAAGGATATTTTTTCCAAAATGCCATGTAACTTCCATCAACATTAAATCACCTCTTTAATATATAATTACAATATATCAATATTTAATGTTTTTCTCTCATGTGGAGGTCCCTATAACACATTCCAAGGAACATGGAGATATTTGAATGGCATAGGAAAACAAGGTTAATATTACTTTTTCCTAATAGAAAGAACTGTATAAAATGCTAGTATACATGCAAATGTTCACTATGCAAAGTCCTAAACTTTCTCTCTAAAACAACCATGGCCACTACAACATAATGAAAACAAAAATTGCACTTTGGTCTAGCTACTCCCCTTGTACGAAATAAAATTCACAACAATAAATAGAATAATTATAGAATTTAAAAAATAAAACAATCCCACTTGCATAACTACTTAGTAGCCATGAAATGGTAACGCTCAACCCCTAGAAATATCCTTTGATTTCCCTATAGCCCTTAGCACTAAAAAACAAGAGAATAGAGAGTTGTACAAAAATAAATACACATGAAAGAAAAACTAAATAAACATATTTTTGGATTCACCTTTTTGTAAGGTCACTTCTCATTATTTTTGTGGAGTTCAAATGGGATCTCATGTTGTCACACATCAATAACCCCTCTTCCAACATGGTCTCCTAACTTGTACTAAGCAAGGATAATTATGTTAAACCCTCCAACAAAAAATAAAAATTCATCATGTTAATCGAGAGTTTGATGCACCTAATAATAAGTTAGGTATAGTCACAAGATCACTCTGCCTCTCTTAAAAAATTAACTATTTTTAGAAGAGATTAGTCAACTCCAAAGTCTATGTTACAAGGGCATGGTAGCGCAAGATAACCCAATTATCTATGTAGATTTTCCCTTTTCAACTCAACCTTTGGTAAAATCTCAAGATGTATAACAAGTGTGGTCCATCAAATAGCTAGTGGTTTCAAAACATATAGATTTAGTACATTCATGCCTAGATTTAAAAGATTTAATCCTAGATATCACATAATTGAAACTAAAATATTGAAAATAAAAGATCAAATTTATTTCTTTAGATGACCGACATTGATAATCTCATTATTTTAGATATTAAACTTAGACACCAAAATGGACAATTAGATTACTTGTTGTTTTATCTTTTTATTTTGTTTATTTATGTATTATTTATTTTTTAAATTAGATAAAAGCAAAAGAGTCATAGTTATAGGGAAAAAAAATGGATTTATTTTGTAATACAACCAATTCTTAGTCTAGTTTAGACAATGAAATCAATATATAAACTAGCTTTGCTTGATAAGTACTACATGCAATCATAAACAAAAAGGAGTGCAACCATTTAAGGATTATGAAAATATGTAAAATTATTTTATTTCACATTCAAACTTTATATCACCTCCCATCATCAATTCACTATATGAAAGAATTATCATCAAACATCCCTTGGATTACAATTTTTTCTTTAAATCTCAAATTGTAGTATTACAACATCATCTAGTTCAGAGAACTTACAAATTACAACAAAATTGGTTTAACTTATATAATATATCCTTATCTAGCTTCCTTTTATCTAGTTTTCTACCCTTTACAAAGATTTTGATATCCCTATATATGCATCTAACTTGGGAACCTAAATTAAAATTTCTCAACTACATCCAATAGCTAGGATTTAAAAATTTATGGGCCCAAATTTGAAATCACAAAATTTTAAATGAATCATAACACTTATTGGCCCAACATGCCTAATTTCAAATATATTTACAATTGCATACATATTCCAAAATTTGGAGTGTGAAACCTTATTTTTAGGCCCCAAAGAAGAAGGAATGTGACTAAATCAAAAGTAATAAAGGAAACCAATAAGCCATGTTCTAGGTCTCAAAATCAATACTCCATTTCCTAGAACTAAACTCCACTCATAGGGATAAGGTTATTAACAAATGAGTGAAACAGTTCATCTACAAAACTATGGAGGACTCTAAGCTAACTCTACAAGATTGGGTTTTCTCTTCTTCACTTTCGGCTCATCTTAGACTCAAGAGGATATTCCTATATATGAAAGTATAAAATAAACAAAAGAACAAATAGTTAAACCAAAATTTTTGATTCAATGAGCAACTAACTACTAAATGACCTTTATATAACTAATATAATGCCTTCACAATAAGTGCAAGGTAAGGGTGAGTTGCATGATTCATTGAAAAATGATGTTTACTATTCCCTGTATGCTATGAAACCATGAACCACATAGACTGAAACTTAAATAAAGAGAAAAATATCAATGATTTGTTTGATTTTATGACTGGAGTGAGTATATAAGAGATTGATTCCAATCTAAGGGGAACAAAGTCACAACTTAAAGGAAGAGATGCCAAGAAAAAATAACTAGTAATTTGATCCATACATTCAAATGCATCAATGTTTTTTACTACCCACTCCACATACTTAGTTATCCATTAATGAACAATTCAAACTCATATAAACATGAAAATAGTTGTTACAAGTTTTGCAACAAATATAGAATTTTGTCATATTCCTCCAATGGTCTTTACATTCATAGTAACAAATATACTAAAGAAAATATATGAATAATATATTTTTAGTTTTGACCAAACATCAATGGAGACACAAAATGGACAATAACACTACAATAACCTTTCTACTATCTAACAATGTCCATACATCCTTCTAACTACTTTGAATTTTATTATCTATTCTTTTATGCCCTTTCTGGAGTATTCTTTTGTTATCCTTCTACTTTGGTACCATCCAATGTTAGAATGAAAGAGAAAAAAACATTTTAAAAAGCATTCTTTGGCCAAAATCTTAAATCGCGATAAACAAGTAACCTTGATATCCATGGCAGAGGATAAAATGTGTCAATAATGGACAAAGAAAATTGGAAGATGAGTTTTATAGATGGAAAGAGAATGTTGAAAATAATTTTGGTCATTTGGCTAGGTATCACCATTACTACAATTAGGTGGAGGTTGCTCAATTCAATTGCATCTCATCGGCCTTTTGGCACCTGAACACATTTGTTGAAAACACATAGAAGATTTGCTAAGTCAAAATACCCACCTTCCTCTTTAAATCTACACTCCTTGTAATACTAGGGGTTTCCCACTAATTGGTAACTACCATCATGTGCATACACTAATCCTCTTTGTTGGTGACTTCATCTCTAGCAGGAACCTCCACCACCAGCCTATGCACAAGTCCTCAACATACTCTATCATAGTTTAGGTTGATACTAAGGACTAGGAACCAATGGTTCCTAGTTCCTAGGGAACCATCAACCACGTCCCTTCATCAAATAATACTTTGATCACTTCCTTGACTTAGGAAATTTTTTAATTCTTAGATTTTGATGAATTGAAGATTTGAATCCCAAAATCATCTCTAATTGGGGACAGATGCCTACTACAAGCATTACAAGAATTTAGATATTTGGGTAGACCACAAAATTTCCATCAAGGTTGAAATAAAACACCACCTTGACCAAACTAGAATCAATATTACTCAAATACACAAGAAAAACATGGAATATGAAACATTTCAATCACCGTTCAAAATTAATGGAGTGGTCATTGTGACTGAGACCATCCACTCCATGAAAACTTTAAAGGAAAAATCTATGTATATCAAGCTCGACATGGCTAAGGCATATGACAGGTTCAAATGGTCTTTCCTCCAAAAAGTGCTCAGTGCCTTTGGGTTTGGTGAAGAGTGGGTGAAGTGGGTGATGAGTTTTGTTATGCCCATTTCTTTCTCTATCCCCATGTCTAGAGGTCTTCGGCAAGGGGATCCTTTATCACCTTACTTGTTTATTCTTTTGGTTGAAGGTCTATGGAGAGTCATTAAGAGTCATGTTAATCAAGGCTCTATCCAAGAGTAGAGTTGGGGTAATGGCTTGTCTCCACAAACACATTTATAGCTTATCGTTGAAACTGCTTTGATGGGTATGGCTAAGATTAGTGAAGATTTTAGATTTCGTTGGGTACTAGACATATATCTTGTAGCTTCTGGCCAACAAATCAATGAAGGTAAAATTTTCATTTATTTATTCGATACCCCCTTACTTATTCAACAATGGATTGCTCGTATTCTCCGATTTTATATTGAAAATATTTCTATGATCTATCTGAGCATACCTCTCTCTATTAGAACCCTCCCTAGGGGTTCTTGGCAAAGAATTTTGGATAAGTTTCAAGCGAGAGTGAATCATTGGACTCTTAGGTGGTTACATCATTTGCGAGATGTGTGTTGCTTCTGAAGTTTGTGGTTTAAGTTCTTCCTAAAAATAGGTATATTCTTTAAGTGGCTCCTCCTAGTTTTATTAAGGATTTGGATTCTCTTCCAAGATAGTTCTCATGGGCTAGTAGTTTGGCTTCTTTGAAGTGGATTCTAGTTAAGTGGGAGATAGTTTGTAGGTTGAAACATGAAGGGGGCCTTGGACTATGACTGGCTAATCTTAATGGTTAGGCTTTAGTAGCTAAGTTATATTAGAGATGGTGCAATGAATAGGATCATGTCTAGGTTAGGATCCTCTCTACCAAATACCTAATGGGAGTGGTGAAGGAAGAGGTTCCTCAAGTTTCTTTGTCCGAGAGAGGTTCTATCATTTGGGAAATTCTTAAAAAGGGGGCCAAGCTGATCAAGGGAGGTTTGTTATGGATTTTTAATAGGGGAACTAACGCTCTCTTTTGGTATGATTCATGGGATTGTTTTCCCAAAATCATGACCATGTATCCTCATCTATAGGACCTTTGTCATCACTTCTTAGAGGCTGGGTGGTCCTGAGTGCTGGACTTTAAATCAAATCAATTGGGAGGTTGTTGGAATTGTTGTCATTGATGTCAAAGGGTAATCATGTTGATCATTTTTATTCACTGATTATCTCATAAAGTTTGTTTGAAGAATTGTAGTGTAATTTCTAAAGAGTTGTCAAAGTTCAGACTTTGGGCATCGGGCTTACCATATACTGCCTGCAGGAAGAAAGAAAAGACTTAATCTATATAAAGTCTAATCATTTTTTAGACTTCAGAATTTGGTCATACTTTATATCAAATGCTCAAAAAAATTAAGATAGAAAGAGTGAATTTTGGATGGTGTTGGGCATCGAACATCAATGGGAAGGCTTACACCTTAACTTTAAGTTAAGTAAGGCAAAGGGTATAACGAACTCCTGAAGATTGATACTCGAAAGGTTTCAAGGTTCATGGCTCGAAAGGAGGACTTAATGCTTTATTGATAAGTTAGGAAAGAAGTAAATGGTATTTATGAAGCCCGATGACCTATGGATCAAGAATTAGGCATCATGAAAGTTTGGAGATCATGGATTGAAAGGTTGGTTTACACCTCGTCAAAGGTAGGTCAGTGGTAAGCAGTATGAGTAAACCCAAACATTTGATGGCTTATAGGATTATTCAGAGTGTCAGTGATTGGAGGAATAGTTTGCAACTTAAGTTAAAGGATGGTAGAAGGTAAAGGGTAAGGTCAATGGCTAAAACCTGATAAGCAAAAGGCAAGGGGGATTAGCGACTCCTGACCCTCAAAGAAAAGGAAATACAAACAAGTGTCAAATCTTGATTGCATCACATAATTGATTCACATCATTGTTGTGAATCACCCTTGCAAAATATTTTGAAGTTGTGATATGTGATATACTTCCACATGTCCAACATGACGTATGCAAACAGATGGCGCTCTTCCACCATTTCACAGAAGATTGATGGGTCCTAGAGCTAACCTATGCAAGAATGCAGAAAGACAACTGTTACCAAAAAAATTTCACCTCAGCTCATTTTGGTAGAGTTGGAACAATTAATTACTTCAAAGGTGAAAGGTATTACATTAAAATGTTTCCAGTCATTATCATTTTTACATATGAACTTTTTAGATAGGATTCAGTTTTATTATGCAATACTTTACAACAGAAAGGAAATCACAAAGATTGCATAATGTTGTATTTTATTCATTTTGAGATGAAAATATATACAATGTTATTGTTTTGATTCACTAAAGATCAAAAAGTGCTCAAAAGTCCCACACAAGTTGTGGGAATGACTGAACCACATTGATAAAACATAAGAGCTAAGCTATTCAACTGAAGATAAGAAGAAGAAAGCATATAATGAAACATCATATCCTCCATTGCTTGTTCAATGTTGTGTTGATGTTCTATCTTTAGCTTTGTCATCAACTTTCCTCCTATCTTCAGTCCTTCATTCCCTAGGTTCAGGTGTACCTGCAAGATGCTAAGAGGTTTTTTAGAGCTCGGGACATAAAGTTTCATCATATGGTTATCAACAGTTGAATAACTTAAACCTATGAGCTATCAATCCAACTCAGACATATCAAAAATGTACAAGAGAAAATCATGACCAGATCATTAAAGTGAAAGTGAAATCATCATCAAAAGGAATATTGAACTGCTTTTATCTAGCATGTTTGCTCACTATGTAGGAACAGGTCCTCTTATTTTATAATCAATCTATTTTCATTATAGTTGTGGAGGAAATGTGGTTCCCACAAGGGTTGAGCCAAGCAACTATGAAGGTACAGTGCCCATAAACATCAAGGGGCAATCACAGTGTTATAGTCTTCAACATAGGGAGGAAGGGACAGTCCCTCTTCATCATTCTCAAAGAGTTTTAAATTAAGATAGTAATTTATTGTTTCAAGGGAAGTGACATTACTTTCAAGAGCCTTGTAATCTATTCTTCATATATTGATCATAGAGCAAAGATCATGATAGCCATGCAAATGGGACAGCATAATAGAGATAATGAGGCATACAGCCATGATGACCATGTCATAGAAATTAGACATCCCAAAGGATGAGGTTATCTAAGATTAAGCTAGCTTTATAAGAGGATATTACTGCATAAAAGATACAATGCCATTTCATTGTGAGATTGAATGTAAAGGACATTAGAAAGCATCATTCATTAATGGAGTTGTTGATGTGTTTTTTATGCACTTCTCAACACAGGCAATGCATAGGTGCACTACCTCTCTTGAAAGACAATCTTTCACAATCAAATTGCAGAACACTATCCCAAGGTCTCTAATGTCAGGTCTTGATAGTGCTTGGAATATCTCAGTTGTTTGATGTAATTTGTTGGAATCACAAGGTCTTACGGATGAGTTACAAAGCATGGGAAGTTGGGTCTTAAAAAAGAGTTCCTAAGATGGAGAAGTTGTTGTGCGTTTGCTATAGGTTCAAACAGCAGTGTTGAACTCCATTTTTATCATTGGATTTAGCTTTACAATGTGCAATGAACCTTTCCTAAGGTACTTTTTAAAAAAAAAGAAAAAAGGCAGGGAAGAGAGAAGGTTCCTGGCTCTGAAACTATGAATGAACAGTGATAATGGGGTTCCTGCAATGGACAGCTTCCTGGAAACAATATTCCACTTAGCCAAAAATCTCATAGTCTCATGGAATTTGTGTTATCTTCTAAGTTCTACAAATCTTTCATCTTTCATTCACCATATGCATGCATGAACAAAGATGAAAGTGTGGAGCAGCTTTGAATTTAGCCCAAACTAACTTTACACAGCTATCTATCTACCATTAGCAAACAGCAAAAAGTATGGACTAAGAAGGCATCTACACAGCAGGAATTTTCACAACCACAGAACAACATTCCTAAAATCTATCAAAGCAAGAAAACAGTTAACTAGAACAACAATAAAAATCTAATTAAAGAAATCTAACAATGGAGATTGAATCAAGTAACATGCAAGAAACTCAAAAAATGCACCAAGTCAATGTATTTTCATTATAAATTTCTACAGCATGTCTTTACAACAACTCAACTCTCTTATGCAAATGAGAGGAGAGCCCTATTTATAGTGCCCAAAAAGTCAAATGAATGGCCAAGATTAATTATCATTGTGTGGCCAAGATTCATTAAAAAATAGGGTTTCACCAACCCTCAATATATTGCAATTTAAAAACAACATTTTGTCCCCTTCCCTATTTTTTCTTCTAGTGACGGCACTGTAGCATTTTGTCTTTTGTTGATTGCTGTTTATTATAGCTACTCTTCGGGGAGCTCTTTATCATCAACGGGGCTGTCCTCCTGCTTCCTAGATGTTGTATATTCTATGAACTTCGAGATGACTAGTTGGAGTTTATCCACCTCAATAATCTCGTACCGCAGTGTTTGGTAGCTCCATTCTTTTGCATTATCTTCTAACTTCTTCCAGTCCTCATTGTACTTTGTACCTTGATCCCTGAACAGCTCCAATTGATCAAAGGCGTAGGCAGCAAAACTCATGAATTCCACTGTCATTTCGCTAGACATCCCATCCTCCATCTTCTTCTGGAAGTAAGGTTTTACTTTCTTCGGATCCATCTGTACTGTGGGCATGTCGTACTTCGTCATTAGCTTGAGGTACCGGGCACATTCTGCTCTGATTTCTTTGATCCATTCGATATCCAGATCCACTTTGTTCATTATTTTTTCCAACCTTTCCTTCCGGTTGTCAAAGTCTCGCCGTCACACATCCATCAACCAATGATCGTCCCTGCTAAACGCAAGCTCCTTCTCCCATGTGGCTTTTGGCAACTGAAAGATAGCCTCGATCTTTGGCAAGGTGGATTCGTATGTTGCAGGGAAGTCGGTGCAGAGCTTCCTCGTGCCTTCCAAAGATTGCTGCAGATCCAATAACTTGTTGGTTGTCCTAACAGCCTGATTAATTCCCATGTTCCCGACATACAGGACCTGTCGGAACCAGCTCTCTGTAGTCCTTTCCAAGTTCTTCCTTCTTTCCATCTTATCAATCTATTCTTTGGACAGCAGTTGAGGAGGAGGCGTGGACGTGGTAGGTAGGTCATCAACCGAGGACCACTGCTAGATGTAATCCGTCAATGCAGCCACCTGTGCCTTAAGCTCATCTTTTGAGACCTTATCCTGCTTTATTAGTTGTACCACTGTGGCAACTGACTCCTCAAGGTGTACAACCTTTTGCTCCCTAGTAGCGATTCCCAGATCCACGGTGGAGATGTTGTAGGTTATTCCCTCCTGGCCCATTACCGGCATTTTTATTTGTATAGCCCAAGACCCAGAAGCATCCATTGTTACCCTGGATCTAATCTTTGGCTTCTTCTCTTTTCTAGTTGTAATTTGCGCTCTAGCCAAGATAGCTTCCATCCTTGCCCTTAGGTCCTTTAGCAAAGGGGTTTTCTTTTCGAGTTGTCCCTTAAGCCACTCAGGCATGGCAGCCCTCTCCTTTGGTGATTCATGGTCACCTTTTCCTTCCTTGGTTGAGACTTCAATTTCCCCGCCCTTGGGGGGCTCTTTTTCCCTTTTAGCAGCCTCTACTTCTTCGTCATCGGAGTCCTAGATGAACACAAGGCACTTGATAGTAAGTTTGGTAGATAATAGCTATTGGGGACTTTCTTCCTTCTCCATCCCTTTGGTTTGCTCGTCTTCAGGTTTGTGTTCCTTGGGTTGCTCAATTTCAATGCTCTTGACAGCTGGAGCCTCACCCTCTAGTTCAGCTTTCCCCGAACTATCTTCTTGTTGTTGTCCTTCTTCTTCAAGGGGCAACATTTCTGCCTCTTTTCTAGTATCTTTCGGGTGGCGGGCCATTTCTTCCTTAAGGTCGTCATCAAAAGCCTGCACGATGACCTTGCCATCACCATCCTCCTCCTCATCGCCGCTCTTTGAGGAGCCAGTTCCTTCCTCCTCGTAGGCAACCCTGTCAATCGTCCAATGCTCATACTCTGGGTGCTCGTGGTACTCATCAGCCTCCTCCTTAAATGGCCTCGAGGCCTCTTGTTCTCATTTCTCCCATTCCTTGGAGATTAACATAGTGGCCTCCATAGCGGGCTGACCTGTTGGAGGCTGCAAAGGTTTAGCAGTGGCAAGGACCTGTGTGAGTGCTTCTTGAAGAGTGGGATCCATAAGGATCTAGGAGAGCTCGAAGGGGATTTTTGCATATGCTTGGAGAAGGCCTCAAGCAAAGCGGATGAGGGTACAGGTGTCGTCACCGCAGCTAAAGGGAGTGATGTGGTGGGTGACATAGCAGCAGAGGAAGGGGGAGTAGTTATGGCAGAGGAAGAGTCAATTACTATCACGGACTCGGCCGGAGGTGAAGAGGCGAGATGGACAGAGATGTCCACTGCTGGCGGGGATGTGGTGATCATGGCCAGAGAAGTAGGTGGCACGACAGTCGGGGCAGGGAGAGCTAAGAGGGGTTCTAATTGATCAGTACCCTTCACTTCTTCCTCTTGGATTAAGGGTTGCTCCGTCGTACCCCCTATTTTCTTGAGTCTTTTTGAGGGTGAGCCCCCTATTTCTTTTCTTGTATAGACCTTGGGGTCAGGAGACTATTCTATTTCCGTCTCCTTCCTCTTCTAAGACCTGGTGATTGGAGGAGACTTAGACATCCCGTTGGTTGAAGTGGTGGCAGCGGCATCCTCCATGGCATTTGGCTCACTTTTGAGCCCTTCATAAGTCAAGATTACCTCATGTTGTTTCAGTCGGACCACTTGTCTATCAACCCATTCCTTAGTACGGGCCAAGATTGGCTTAGTTATAATGTCGAGGTCATCGACCTCCTGCTCTTCCCAGTTAATTATTGGTATCGGTAAATTGGCGACTGCAGGGTACCTAAGGTCCATTATGGTGCTCTCATCTTCTTTGACCTAGTCTTGTATGGGGAATAGCTGCACCTTTCTTACAAAATGCATGGTCATCTGCATATAGTGCCTTGCTCGTACCTCTTTATCATCTTGACAATCCCCCCAAAAGTCTTCAATGTGGTGCAGATGAGCGAACCCTGGTCCTAGTGCCTTTTTTACACGTGCCCATACGTGTCCACTCTCGGGTGAGCAGTGTGCAGGTGAAAATGGTAATCCTTTAGTTCTTTCTCAAAGTTACCAGTGCACTGGGAAGTTTGTAGTTTATACATGCCTTGGCCAAGAGTCATGGGATAAGAGATCCCTGCTATGTGTTTTTTGTTGAAGATCGCCTGTATTAGTTGGAGCTGCTGAGAAAGCTCCAATAAGATGATTCGGTTGTTGGGGTACCGAGGCAACTTGTTTGGCCTCTCGGTGAAGCCTTGGGCATGGATGTACGTGAACTTTGGGTATTAGATGAAGAGAAAGGCATATTGCTTCAGGAAGGCTTAAGCACTATGAGAGACTTGTCTCTCAAAATCTCCAACAATCATTCTGATGATGTGGCCAGTGAAGGCATCATTGACCCTGCAGTACTCCCTCTTGAAGTTTCGGTACTGGAGCTGGGGGTATCTATCATAGGCCTTGATTCTTCGACCCTGCTCGTGATCGGGTGCCATGAACAACCCGTTGTATTGCTTTTGATTTTCCAAGGAGTAGACGAGGTATGAAGTCATATAGAATTTGGAGCTTTTTTTCACATTGACGAACTGCTCATGAAAGCAGTCGCTTCTTATACCTCCCCAATAGAATGAGGTTTTTGTGGTAACACCTTCATTCCCCCGAAGGATCTACTCAACAAAGTACACCATCCACCCCTGAAAGAAGGCCGCAGTAGGGAGGCCCGTAACCCTGCTTAGCATTGTGACCAAATCGTGGTAGTCTTCATAGAAATCGTTGCGGAAGAGTTCGTTAGGAACCTTCGCGGCGCTGCCCCGCTTTTCCTTGATCCAATGTTGATTTATTAACTTCCTGCAGCTTGTAGGGTTACCATCCCACGCCGCCTAGCACTCCTCAATGGTAGGTGTTTCCATTTCGACGAAGGTGGGAATATGAAAGGTCTCTGTGACCCCTTCAGCCGACATATCAGGGAGAATGTTGCCATCCCTGTCCATAATTGTTCTTGTATCTAGTTTATATGCCTGCCGACAGACCATGACGAGCTCGGGGGCTATAAGAGATGGAGGAAATCTGGTTGCCTTTGCTATTCCACTTTGTTTGATAAGCCTCACATTTTTGGTCATTGGGTTGACCCTGACCCTTTGCTTGAACTCGTCAATATTAACGTGACCTATGTTGGTGTCGGTGATTTCTTTCTAGTCCATAGTAACCTTCGAATGTAAGGGTTCACCCTAGAACTAGTATTTCATTTGGTCTTTATCCTCTTTCCCCTAAGGAACCTTGCTCGACTTCTTTCATTTGTCCTTTTCCAGAGCTGCCTCGAAGGTCCGGCACCCGATTCCATATATTCTGCAAGCAAAGGTGTAGTCAGTGCAATTGATCACGAAAGCATTCATGTTAGTCGAAATCCAATGGAATCAACTTAAAGCAAGTTATCGTTAATAAGAAGATACTTCTATCTCCCAATGATATTAGTCTTTTGATTGAGGGCTTTGGGATAGTCCGGGCCCAGAGGGCCAGACTTCCTTGGCAGGAATGTTGTTTTAGAAGGCAAATGGGGCAGAACGATCTGGGAGATTCTTTCCGATCGAATTTCAATAATTGAAAAATTTTGTAATGAAGAGGACCAAAATTAAGCATGTGGGTCGAGATCAGATTTCAAATTGGGCTCATTTAGATCGATTTAGGAGCATCCGAAGGTATAAGGCCAGAAAGCCATCCGGAGATGGTTGTTTTGAAATGCCCGAGCAGAAGCGGAGTTCCAAAGACAAAACTCCAAGGTCGGGGGCTCGGTGGATCGAAGGGCAGCTAGAAGTTTACACTTTTCTTAGTTTTGAGCACTCGGGCCTAGGGCGTTGGGAAGCTGTCAAGCTTTCGCCGTTTGAAGCGGCTATTATTCGGTGGAAGTCCGGAAGGGGCGGCCCAGCGGACCGGACCTGACATGAGGGTCGGACGAAATTCTCCCGCAGATACCCGATCGGCGAGACATCGATCATCAGGGTGAAGTCATGTCGAACGCTTCATGTCTCACCGACCGGCGACAGGGAGAAGGAAAATCGGCAAAGGGATTTCTTCAGCGTGAGGTCATGCCGACTCTGTAATGTCTTGCCGACCTTTTCTTCAGTGTGAGGTCTTCGCGGCGAAGAGATGTCTTGGCAAGATCCTTGGGTCTCGCCGACCGACGAAAAAAAGGCACATCGGTGAGAAGCTTTTCATCAGTGTAATGTTTCAGAGAACCCACGATGTCTCACCAACTGCAAAAAAAGGAACTGAACCCGGAATGAGCGTCAAACACTGGATTTTGATTTTGAGACTCACGACGGTTGGGAAGGCAGAGCCCGGAGCTCGGGAAGGCTAGCAAAATTTTCTTTCTTTCAATGGTGGAGACGGGACGGAGTCCCAGATGGCGGAGCCCGGCGCGGTCGAGGATGTTTGGAGTTTACGTCGGATTCCCAGCGGCGCACGAAAGCTCGGGGCCCGGGAGGCGGAAGGCAGCCAATGATTGGCCACTTCGAATTCTTCCATACATACGGACGGCCAAGGAGAGCTCGGGGCTCGGAGGGCGGAGTTCCACCGACAGTTCAAAGTTAGGGGCGGCAGAATCCGAACGGAGTTCCGAAGGACAGGACTCGACAACTCGTAGGGCGCTTGGAAAATATCAAATGCAGACGACAAAGGGCGAGGCGGGCCCTGGAGCTCGGATAGATGGGGCAACATCTCCATTTGATGCACTAGCAAATTTGTGAACTTTCAGACATGGAAGTCTGGAGGCTCGAGTCCGAAGATCCAAAACGTCGGCCAGATTTATGTTCAAGTTCCAATTTCATCAGTGGGGGAAGGACGGAGGTCCGAAGACGCGGGCCCGAGGGGTCAAATTGTTGTTTTAGAAAAAAAGTTCAATGTTTTAAGTTTTTGACTGCAAAAAGAGAGAACCCGGGCCCGTAGGGCATGAACGCCCCTACGCGAAGAACAGCCGCGCTGAAGTGAAGCTCTGGATTGATCATGAGGGTACTTTCGAGGGTTTTCTCAAGTTTTTAAGACATGGGTTTTGTGCGTTGTATCATATTTCATCATTCATATGTCCTTTTGATCATTATTGTTCATTTTAAGCCTTAGAAATCATGAAAACATTGTTCAGGAGGGTGAACGAAAAACCTACCTCGAACACTCGATGCGGGGAGGTGTGGGATCCACTAGCAGTCGGCAAGCGAAGGCAACGGGCGTGAGCGTGAAGGTCTCGAAGATGGTGGACTCCTCTCTGGAAAGCTCTGATCTCTCACTGTGACACTGACAAGTGAGAATGACAGGTTTGTGCAAGTTATTTATACCCCTACAGCCATTAATGGCCGCATTAAATGCAATTACGGCGGGCAATTGGGTAGGTGGATTTTGAATTCGCGGACGGCTACGGGAGATCCGGGGTTCGGCAGCTGGGAGGGAATAGGGCGACGAGTGTTTGGAAATTTCAGCTCGAGGGTCGCCGGTGGCAAAGAGAAAGTTGGGGCCCAGAGGGCGGAGTTCTGCCAGAGGTCCGTCGTTTGGAACGGAAAAACCTTCACAGAATTCTAGACTCGGAAGTCCGGAGGCTCGGGCACGGAACGCTCGAAGGCAGTCACAACTTCGTAAAGTTCCATCAGACGGAGAACAAGGGCCTAACATCCAGGGTCCAAGAAGATGCAAGCCAATCGCCATCGGGAACAGCGGACACAACAGGGAAGCCCGACCAAGGAAGCCCAAAGGGGTGGGCTCGGCCAGGTCCGAGGTCGTTGGCAGAGGAACACTGTCAGAGAGAGACCCCACAAGATGCCAAACTTGACAAAATTAAAAAAGGAGCAACATGGTCAACTTATGATGAAACCTTGAAGACACGCTAACCATCCGGGCACAAAAATGGGGCACGCAAAATGAGGCGGCGACAAAAAAATGAGCTTGTAAGGCGAAGGAAAAGAGGGTCCCTGTTTCGAACGGGGTGTGTGTGCTGAGGACACAACAAATGGCGACTTTGTTGGGGAAACGCTCCTGAGCGTTCTAAGGATAAATATTCATTCAGGACCTAGAATCTTTGGTTGCACAGACTAGGAATGGCTTCCAAAGGTGAATCTGGGAGAACGGGATCCTTAATTGGGTCAGTCTACAGGACATCTCAGAAGTGTGTGCAGTGAATTCATTCATTTCTGTGGGGCGGTGACCAGGGGCTGCTAATCCAAACGAGCAAGTTACTTAAATCGTCTAACACCAAAAGTAACCTGGAAATTGCTCCGCTGCCAGTCAGGCGTCCATAGCCCGAACGGAGTTGTCGCTGCAATCCCACGGATATTGCTCTACTATCGGCCGGGCATCCATAGCCCCGGTAGAGTTACCCGCACACCCATACGGTCACTTATTTTTAGAATTCTTTTTTTTTTCATTTTGATATTTCTTTCAATGTGCATTTTCTCATTTATCTTTTACTCAACAGGGTAAGCACTGAAGCCTACAATGAGTTTGGGACTGCAGTGGTCACTGGAGCATACTTAAGATTTTTCACTCACTAGGATGTCATAGCAACCATGGTACAGTCCTTTAGAAATGATTATTATATGTCTTGTGCGAGATCCGAGATGTGTGTAAATAGATCCAACCAAGGGTCGAGTTCTAAAGCAGAGTTCAAGCAAGGAAATCATTCATGGGCAGCCTTTAGAGAACGATGGTCGAGAGTGAATGTTTAGCCGAAGAACACCAAGGACAGACAGCAGAGTGAACCGTTCGTCAAGCGAGCACGGCCACCGCTAGGGGCAGGGGAACATATTTTCAAAACAAAATAAAAGAGCGACGCAAAACAGGAAGACGCAAGCAAACCAAAAAGGGAACCCAATCTATTCTAACCTATATACAAACATTTACAAAGAAGAGCTCGAACGAGCTCAGGCCTGGAAATAATGCTTTAGGTGCTGCCCATTGACTGGAAACGGGACGTTTTCACCAGTTAGTGTCTTTAGGCAGAAGGAATTATCTCCCAGAATCTCAGCTATTTGAAAGGGGCCAAGCCAAAGCTTGTTGAATTTGTTGTGTCCCCCTTTCTTTTCATGGGCCTTGTCCGAATACAGGACCAAATCTGCAATTCTAAAGGCTTTGATTTTGGCTCGGCGGTCGAACCATCTCTTAACCATGCCCTGATGTTTGGAAAAAAATTCTATTGCACGGTCTCGAACTTCCTCTAAATGCAAGATTTCAGCTAACCAAGCTTCCCTATGATCTCCCCCTTCATAAAAATCATTGATGAACTGCAAAGTGGGAATCATCAGATGGATGGGAAATATGGGCTCTAGGCCATAAATAAGGTGGAATGGGGAATCGCCAAGGGTAGCCTTATGGTGAGTGTGGTCTGCCCAAAGGGAAAAATGGAGCTGGGTATGCCAATCCTTGGGATTCCTATCTAGCAGTTTCTTGATCACGGTAATCAGGTTCTTATTGGTGGACTCAGCGAGGCCATTGCCTTGGGGGTAGTAATTAGATGAAAACTTAAGGAAAATCTCGTAGTCGAATGCCCAACTCACAAATTTCAACGATGCAAAAGTAGGTCCATTGTCACACACTAAAGCATAAGGACAACCAAAGCGATTTTAAATGAAACTTTCCAAAAAATTAGTAACTACTTCAATTGTGCATTGCTTACATACGATTGCTTTTGTCCACCTAGTGTAGTAATCAATTACGGTAAGAATGTACCTGTGTCCTGAGGATGATGGAGGGCTTACCAAACTGATGAAATTGAGGCCCCACTGTGTGAACGGGCTTACCTCTAGCACAAGCTGCAATGGGACAGCAGCATTCTTTTCCTTGGTGGCGGCTGTCTAACATGTGTGACATGAGCGGACATGACAGTGAGCATCCTTGAAGACAGTTGGCCAATAATATCTCGCTCTCAATATTTGATGTGCCGTGGAAGAACCAAATCCATGGCCGGTGCCAAATTTGTCATGAAACTCTTTTAAGACCCGGTCTGCTTCTTCCTTGCCCAGGCACCTCAAGTAGATGCCTTCATGATTCTTCTTATAGAGAATGGACCCTTGTAGCATGTAACTATTGCTTTTCAATCTAAGAGCACGCTTTTGGACTCCCTACAAATGTGGCGGGCACTTGTGGTTCAGCAAATAATAAACGACATTCTCATACCATTCTCCTGGCGAAACATCCTCAAGCTAGTACTGCTGCACAGTGAGTTCGGGTCCAGCCCCTGCTGTTGCTTCAGCAATTGTGCGGGTAAGTGTTTTTCCTCTCACCAGCTTCATCGGTTGGATCTCCATGTCATATTCCTAGAGCAGGGTGACCCATTTTTCTCTTCGTTCTCCCAATTCATTATGCATGAGCAGCATTTTCATTGATGGTTCTGGGACAATGGCAAACACTTTATTGCGGAGAACATAATGCCAAAATTTCTTTACCCCTCTGATGAGAGCATACGCCTGCTTTTCTACGTTGTGGTATCGTAATTCAGCATCCTTCAAGGGAGCACTCATGAAGGTGATCGGATGCTCATTTCCTTCATCGTCCTTCTGAGTCAAAATGCTAGCACAAGAATGCTTTGAAGCAAATGAGTAGATATAGAAAGGCTTTAGATAATCTGGGCTGACTAACACAAGTGCCTCGGCAATGGCCCATTTAATTTCTTCGAAGGCTTGTTTGGCTTTGGGAGTCCATTCGACTTTGGCATCATGTTTCAACATAGCATTGAGGAATTTAACAATCTCCGTGAAACCCATGATGAATTTCCTAACGAAGTTGATCTTCCCAAAGAAGGATTTTAATTCCTTCTTGCTGCTTGGGGGCGAGATTTTTAGTAAGGACTCGATACATTCAGGGTCTATAGAGATTCCCTGTTCTGAAATGATGTGCCCGAGCAATCTACCTTCAGTTACACCAAAAATGCACTTCTTGGGGTTAAGGGAAACTCCAAACTCTTGGCACCTCTGAAACACCTTGCATAGGTCAGAAACATGATCACCTCACCTTTTAGAAAACACAGTTAAATCATCCATGTAGATGATTATGCACTTGCCAATCAGATCTTTGAAGGCGATGTCCATGGCGCGTTGGAAGGTGGCGCCTGCGTTGATGAGCCCAAACAACATCCTCCGATAAGCAAACGTCCCCCACTTAGTGGTGAACGTCGTTTTATGACGATCTTCATACTATACCATTACCTGGTTAAACTTGGAGTACCCATCGAGGAAAGACATCATTTGGGAACCATTGACGATCTGCAACACCTCATCCAATGAAGGCACTAGATAGTTGTCTTTCTCAGAAGCTTGGTTCAAATTACGGAAGTCTACAAACAATCTAATTTCCCCATTCTTTTTCCTGACCGAGACCAAGTTGTCCACCCATGTAGAATGCTTGACTGGGAAAATAATCCTTGTCGAAAGCAACTTGTGCACCTCTTTGTAAATGACAAGTTCCAACAAGGCATTAATGGGACGTTGTCGCTGACAGAATGGTCTCACTTTTGTCTTGAGAGGGATGGTGTGCGTGATGATAGAAGTGTCATAAGTCTTTAAACCCTCATAGCTCCATGCCACCACGTTAGAATATTTCTGCAAAGCACCAATGATTCCCTCCTTTTCTTCAGGCGTGCATACTTTGCCAATAAAAACATTATTGATCTCCCCGGTTGTCCCGAGGTTATGGGCATTACAATGGTTGCTTATGGCCTCCTTTGTTTGTTGATTCTAGTCTCTAATCTGACCCAATTCAAATATACGTTCCAGCTAAACCATGCCTCTGGGAATCGTGTTGGTTTTGAGGTTAATAACCCCCTCTATATCCAACTCGGCTTCTCGTAGATCGGCTTCATCGATTATTTGGGCTGCGAAGACATCCGAACTTGTGATGATTCAAGAATATGTTTGTCATCGTTGAAGACTTAGAAATGAGTGACATTATCTGGGACCGACGACGTAGATGTCAACTCAACTGTAAATTTCTTAAGCCCAGACAAAGAGAGGGGTTGCAAAGTGCTGGCTGCTTGAGCCAAGGCATCAGCTATACGATTTTGGGCACGGGGAATTAGGTGTATATTGAATGCATCTAAACCCTCTAAGAGTTCCCAAAACCTATGCCTATAGTTTGCAAGCCTCCTATCATGGCAGGAATACAATTTCATAACTTGTTTAACTACGAGCTCAGAATCCCCAAAAACTTGCAACATTTTGACATTTTTCTTCAAGGCCATGAGAAGGCCATGGACCAAAGCCTCATACTTTGTTACATTATTGGTGCAATAAAACTGCAATCTATGGGCAGCAAGAAAGGTCTTACCCATTGGGATGATGAGTTCAAACCCGGCACCGACTCCTTGTTTTGACTTGGACCCATCAAACCGGAGCATCCAAAGTTTGGAAATTTCTTTGACTTCGGGTCCGACTAAGTTCTCGCCTCTCCTTGACTAGGCGGTTGCCTCCGCAATCTCAAGAGAATCTTCTCACCCATTATGTTGAACAAAGGGTGGTTTTGTCAATACCTCCTTTGGTATTTCCTTTTGGAGGGCAGTTGATTTCTTAACATGTTCCACTGTTGTTCGACATAAGCAGCAGTCAAATTCAGAGTGGGCAGCATTGTGAATCCTGCACCAATTTGGCAATAACAGATCCTGGAAATTCATTCGGGCTCCTAGGCTGAGCTGATCCCTTGCACACTTTTCTATAAACTCCTGGAAACCACTAAGTAGTCCCCAGTTGTCACTTTCATCATGTTTGTCATCTGTTTCTACCAACATTTCCACACTCGGAGGCATTTGAATATAATCAGTTAGAGGACTACATAACACTAAGAGAACTTCGGCAGCGTATTCTTTCTAAGGCTCAACCTCATTTTGGCAGGCAAAGGGAGTAATTTCCCAGCTCTGTCTCAACAAAAAGCACTTCGCTGAGATTGTTGTCTTTCGTGATCATATATTTCATACGGGGTTCATGGTCAATACAGATTTGGTTTGGAAGCCCCTTCCACGGCAGCCACATATGAGAAAGGTTTGTGGCAGTATATCCATTCAACGCCTTGGTGAATTCCCTTCCCAGGATGATCCCAAATGCATCGGGAATGTCTGCTACTTGAATATCAATGACTTGTTGTATCCTTGGATCTATAGCAATTTGCATCGGGATCTGATTTATTTCTCCCACGATGTTGATCTTTGTTTTGTTTAACTGAGTCACTTTCCTTCTTGAAGGCGTGGGAATGATTCCAAGAGCTTTACATACTGCCAAAGGCATAACATTAGCAGACGCCCCTAAATCAAGCAGGCAGTTATGCAGGTTCTTCCCAAATATCCTAATGGTGGTAAGGAAAGGAGGAGTTTCCAATCTTCCTTGGAAGATGCCTATAGGCATATCCATGTGAGCTACCTGACCTTTGTCCTTATCACTGCCTTTATCCATGGTCTACCTAAACGACTGGTCCTTAAAAATCTTCCTATTACTCTGCTCTGGTTCCTTTTCCATTTGCTTACTAGCAGATTGATTTACGGGAACATCTTTCCTTTTCCCAGTATTATTTTGTATCTCTGGTTCTTGCCTAAGCTCTTCGAAGGTAACTCTTTTAGCTAATGTTTCCTGTGTTGTACTGGAGGATGGGGTCCTATTGAGGACCCTAAAGAAGGTGTGCCTTACAGCAGGGACTCTGAGTAGTTCAAAGGAAAATAAACTGATTTTCACCCTTTTGAACTCTTCTGCCACGTATTCACCCATTTGCTCAATTTCTGAACTAAAGGCTTGACCTATTGCAGAGTTAGGAGGTTGGACGTTCGTTTGACTAGACTAATTTTGGGATTGGCCTTGAAGCTGACTCTGCGACTGATTTTGAGGCCCGTTATTGTTAAAATATTGGACAGGTACATGGGGAAGTCCAGGGTTGTTACTCGCATTGGGGTCAAGCGGGGTAGTGAAGTTGTTTGGTGGAGTAGAGGTCGTAAAGGGTCCACCTGCCTGCCTATTCCTAAGGAAGTAGGGAGTTGATCTCTGATGGAACATGCGGACCTCATCTACGAATGGCTCTTCTTCGTCCATTGGACCATTATCTACTAAATCAAAAAGCTGAGCCAAATTTTGTTTGTTACTTACCTCTTGCACTTCTTCACTCCCAACTGGAGTGGGCTCGACTTCAGGATTGTTGCGGTCACCCTGCGAAAATGGCGCTTGGTTAACCATGAGACAGGAGGAATCATATAGCTCAGATGGGACGATATCCCTGCAGCCGACACTGTCAACTGCATTATGTACTTCTACTTGGAATATTTTAGCAGCCATCTGAAATTCATGGCAATCCAACTCGGAGTGCTGACTGGTTTTGTGAATCTGACACCATCCGGACAAGGCAGCCTCGGCAAGGTATACTCCACTAGTTGTCTTTTCGTTGCTAGATGGTTGGTCAAAAGGAGTAGGGACACCCCTGTTATTGGGCCTTGTATTCAACACACAATTCTATCTTTGAGAAGGTCTCCTTTCTGAACTTTGATTAATGTTTTGTCCCCTATCATAATTTTCCCCAGAGGAAGTGCTTGCTTCTCAGTTATCCCTATTGTCCCTATTGTCTTAGTTATCCCGATTAAGATTATCCTGCAGGTTACGCTGGGACGTTTGTAACTGATTATTCTAATTCCTTAAATGTGTCATCTATGTGGACATTTTATTTATCATCTATGTCAGTTCCTCTAACTTGTCTTTCTCAGTCATGTTTCCCGACTGCGGTGCTGGATTTTGGAGAAAAATGGGTAGAGCTGCTGGCTGGTTTTGATGTGCTAGAGAAAATTCTAACCCTGATAGGTATAATGGTGCCTGGGGCTGCTGTGAATACACTTGTTGTGGGGCAGCCTGAGAATAGTTGTACTGTGGTTGAGGCTGCAAATAGGATGGCACGGGAGGTGCATAATTCAGTGGTTGTCCCGGGTGTGGGACGATGGGCAACTGAGGTATCTAGTTCATGAGAGGGGTCTAATGAGCAAATTCCTGATTAATCCCTTGAATCTTCATCGGGTGAGCTACTGGCCCCAAAGAAGGCAGCGGGCCAGAGATATTCTGCCCCAAATCTGCACTGGCAATAATAGCCTCCGTATATGCGATCACAAGCATGGCGGGTGGTGAGCACATCCTTTTCACCAATGTTGATGTGAGGTTGTCTAATGCCGCATAATAGATCGGGAGAGTCGCGACATCATTGTGGAGGTATGGGTCTTAGAGCCTTGTGTAGGCCCGATGAAAACGATCATTGAAGGAGCTAATAGGCTCATTTATTTCTCTTCAGACAAACATAAATTGCTGCTAAAGTTCTGAAGGACTGATAGGAATCTTGTATTTCTGCAGGAAGGCATTCTTCATTAGGTTCCATGAGGTAACAGATCCCCTCAGTAGATTGATGTACCAATAGAAGGTTTCTTCCCCCAACGAATGCGGAAAAAGGCGGCATGCAACATCCTCATGGTCGACTTGCATTTAGGTAATTGTTGTCTCGAATATTTTGATATGTTCTTTAGCTATTCTTTGTGGGTCACAAGGATAGAACTTCGAACAAAAGCCTTCCGGATTCTTGGGCATATCATGGTAAGTGGCGAAATGTATCGACGAAGGGTTATGTGCTAACCAAGCCATAGCGGGAGGCGAAGGTGGTATCTGCTGTTGAAAAATAGCAAGTTGGATTTGCACCTGCGCTAAAACAATAGTTTGGGACTGTACCTGAGCTGTAGCTGTTTGGACTGTGCCTTGGGCTGGAAGGGTCAGGAGAGAAGCAATCCCCTAGCTGCCGGAGATGGGATGTGAAAACGCAATTTCGGATGGTCAGATGGAAGATGAAGGCCAACTGAATGAAGGTGAGGGTGAAATGGAACTGGATGGAATGGAGGAAGAGGAAGAAGCAATGCTACCTCCCTTGACTCGTTTCGCCCCTGTAGGAGGCTGCAACTCTTGGAGTTCTCCCTTATTTGGTGTTGACCATAGAACTCTTTGAAATCTTTCCGGGAAGAATGATCTGATTCGATCCAGCTTCACTTTTAACCCTTAGCTTTGTATTCCCAACGTGTGGCCCTCCTTCTAGCGCCAGTTCTTTTGATGTGTTTTTTATGCACTTCTCAACACAGGTAGTGTGTAGATGCACTACCTCTCTTGAAAGACAATCTTCCACAATCAAATTGCAGAACACTATCCTAAGGTATCTAATGTTAGGTCTTGACAGTGCTTGGAATATCTCAGTTGTTTGATGTGATTTGCTGGAATTACAAGGCAGTCTTACAGATGAGTTACAAAGCATGGGAAGTTGGGTCTTCAAAAAGAGTTCCTAAGATGGAGAAGCTGTTGTGCGTTTGTTGTAGGTTGAAATAGCAGTCTTGAACTCCATTTTTATCATTCGATTTAGCTTTACAATGTGCAATGAACCTTTCCTAAGGTACTTATTAAAAAAAAAGAAAAAAAGGCAGGGAAGAGAGAAGGTTCCTAGATCTGAAACTATGAATGAAAAGTGCTAATGGGGTTCCTGCAATGGACAGCTTCCTGGAAACAATATTCCACTTAGCCAAAAATCTCACAGTCTCATGAAATTTGTGCTATCTTCTAAGGTCTGCAAATGTTTCATCTTTCATTCACAATATGCATGCATGAACAAAGATGAAAGTGTGGAGCAACTTTGAATTTAGCCTAGACTAACTTTACACAGCTATCTACCATCAGCAAATAGCAAAAAGTATGGACTAAGAAGGCATTTACACAACAGGAATTTTAACAACCACAGAACAGCACTACTAAAATATATCAAAGCAAGAAAATAGTTAACTAGAACAGCAGTAAAAATCTAATTAAAGCATCTAACAATGGAGGTTGAATCAAGTAACATGCAAGAAACTCAAAAAATGCACCAAGTCAATGTATTTTCATTATAAATTTCTGTAGCATGTCTTTAAAACAACTCAACTCTCTTTTGCAAATGAGAGAAAAGCCCTATTTATAGTGCCCAAAAAGTCAAATGAATGGCCAAGATTAATTATCATTGTGTGGCCAAGATTCATTACAAAATAGGGTTTCACCAACCCTCAATATATTGCAATTTAAAAACAATATTTTTTCCCCTTCCCTATTTTGTCTTCTAGTGACGACACTGTAGCATTTTGTCTTTTGCTGATTGTTGTTTACTGTAGCTACTCTTTGGGGAGCTCTTTATCATCAACGGGGCTGTCCTCCTGCTTCCCTGATGTTGTATATTCTATGAACTTCAAGATGACTGGTTGGAGTTTATCCACCTCAATAATCTCATACCACAGCATTTGGTAGCTCCATTCTTTTGCATTATCTTCTAACTTATTTCAGTCCTCATTGTACTTTTTACCTTGATCCTTGAACAGCTCCGATTGATCGAAGGCACGGGCAACAAAACTCATTAATTCCACTATCATTTCACTAGACATCCCGTCCTCCATCTTCTTCTGGAAGTAAGGTTTTACTTTCTCCGGATCCATCTGTACTGTGGACATGTCGTACTCCGTCATTAGCTTGAGGTACTGGGCACATTCTGCTATGATTTCTTTGATCCATTTGATATCCAGATCCACTTTGTTCATTATTTGTTCCAACCTTTCCTTCCAGTTGTCAAAGTCTTGTCATCACACATCCATCAACCAATGATCATCCCTGTTGAACGCAAGCTCCTTCTCCCATGTGGCTTTTGGCAACTGAAGGATAGCCTCGATCTTTGGAAAGGTGGAGTTGTATGTTGCAGGGAAGTCGATGCAGAGCTTCCTCGTGCCTTCCAAAGATTGCTGCAGATCCAATAACTTATTGGTTGTCCTAACAGCCCGATTAATTCCCATGTTCCCGACATACAGGACCTGTCGGAACCAGCTCTCTGTAGTCCTTTCCAAGTTCTTCCTTCTTTCCATCTTATCAATCTATTCTTTGGACAACAGTTGAGGCGGAGGCATGGATGTGGTAGGCAGGTCATCAACCGAGGACCACTGCTAGATGTAATTCGTCAATGCAGCCACCTGTGCCTTAAGCTCATCTTTTGAGACCTTATCCTGCTTTATTAGTTGTACCACTGTGGCAACTGACTCCTCAAGGTGTACAACCTTTTTCTCCCTAGTAGCGATTCCCAGATCCACAGTGGAGATGTTGTAGGTTATTCCCTCCTGGCCCATTACCAGCATTTTTATTTGTATAGCCCAAGACCCAGAAGCATCCATTGTTACCCTGGATCTAATCTTTGGCTTCTTCTCTTTTCTAGTTGTAATTTGCTCTCTAGCCAAGATAGCTTGCAGCCTCGCCCTTGGGTCCTTTAGCATAGGGGTTTTCTTTTCAAGTTGTCCCTTAAGCCACTCAGGCATGGCAGCCCTCTCCTTTGATGATTCATGATCACCATTGCCTTGGTTGAGACTTCAATTTCCCCAACCTTAGGGGTTCTTTTTCCCTTTTAGCAGCCTCTACTTCTTCGTCATCAGAGTCCTGGACGAACACGAGGCACTTGATAGGAAGTTTGGTAGATAATAGTTGTTGGGGACTTTCTTCCTTCTCCATCCCTTTGGTTTACTCATCTTCAGGTTTGTGTTCCTTGGGTTGCTCAATTTCGATGCTCTTGATAGCTGGAGCCTCACCCTCCGGTTCAGCTTTCCCCGAACTATCTTCTTGTTGTTGTCCTTCTTCTTCAAGGGGCGACATTTCTGCCTCTTTTCCAATATCTTTCGGGTGGTGGGCCATTTCTTCCTCAAGGTCGTCATCAAAATCCTGCACGATGACCTTGCCACCACCATCCTCCCTCCCTGCTCTTTAAGGAGCTAGTTCCTTCCTCCTCGTAGGCAACCCTGTCGATCGCCCGATGCTCATACTCTAGGTGCTCGTGGTACTCATCAGCCTCCTCCTCAAATGGCCTCGAGGCCTCTTATTTTCATTTCTCCCATTCCTTGGAGATTAACATGGTGGCCTCCATAACGGGCGGACCTATCAGAGGCTACAAAGGTTTGGCAGTGGCAAGGACCTGCGCAAGGGCTATTTGAAGAGTGGGATCCATAAGGATCTGGGAGAGCTCGGAGGGGATATTTTTCATATGCTTGGAGAAGGCCTTAGGCAAAGCAGATGCAAGTACAGGTGTCGTCACCGCAGCTAAAGGGAGTGACATGGTGGGTGACATAGCAGCAGAGGAAGGGGGAGTAGTTATGGTAGAGGAAGAGTCAATTACTATCACGGACTCGGCTAGAGGTGAAGGGGCGAGATGGACAGAGATGTCCACTGCCGGCGAAGATGTGGCGATCATGGCCAGAGAAGTAGGTGGTGCGACAGTTGGGGCAGGGAGAGCCAAGAGGGGTTCTAATTGATTAGTACCCTTCACTTCTTCCTCTTGGATTAAGGGTTGCTCTGCCATACCCCCTATTTTCTTGAGTCTTTTGGAGGGTGAGCCCCCTGTTTCTTTTCTTGTATAGACCTTGGGGTCAGGAGATTATTCTGTTTCTCTCTCCTTCCTCTTCTTAGACCTGGTGACTAGAGGAGACTTTGACGTCCCATCGGTTGAAGTGGTGGTAGTGGCATCCTTTGTGGCACTTGGCTCACTTTTGAGCCCTTCATAAGTCAAGATTAGCTCTTGCTGTTTCAGTCAGACCAGTTGTCTATCAACCCATTCCTTAGTACGGGCCAAGATTGGCTTAGTTATAATGTTGAGGTCTTCGACCTCCTGCTCTTCCCAGTCAATTGTTGGTATTCATAAATTGGCGACTGCAGGGTAACTAAGGTCCATTATGGTGCTCTCATCTTCTTCGACCTAGTCTGGTATGGGGAACGGCTGCACCTTTCTTACAAACTACACGGTCATCCACATATAGTGCCTTGCTCGTACCTCTTTATCATCTTGAAAATCCCCCCAAAAGTCTTCAATGTGGTGCAGATGAGCGAACCCTAGTCCTAGTGCCTTCCTTACGTGCCCATACGGGTCCACTCTCGGGCGAGTAGTGTGCAGGTGAAAATGGTAATCCTTTAGTTATTTCTCTGACTTACCAGCGCACTGGGAAGTTTGTAGTTTATACATGCCCTGGCCAAGAGTCATGGGATAAGAGATCCCTGCTATGTGTTTACTACTAAAGATCACCTGTATGTGTTGGAGCTGTCGAGAAAGCTCAAATAAGATGATTCGGTCATTGGGGTACCAAGGCAACTTATTTGGCCTCTCGGTGAAGCTTTGGGCATCGATGTATGTGAACTTTGGGTATTGGATGAAGAGGAAGGCATATTGCTTCAGGAAGGCTCGAGCACTATGAGAAACTTGTCTCTCAAAATCTCTAGCAATCATTCTGATGATGTGGCCAGTGAAGGCGTCATTGACCCTGTAGTACTCCCTCTTGAAGTTTCGGTACTGGAGCTGGGGGTATCTATCATAGGCCTTGAGTCTTCGACCCTGCTCCTGATCGGGTGCCACGAACAACCCATTGTATTATTTTCGATCTGCTAAGGAGTAGATGAGGTATGAAGTCATATAGAATTTGGAGCTTTTCTTCACATTGACGAACTGCTCATGAAAGCAGTCGCTTATTATACATCCCCAATAGAATGAGGTTTTTGTGGTAACATCTTCATTCCCCCGAAGGATCTACTCAACAAAGTACACAATCCACCCCTGAAAGAAGGCCGCAATAGGGAGGCCCATAACCCTGCTTAGCATTGTGACCAAATCGTGGTAGTCTTCATAGAAATCGCTGCGGAAGAGTTCGTTAGGAATCTTCGCGGCGCTGCCCTGCTTTTCCTTGAGCCAATGTTGATTTATTAACTTCCTGCAGCCTATAGGGTTACCATCCCACACTGCCTGGCACTCCTCAATGGTAGGTGTTTCCATTTCGACGAAGGTGGGAATATGAAAGGTCTTTGTGATCCCTTCAGCTGACATATTGGCGAGAATCTTGCCATCCATGTCCACAATTGTTCTTGTATATGGTTGATATGCCTACCAATAGGGCATGACAAGCTCGGGGGATACAAGAGATGGAGGAAAGTCGGCTGCCTTTGCTATTCCACTTTGTCTGATAAGGCTCGCATTTTTGGTCGTTGGGTTGACCTTGACCCTTTGCTTGAACTCGTCAATATTGACATGACCTATGTTGGTGTCGGTGATTTCTTTCTAGTCCGTGGTAACCTTCAAATGTAAGGGTTCACCTTGGAACTAGTATTTCATTTGGTCTTTGTCCTCTTTCCCCCGAGGAACTTTTCCCAACTTCTTTCCTTTGTCCTTTTCCAAAGCTGCCCCCGAAGGTCCTGCACCCGATTCCATATATTCTACAAGTAAAGGCGTAGTCAGTGCAATTGATCACGAAAGCATTCATGTTAGTTGAAATCCAATGGAATCAACTTAAAGCAAATTATCGTTAATAAGAAGATACTTCTATCTCCCGACGATATTAGTCTTTTGATTGAGGGCTTTGGGACAGTACGGGCCCAGAGGGCCGAACTTCCCTGGCAGGAATGTTGTTTTAGAAAGGCAAATGGGGCGGAACAATCTGGGAGATTCTTTCCTATCGAATTTTGATAATTGAAAAGGTTTGTAATGGAGAGGACCAAAATTAAGCATGTGGGTCGAGATCAAATTTCAAATTGGGCTCATTTGGATCAATTTAGGAGCATCCAGAGGTATAAGGCTAGAAAGTCGTCCGAAGATGGCTGTTTTGAAATGCCCAAGAAGAAGCAGAGTTCAGAAGATCGAACTCCGGGGTCCGGGGCCCGGCAGATCGAAGGGCGGCCAAAAGTTTACACTTTTCTCAGTTTTGAGCACTTAGGCTTGGGGCGTCGGGAAGCTGTCCAGCTTTCGCCGTTCGGAGTGGCTATTGTTGAGAAGAAGTCAGGAAGGGGAGGCCCGGCAGACCGGACCCGGCATGAGGGTCGGATAGAATTCTCCCGCAGATACCCAATCTGCGAGACATCAATCATCAGGGTGAAGTCATGTCGAACGCTTCATGTCTCACCGACCGGCAACAGGGAGAAGGCAAATCAGCAAAGGGCTTTCTTTGGCGTGAGGTCTTGCCGACCTTTTCTTCGGTGTGAGGTCTTTGTGGCGGAGAGATGTCTTGGCGAGATCCTTGGGTCTCGCCGACTGACGGCAAAAAGGCACATCGGTGAGAATCCTTTCATCGGTGTAATGTTTCAGCAAACCCGTGATGTCTCGCTAACTACAAAAAGGAGGCTTGGACCCGGAATGAGCGTCGAATGCCAGATTTTGATTTTGAGACTCACGGCGGTTGGGAAGGCGGAGCCCGGAGCTCGGGAAGGCGGGCAAGATTTTCTTTCTTTCAATGGTGGAGACGGGACGGAGTCCCAGATGGCGGAGCCTGGCGCAGTCAAGGATGTTTGGAGTTTATGTCGGATTCCCAGCAGCGTGCGGAAGCCTGAGGCCTGGGAGGCGGAAGGTAGCCAATGATTGGCTGGTTTGAATTCTACCATGCATACGGACGGCCGAGGAGAGGTCAAGGCCCAAAGGGCGGAGTTCCGCCGACAGTTCGAAGTTAGGGGTGGCAGAATCTGAATGGCGTTCTGAAGGACGGGACCCAGCAACTCGGAGGGTGCTTGGAAAATATCAAATGAAGACGGCAAAGGGCAAGGCCGGCCCCGGAGCTCAGATAGACGGGGCAACATCTCTTTTTGATGCACCAGAAACTTTGCAAACTTCCAGACACGAAAGTCCGAAGGCTCAGGCCCGAAGATCCAAAATGTCGGCCAGATTTATGTTCAAGTTCCAGTTTCGTTAGCGGGGGAAGGACGAAGGTCCGAAGACCTGGGCCCGAGGGGTCAAATTGCCATTTTGGAAAAAAAGTTCAATGTTTTCAATTCTCGACCACCAAGAGAGAACCCAGGCCCGGAGGGCATGAATGCCCCTACGCAAAGAATAGCCGCATTGAAGTGAAGCTCTGAATTGATCATGAGGGTACTTCTGAGGGTTTTCTCAAGTTTTGAAGACATGGGTTTTGTGCGTTGTATCATATTTCATCATTCATATGTCCTTTTGATCGTTATTGTTCATTTTAAGCCTTAGAAATCATGAAAACATTGTTCAGGAGGGTGAATGGAAAACCTACCTTGAACACTTGATGCAGGGAGGTGTGGGATCCACTAGCGGCCAGCAAGCGTAGGCAACGGGCGTGAGCGTGAAGGACTCGAAGACGGTGGAATCCTCTCTAGCAAGCTCTAATCTCTCATTGTGACACTGACAAGTGAGAATGATAGGTTTGTGCAAGTTATTTATACCCCTACCGCCATTAATGGCCGCATTAAATGCAAGTACGGCAGGAAATTGGGTTGGTGGATTTTGAATTCGCGAACGGCTGCGGGAGATCCGGGGTCCGACGGCCGCAAGGGCGTAGGGCGGCGGGCATTTGGAAATTTCAACTCGGGGGTCGCCGGCGGCAAAGAGGAAGTTGGGGCCCGGAGGGCGGAGTTCCGCCAGAGGTCCGTCATTTGGAATGAAAAAACCTTCACAGAATTTCAGACTCGGAAGTCCAGAGGCTCGAGCCCGGAACGCTCGAAGGTAGTGACAACTTCATAAAGTTCCATCGGACGGAGAATAGGGGCCCGACATCTGGGGTCTGGGAAGATGCAAGTCAATCCCCGTCGAGAACGGCAGACACAACAGGGAAGCTCGACCAAGGAAGCCCGAAGGGGCGGGCCCGAGGCCGTTGGTAGAGGAACACTGTCAGAGAGAGACCCCACAAGATCCAAACTTGATAAAATTAAAAAAGGAGTAGCATGGTCAACTTATGATGAAACCTTGAAGACACGTTAACCATCCGGGGCACAAAATTGGGGCACACAAAATGAGGCGGTGACAAAAAAATGAGCCAGCAAGGCGAAGGAAAAGAGGGTCCCCGTTCCGAACAGGGCGTGTGTGCTGAGGGCACAAGAGGAGCCACAATCATGTTTTGAATGCTTAAAAACTCATGAGATAGCTAGTACAATGATGATAAACTATGTCTGGAAGCTAACAGAAGATACATATGGAGTACAGTAAAATTTCACCATACACAATAGAGTATACATCACTGTCCTTGAACAATCAAAATCAAGATTCAGAGAGTTTAATAGACAATCCATTTTCTAAGCTCAACATAGCCTCTTTTGAAAGAAATAATTCTTAGATCAACAAGAAATGTCACAGTTATAAGGGTGGATAAATTACAGCATATAAAGCAATGATTCATGAGGTTTTCAAGTACATTGAGCTTAATGGAGACTCTTGAGACAAAGAAAAGCAGAAAAAATCATTTTTTTTGTACATTTCATGAAGAAAGAAGAAGGATGCGTAGGGTTTTTATAATACCCATATTGTGCAATGGTATTGAATCATTTTACAAACCATTTTCTTCATGAAGCAACATCTTCTTGTGAAAGCAATTGACTAAGGACAATGTTACATATTATGTTCTATATAGTCATGGTCGCAACCAAGGAAAACACCCATAATGGAAAGCTCGGCCTGCAAATAAATATAATACCTAGATGGAGAAAAATAACAAAAGACTAAACCAGTTTTGCACAAAATCTCAAATGTAGGAAATAGAGAGATATTTGAGCTTGTGCAAGCATAGAAAAAACCCAGAAATAAGAGGAGCACGAGTCATGGTCACGGCCTTCAATAAGAAAAATGTATTCCATGATAAAGGGTTTCAAAAAACTCTTCAAGTGGCAGCCTCAAAGGCCTCAAGACGAAAGAAACATCAATAGAAGATACAAATAAACCAAAAGACATCAGAAATGTGTCATGGTCGTGGCATACATGCCTGGAGATGTTCAAAAATGGAGAATACAAAGATCAATGCCCAGTTTTGTGATGAAGAAGCACTTACCACGCAGGTTTCTCCATAAAGTACTCAAGATTTCGCCCAAAAGACCCCCATATCTCGCAGTCACCACTAAAAGACTCAAGAAACTCTAAGTCCATGGCGGCCACAGGCAATTTCCAAAAAGTGAAGAGTGAGGAATGATCATTAGCGTTTGAAAGTTTACACGATGCCCGAATGATTATCTTTTTTTTTAACTTATGTTTTTTAAAATGAATCTTTTCATGCCATGGTCAATGACTTCAAGTCAATATACCTAATGATTTTTAAAAAAATCTTGTGACTTGTGAAGTCAAATTTTAGAATTATCAAGGATTTTGAAGTGAAGGAGCACTTCACTTTATGTTTTGCATATTTTTTGATAAAACAAACTTTGTAATTAAATATTAAGGGGAACGTTTTTTTATTCACCTTAATTTTTATCATCTAATTGCAAAACTGGAGATAATGAATCAGTCAACTTCACTCCAAATCATGCAAAATCAGGAGTTGAGTTTGATTATAGTTTATGAGTCTTTTTTAGTTGATGGAGTAAAACTAGAGTAATTCATGCACCTTATTATTTGGAGATGCTCTCTTTGACTTTTAGTCAAACTTGATTCTCTTTTGAGTTCACTTGAGTCAAGTGGGTCATGAGGATGAGTTTGGAGTTGTTTCAATGTTGATCACTTCAGTTTTGACCCCTTTTTTCGAGGGTTTTTTCCTTTGCTCATGAGCAAGCATGCAATAATTTTTCTCACTCTTAGTTATGTTTCAGTGCCAAATCTTGGCGCATGATGGAGGCCATACACTGTATTTATTGGGAAAAGTCTTTCTTTTTCCCTTAGTTCTTATTTTTCATCTCTTCTGGCATACCTTTTGCAGAGAGACTAAGATTTGTAACTCAATTTTTATTTATAGTTTAATATAGCAGCAAAGCTTTGGTTTTCATTTTTGTCAATTAGTGCAGAGATCCCTTTTGTTTTCATTAAGAATCTATCAAGTTTTCCTCTTCAGAATAATAAAAAGTATTTTTATGAATGATTTTGATGAAACTATTGTGTTTTAAATAATCAAAGCCTTTAAGTTTTGTCTAGTTCATTATTGTGCACCCATCACAAATCTTAAGTAGTGCTTATTTTTCATTTTGATCTTCAAACTGTGAGAACTGATTTTCCTTTTGAAGAAACCAAACTGTTTAGCCTTCTTTAGAATTATTTTTGTGATTAAATTACCATTTCTAAACTGTGTGAACAGTTTCTCTGAGAATAGCTATGAATCATTATGCAAGCTTTATTATCATTTAGGTGCATCACCATCATTTAAGTTCAATTTTGCATTCCATTTAGCTTTTCTCCCCTTTTCCCTACTAGAAAATCATTCATTCATTAGAAAATCATAAGGGAACCATCCCACAATCTAGAGGTCTACCTTCATTATAGGATATCCACAACCTGAAGGTATTCCAATGTTACACGGGATTGCTGAGCATTACAACTTTACACTCGGGTGCAATCCCTCATGACAACAACAACACGTGTGCGTAATGACATATGGAAATTATTCATTTTATTCCATAGCTTAAAGGCATCACATTTTCATTCTTCAAGCACATGCTAGGCTAAATGGATGCAACAAAGATCAAACGGTAGATGTTAAAGATAGAGATCTAATGGTGATTGTTATTTCACAAAAGGGAAGGTGGGTATGAGTTTGAGATCAGTGATAAAGCAGAATGATGATGCGTGTCCAAAGTGATAGATGTCAATTAGCCATTGCATCGTGTAGCTCCTTCACATTGCACAAGTCAGTCTTCAAGCGCAAAGCATAAGTACAATAGGTATATGTCCTATGGCATAGATCAACGACACAGGTTCAAGGAAGATTGATCTAATGAAGGTGTTCTAAAGATGAAGTGGTTAAACGAGGATCGTTGGATAATGGCATGAAGTTGGAGATCAATGATCGATATTCAAAGTGTGATAATGACTATTCTCAAAGTTCAAAATTTGATGGGCAGTTGTAGAGTTGGAACCAATTTGAATGTATTTTTAGAAAATCATAAAAGTGACAATTTTAAAGGACTACAAAATAGTTAGGGTTTATGTAACAGTGGAAATAGTTACTGTCACCATCAGAATGATAGTGTGAGTGGATTTTGAATATAGAATCTTGTCGTTTCCTATGGAGGTGTGGAGACATTAATGCAGATTATTAAAACTCATAAAGGTTACTAAATTGATTTTTTTTCAAGGGTGGCAGGGAATATGGTGATAGACAAAAAGCTATCAATATGATGATAATGGTAATGGTGAATAGAAATAAGTGTAGAGCAAAGGAAGTAGTGCAGATTAATGAAATGAAAAGTTGCATTCTCAAGTTGAAGAAGAACCAGTATTTGCATACATGAATTTGTAATGGTGTAGAGATTGGTGCCTTAGAAAGATTGAGTGGGTGCTCAATTAGGTGTGCAGTGTACAGGTCTTGAGGTTGGTGCCTCAAAACATTGTCTTTGGTGTGCAATGTACCAGGAGGTTGGTGCCTTAAAACATTGTCTTGGGTGTCAATGTACCTATAAGGGGGTGCTTAAAAAACAAGTGTAATATCTTTGATTGTGAGGTTGGATTTGAGTAGTAGAATCAAGCAACTTTTCTCACTGTGGTTTTTCCCTTCTAGGGTTTTCCACATATATTTGGTGTCTTCTTTATGTGTGATTTTTTTGTGGAATCGCAAATCTTGTCTATTATTATAACTTGGTAAAAATTTGTATACACTGATTCACCCCCCTCTCAGTGTATTGGTGTTCTTTCAACATTTGGTATCAGAGCACAAGGTTCCTTGAAGAAAGTCTAATCAACTTAAGGTAGATTTGGTTTCAAGAACACTCAGGTTGGACAAGAAGGATCTCATTCAAATACAGCACCATTATTTGATGGAAAAAACTTACTTAAGGAGGTCTTGAGGTCTCCCCCACAAAGATTTGATTCTAAGGTCTCATTAATAGAAGAAGCTAAAGATTTGGATAAATTTTCTATGGATGAATTGTTTGGGTCATTAACTGCATTTGAAATGAGAAATGAGAATACAGGCTCAACAAAGAGTGAAACAACATTCAAGACTTCCAAAATCAAGAAGATTGAAGATAATTCAGAACCTGATATAGGTTCAAATGAGGAAGAAGTAAATTTTGTTAGAAGATTGAAGAAGGGTACTAGAAAATATAAAGGTGAGCTTCCTTTCAAATGTTTTAACTATGGAAAAATAGGTCATTATGCCTCAAAATGTCCTTTAAATGAAAATGTAAAGGGAGATAGTTCCATGATTCAAGAAAATTTCAAATATAAAAGGAGAAACTATGGTAAAAAGAAGAGTCTATATTTTAATAAAGAAATTAGTTTTTCATATGATTGTTCTTCTAAAAGTGAAGTAGGTGCAACTGCATTTATGGCTGAAGAAATTAAGGAATGCGAAGATTTTGAAGAGGAAGAAGAAGGTGAGGTAGATTTGGAAGGTGAGCTAGTTTCTACTTTAGAAGACTTGAGAGATGAAAGAAAACCGAATGAGAAGTACAAGTTAAATATTGAGGAATCTGAGAAACTTGTTGTTGATCTAAAATTGCAGTTAGCATAATCAAAGAGAATAGAAGAGGTAATTAGTTTGGATTTAAAGAACAAACTAAAATATTGTCAAAAGTTAGAGGTTGAAGATGTCTCTTTAAGGAAGGAATTAAAGAAGGTAAATTTGCAGTTAAATTGAAGTCTCAAAATTGGAAAGAGTTTTGAAGTGATTGATGAAATGATTGGTAGTCAAAAATCCATTTTTAGCAAGTTTTTTGGTTTAGGATATGAGGAAGACAAGAGTTTCAAAGATGATGTCTCTAAAAATAATGCAACCACTTCTAAGAAGTCTAAAGGGTCCATCAAGGATAAGAAGATTGAAGATCACAAGAAAATAGATGATGGATTCACCAAGGTGCACAGTCCAAAGACAACATGCAAGTAGAAGTGAAAAACTAGGTTTAGTTATGCTTTTCATGGTTATTGTTTTTCATGTAATCAGTATAGGCATAAAGTTATAGATTACAGGATTAGACCCTTGAGGAATGATAGACATAATTTTGTAAGCAAGAATCCTTTTGCTTCTCTAAGCACTCTAAAAGATGTATGTTATAATTGTAATAACTATGGGCATATTACTATGTTTTGTAGAAGTAGGTCTATTCAGCCTCCTAAACAGGAGAAAAGGATATTTATTTCCCCTAGGAAAAATAGATTTGCTCGTGATCATACAAGTCAAAAGAAATATTTTTCACCCCCTACACAGAAGAAAGAATCTACAGTAAGTTTTGGGGAAAAGTAGAAAAATTCAAAGAGATATTAGAGAGAGAAGAAGTCTGAGATGAAGAATGAAGAATCAATGATAGTTCAAACATATTTTCATTCCAAAGGACAAGACAATCCTTGGGTAATTGATAATGGTTGCTCAAGTCATATGACTAGAGATAAAAGCAAATTTGTAAAGACCCAAACTATTAACCTAAAATTTACCGCTATTTTTTTCTTTCATGTTTCTTGATTATTATCTTATTATGCATTTATTCAATTATATACTCAGGTACTTCTATCCTTACAGGATAAGCATCCATCCATTTGAGATAGGAATCTACCCAAATGAGGTAGGAATTTATCCATAAGGGATAGGAATGTGCTCTAGCCAGAGACTTAGACCCATTGGGACCATCTAGGCCCTAAGTCACTCACTAAAGAGTACACTTCCCTTGGAAGTGCACCAAGGTTGTCATCTTTAGAATTATGTAAAAATAAATATGTATCTTGAGTCCCGCCTCGAAATTCGTTCTAAGGCCTCAGGGAGTCAAGCGAATCCATTTGGGATTCCTTCCAAGAATACAAAGAATGTATTTTATCTTATCTTTATTTTTGATATTTTTAGCCCCTTTTTAACCAAACAACTCTCTTGAATTATTAAATTATATTTTAATTTATCATTATCATAAAATATCCCTAAGCCTCATCCTCGAACGCATAAGGTATTGGGAGCATCCTTTGTTTCCAAGATTGCCTCTATACCCTACTTCCAAATGAGATCAAGGTGTAAAATATGTAGTTTTATTTTTTAATCTAAGTTTGATGTGAACTACTATGTGGGTACGCAGCCCTTTCTAGGGCCCCTTTTCTCCAAATAGTTCCTTTGCGACTACTACCCATGAAGAGAAGCAATAAAAATAAGTAAATAGTCTCCATGACTATTACTTGTTTCCTAAACATCTAAAACCTAGTTCCTAAAATAGTGTCTCCCTTAAAACCGTTTGAATACAATTACCTTTTAATTAACATGACAATATTAAATAAATTCCATTGAATCCTATAGTGGAGTTTACTAGGTTTGAACCAACGGATTTTCATTCATTTAAAATTATCTTATTAGATTATTGATCCAAGAGAGATTACCGATCTCTTGAATTTTAATACCATAAAATGTCCCTTATTACTCCCCGACGATTTAAAGGGATGATGTCATAGATTTCATTGTTGCAGTTGTATTAGGTTATGGATGCAATAGCTCAAGCACGACAATATTACTCGTAAACGTGAGCCAAAGGCACTGCTGATACTGAATGTTGTTGGTTTTTAGTTTCAACTCTTGATTAAAGTTTTTCTATTTAAGAAAGGAAATAACATCTAATTACTTTGAATGGAAATAAAAAACTTTTATGGAAAAAAATAAACACTACTTTATTCTAACACTTAATTTTTCCATTACTATTGTGGAAGAACTAAGACAATACTGAATTATGAAATGAATTATAACTTTAATTGATAAAAATTGAAATGCTAACATACTATTGCAAAAATGAACAACTTTATTTTCATTTTTTGATCACCAAGATCCCATTATGGGCGAGGTGAGAGCATATGGTGTACTGGATTTACAACTCTAATTAATCAAATTAGCATTTACATGAAACAAGATACTAATTTACTTTGTGTAAAAATAACAATTTCCTTTCCACTTTCTAATCACCAAGATCCCATTATGGCCGAGGTGAGAGCATACAGTGTATGGGAATTAAATAATTAAATCATCATATACTTAGAAAGTGAATATAAACATAAGATACTTGGGACCTCGGTCCTTTGCTTTGTTTGTAATGATGCTTTCTGATCTTTAATAAAGTTTTTACCCCCTTTTTATAAAAAAAAATATAAACATAAGATACTAATCCACCCTCATAATGAATAGTAATTTTACAAAATAAAGAAATTAACACAATATTAATCATTTGATAATTATCCCTTTCAAAGAAAGTTGACTATCATTAATTTTAACAAATAATTCAAGACGATATTAACTACTTGAGAAAATAGAATTAAATTAATTTCATTGATATTACCAATCTACTTTGCAAAGAAAATAAATTAGAGCAATCTTAGTTAAACAAGTATATATATTAATTGATCACAAATCCATTAAGTAAATACTAACTAAATTACTTTATTTGACATTATTAATTTTATAAACTAATTAAAGCAATCTTTTGATAATAATAGTTAGATCTAAATTGCCCGTTAAGGGGTCGGGTTGGGTTAATCCAACTGTTAGGGGGGTAAAAGCACAAAGTTGTGTCACACTTTCAACCAGCTTATCAGCACAACTGAATTTAAGTATTTCTAACTAAAAATCAATTTTGGTCAAACATATGATCTAGTAAGATTCATTCTAGCTAAGTTACATACTTCCACAACTTTTTAAACTAAAATTGTTGGCTAAAAATATATGGAGCGCCACTTTGAGTCCAATTTACCAAAAAAATAAAATTATTTGAAAAACTTAAAGTTTCAATAACTCCTACTAATGTAAATAACATTTTAAAAAAAATAAAAATACCCTTTGTAGATCCATAAGTGTAGTCTTCAAAAATATATTTATTTTAATAGTTTAATTATTATTTATATTTTTTGCTAAAAGTAGGTTATCAACACAAAATATTAGGTTTATTACCATGCCAAGGAAAAATACTAAAACTTATTATTAAAAAATTGAAAAAAATATGATGCACTAGATAAAAGAATCTATTTCAAGATGGTATAATTTTTTTTCCATTTTAGATAAATATTTAATATGAAAGTTGACATCCCATGGAAACAACTATTTTTTGATTCACACACATTTTAATATTTATTTAAAAATATATATTTATCAAAATTGGAAAAAAATAATATCCATGCACTAAAATTTCAAGTTATAAATACACACAAAAAATTTGAAAGAAAAAAATAAAATTTACTATAAAAAGTTTAACGCCCCATGCAACTTCATTTTTCAACATTTTATCAGCAACTAAATTATAGTGTTAATTTATTAAAAACTAGTTTTAAATAATTTTTAAACTTTTTTAAAAAAATACAAACATAAAATATACTAAAAAATACATATTTTACTAGTTTACATCATTTCAAAATTCAAAACATATATGCCACTTTTTAGAGATTCAAATTTTAAATTTGGATCAGTGTTGGTCGTTTCCTTTATAAAGTGTGACACAACTTTGTGCTTTTACCCAGGGAACCTGTGCAAGTGACTTGGGAGAGACCTCAGGAAGGCTAGTGGAAAATAAAGTTCAATGGAGCTTCAAAAGGGAACCCTGGCCCATCAGGGGTAGGTTTCATAATTTAGGACTGGAAGGGAGATGTTCTAGCCTTAGGGACAAAGAAATTAAAGGAAGGAACAAACAATGAAGTAGAAGCATCAACAACTTTACTTGCAATCAAATGTGGAAAATAGCTAGGAGCTTCTAAGGTTCATTTAGAATGGGACTCACTGATAATAATTCAAGCGGTGATGAAAGGGGCAATTAGTGCTTTGCATCATGAAAAATGGCGTCGCTCTCCTCTGCTCCTGTCACTCGTTCGACTGTTGGTAATCCTTGCTTTTGCTCATGGAATCCTCTATCGCTTGATCTGGGTCTACAGGTGCACGGTGGCAAGGTGTATGCTTAGAATGAGATTGTTGGTTGCAAGGTGGATGCCCAAAACGGGCTCGACGGGGGGGCAAAGGTGGCTTGGGCGATCGGTGGGCTTGGTGCAGAGGTTGCAGGGGTCTGAAGGATGGATATTGAGCGTCATGTGAATGAGAAGTGTCGCGTCCAAGATTCGTTGGGCTCCTTTAGGGATGCCATTAGGATGGGTGGACAGAATGGCGGCGTGGCTCCACATGCAAACCCTAAGGATGGGGTGTATCTCTTAACTCTGCTAACCCTAGGTGTGGTGATGGGCTCAAGCTGAGCTCTCCATTTCCAATTTGCTCATCTTCCTTAGTTCCAGAAGTTTGTCTAGAGAATCTAGCTCTTGATTGGGAGGAATTTTTGTCTAACCATGCCCTAATTTTCTAATTTTCAAGGATTTGGTTGAAGCTTTGTGATTTGCATGCTTGGGTTTCAGAGAACTAGCAGGAGTATATGGGGGGAGATTAGCATTTACCCCTGTACAAAGGGGTTTTTCATTCTGGAAAATTTGATTCTCAAAAAGATAAGGAGTTGATAATGGAGTGTGGCCCTTGGATCTTCCATGGGGATTTTCTATGAATGAAACCCTGGTTTCTAGAGTTTGATCCTCGAACAAAAATTTTCAGATCAACATACTTGTGGGTTTGGCTGCTTTATCTTCCCATTCAATTTTGGTAACTTGACTTCTTGAGGGCCTTCGGTAATGTCCTCGGAAATTACTACTGTGCTATTGAGGAAATGATCAGCTACCAAAATTCCACTTGTGCTCGAATTTGTGTCGAAATGGATTTGGAAAAGGGTCTCTCTGCTAAGATGATCCTGAAGGTTGGCAATAGAAGCTGGAGGCAACCTCTTGATTATGAAAAGATTGCTTTTAGATGTAGGTACTACTTTGCGAAAAATCATTCTACTTCCCAGTTCCAAAAGCAGCGTGCCCTTGGGAACCAAGCCTCGAGAAAGCCTTCGTGGTGAGTCAGTGTTGAGTTGAAGCACTATGTTGTTCCTTCCTTTTCTCCCAAAGCTCCAACAAAGTCTCAAGCTTCTCCAAAAGGGATCCATACTTCTTCTTCAATTGGGGACCAGCCTCTAACCCTGCTTAATAGGAATTTGGAGAATGTGGCAGTTGTTGCTTTGATAGATGGGAAGCAAGGTGCTTCAGACAGTGCTACTTCAACAATTTTGGATCATTCCTCTGTGTCTTCGGGCCCTCTTGTTCCTGTAGGTTTATATTCCATGGGTTTTGATCAGTTTGATCGAACCCCATCTAGGGAGGTGATGCGGATGGTTCCCTTAGTGGAGGTGGATTAGAATATGATGGTGTCACTTCATTGTGAGAAGGAATGGATAGAGGTAAAAAGGAGGAAATTTGTTCCAAACAAGCATAATATGTTGCTCAGATCAGCCACAAAAGGAGGAATGCCTCGGAGGTGGCTCTCTAATGGCTGGGTAGTATTTGGGTTCGAGCATGGTGGCTATGTTAGTTGGATGTTTGGGTGTCTTTGGTTTGGAGTTAGGTGATTTGGATGTTTAGTGGTTTGAGGGTTTGTACGATCTTTTTGTGTGATTGGGGTTGGCATTTAGGGTGGTTTAGGGGATGGGTTTGATGTCTCTCTACTTGATGATGAGGTAAACACTGTAATATATTTTAGAAAATATAATATAATGGGTGTTGGCCCTATCTAGCAATTAAATTATCAAAAAAAAAAAAAAAATAGTGCTTGGCACCTTCAAAATGTTATTGAAAAGATTAGAGAAGAATTAGAAACTTGTGAAAAAAAAATTGTTAGCCATATTAGAAGAATGGGGAACACAAAAGTCGACATCTTATCTAAATGGACCTTAAAATTTAAAGAAAGTGAGGATTTAGCGTTGGAGAATTTTAGAGATGTTATGTTCGCGGACTAATTGGAGGCAACTAGCGAGTACAAGGCATTTAATGGGAAAGGATGAAGGAAGTACAAGGCAGGATTAAAATGACAAGAGAAATGCGAGGATGGTGAGCGGTGGCTCTCTAGTACATGAAGCATTTAATTCAGAGTGGGAGCTTCAAGAATGTTTTTATTCCCCGACCCTTGGGTTTGGTGTCTTCATTGGCATGCATTTGTGTTTGGTGTGGTGTAGTAGAGGCAATAGCAGAGAAGTGGTAGTGAAGGCTCTAGTAGTACAGAATAGCAATGGAATCAAATTTTACTTTTCTCTCTCAAAGACAATTAAGACCTTTTTATGGTGATGCATCAAACAAGCGATTAATGGGCTTATTCATTGTGGAGGATGGCAAGTTAAGGCAATGTGTGAGGATGATCTTGGGTAGGGATTTTGGAATCTTGAGGCACCGATATAGAATGAATATGGATTTTTATGCATTGATAATTGCATGGGGGTTAGATTTGGGTGAACAAATAGAAACGGTTTGAAAGGTGATGAACAGAATCTTTCATGAGAACTTCTTGGTTGGCATGGAGTCAATCCTCGAGTGGTCAATTCTAGGGGTCGGGATGGACATTAGTGATGGAATAGTGAATGAAGAGATGGCAGAGCTTTTTGGGTTGGGAAGCTACATGTCTTTCATTCGGTGGCTAAAAGGAAATTTCAAGTCGCGATGCAAAGAGTAAGCACGACTTGGGTGGCAGGCACTAAAGCTCTTCATTGAGCTAATGGAAGTAGAGGAGGTAATCGCTCGGGAAAATTTAGAATTGTAGGGTGTGGAGGAAAATAAGAGGAAAGTGAAACTCCAGGAAAAAAAAGGGAAAGCGTCAGAGGAAGAAGAAGTTGATGGAGGTTAGCAAGGCAGTTACGGAGCTAGGCAGTGCAAGATGAAGGAGTTGGACTCTCATGTCCTTTTGTTAGGTTTTTTACTTTTCATATATTACTGTTATACATCATGTATTGAAGAAGGATGAACTCTATAGTAAGTGGTTAGATTATCTATGTTTTGGGTATAGGTGATGGTTGTTTGGGTTAAATGTTTTTGTAGTAGTTTCCATATTACATAGAGATAGATGAACAAGGGTTTTTGGGGTAGTCTTGCATGTTAAGGTGCTTTCTAGTTTTGAATTTTACAGAAGTTGGTTTTTGGGTGTGATGAAAATTGGAAGATAATGTAATTTCTTTTATCAAGCAATACAAAACTCTTATTACCGACCAAAAAAAAATAGTTAGACCTAAATTTAATCTCAAATAGAGCAAAGTTAATTAATTTTTTTTTTTACTACAAGAATCGGTCAAGTATCCATCCCCTATAAACTGCAATGCACCTGGTAAACTTTTTTCATGTGACCGGTGGTGCTGGCGCAACACACCCTCTAGTACCATGGGTTTAGGGGGAGACTAGACCTCGTGACCTCTTGCTTGGAACAGGATGCTTTAGCCAATCGAGCTAGGCCCCCCGCCCCAACAAAGTTAATTAAATTTCTCTCAATACAATTAATCTATTTTAAAAAAAAATAATTAAGTTTACTAAATACTTTTTTATTACTAATTTACTTGCTAATTTTTGAAATAAATAAAAAATAATTCCTTTTGCAAGTTAAACAAGTGTCATGTAGTGGCTAGTACTTGCTTTTATAGTATTATAATTATTGTTTTCTAGATTTGAAAAAAATAATGTAAGTTTTATTAATGTGAATAAAAATAAATGTAAGTTTTGTTAATTATAGTGTTTTAGTATTGTTAATTATTTCTTTGCATGACCTAACCCTAACCCTAATTCAGACACTAATTATAACCCTAACCCTAACCCTAACCCAAACAATAAATTTTAAACCATTATCCCAATCCTAGACCTATCTTTAACCTTAACTATGCTCGTAACACTATCCATAACTATGGTTGTAAAGAATTGTAGAGTGACATTACCAAAAAAACTATGAATTAATATTGGGAATAAGATTTGGAATAAAAATATTAGATGAATAAAATTTTAGAACATTATATGTATTAATCATATTTTAGTGTTTTGTATTAGTAATATTTTATTTTTAATTTATTTTAATTTTTGAATAGTTTTAACCATAATTTTTACCTTATTCTTAATTCTAATTCTAATCCTAATTATAATGGTTTTAGGATTATTATAATTAATAATAATAGGACTAGGACTAAAAATACCAGACTGTAAAAAGGAATTGATGTTGATGGCCTTTTCTCTACACTCGCTCTCGTCTGTGGAAACTAGAGTTTACTTTGGCAGGGCGAGATGGACTTCTGGTTCTATATTTTTGTTAGGTTTGTGGCTTCATCCCTTCACAAAAGTCATGTGTGGAGGGCATCCTTTGCAACAGGGTCAGGGGTCAGATGCAGTACTCCAAAATGGGCTTTCAAGGAAACATAAATAACATGCGTCAACGACTCTTACTCATCATTCTGCTTTGGCAAGTGGTGGGGGGTTTTTAGATGGCAAGCTTGCAAAGAGGAAGGAGGTTGGGATTCATAAGGGGGTACTCGAGGCTGAAACAAAACACTCAAATGTGGGGAAGGATCTAATGCCATTGCGGTGCTCTGAGGTAACCCCATCTATTTCATTTGAGGAAAATATTGCACAAGAAGTAGAGGAAAATGCAAGATATTTTGGGGAGCTAGGGTTGATTGGAAGATTTAGGGGTTTTTGGTCGGGTCTTGTAGAGTTACACCATTGGATTTTGGAGAACTGGTGCCCAATATTGGAGGGGGATGTGCAGATTTACCCTAATGCGAAAGGGTTTTTTGTGGTAGTCTTTGACAATGAAAAGGATAGGAAGGCAGTGATGTGTGACTATCAATGGAACTTGCAGGATGGATATCTACTATTGCTTAAGCCTTGGCATCTAGATTTCAACCCAAATACTGAATCATTGGGGTTGGTTCCTCTTTGGGTAATGCTTTTGAATCTACCATTGCATTTTTGGTTTGAATCGTGCTTTGAAGCTATTGGAAACATGCTGGGAAAATTTTTGGATATAGATGAGGGCTCTCTTATTTTTTTGCACACTACCTATGTGCACACTTTAGTTGAAATGGACATTACAAAATATCTTCCTGCAGCTGCCCTCTTGAAATATTCAGGCCAATAATGGAAACAATTGCTTGATTATGAAGGTATGCCATTTCAGTGTCAAAGCTTCTTCAACACAAGACACATAGTTGATCAATGCTCCTAGCGTAAGAGGGTTCAATCAAGCAACATGGTGGAAAGAGGTATCCCCCCACCACTATTCGGTGGAAAAGGATGAGCTGACAGGTAATGCCCCAGTTAAGGATTCAAATATTACAATGTCTATTGAACTCTCAGAAAAGGATCAAGAGAAGGTGACCTAAGCTCCACTACAGGGGAGGGGCAAGGCAACGTTCCAAATGGTGGGATGGACGGAAGGTTAGCAAGCGTAAGCATGGCTTCATTTGAAGAAAAATGCCTTTTAGATGAGGATTTGGGAGAAACTTCTTGGGATGGTGATTTGGAGATCTGGCACAAAGTGCACATGTAAAAAAAAAAAAAGGTTGTAGATTTTAACATGATTCTCCGCCCCCACAGCAAAAGGGAAAATAGTAAATAGGTTGGTTGTGGAATTGTGTTTTGCTCTGTTGCCAGTTTTTTGTAATGTCTGAATTTTCTCACTGATGTGAAGTTGTAGGGCTGGGGTTATAAGGTGGTAGTTTTGCTTCAGGTTTGGAGGGTTGTAAAGATTGCTATATGTTATTTATTTTTAGCTACAAATTCCCTTTGGATGGGTTTGATAGATGTAATTCTCTTATGATATTTCAATAAAATTTGCAGGCTTGGCCTGCCTTTACTAATAAATAATAATAATAATAATAATAGGATTAGAATTATAATTTAATTAATAATTATAATAATTTTAGTTATTTTAATTTAATTCTTATTTGTATTTATTATGTTTTGAAGTTCATAAAATTTAAAAAAAAAACGAGAATGTGAAATAGTTTAAGATTTAATTTAAATTTTTATTTTAATTGTGTAAAGTCAAATCCCTAGGAAGAATATCTTTTTAAGTTTTTTTTTTTATTTTAATAGTGTGAATCCAAATGTCTATAAAATAGCTAATTGATTTTTGTAGATTTTTTTAATAAAAAATAACAATTACATACATTAAAAAAATCATTCTTAAAAAATATAAAAATAAGTAGCATTTTTTTATTTTAGAAAAAATTAATGAAATGGCTTAATAAAACAAAAAACAAAAAATCATTTTAAAAAAATTGTTTAATTTTTACAATTATTAAAATTAAATATTTAACATGTTCACTTTAAATATATATATATATGAAGAACATAAAATTCTAGTTCAAAACTAATTTATTAATAACTAATTAACAAAATGAGTTGAAAAATGAAGTACTAATAAAACTAAACTTATTTGAAATTGAAGATTATGTTGATTGAGTGCATGTAATCTACTAAATAAATTTTTCTTTCTTTGTTTTTCTTTGAGTCCTTAAGAAAAAATTCAAGACACTAAATTTGTTGTTGAAAAAGTTTAAAGTAAAGTAACTTGTTTGAAAAATATTTATTTCCAACCTTCCAAAACTTCTAATAATATATAATCATTAATATTAATTTATAATTGAAAAAAATAATGATAAATATATATTTAAGAAAATGAATTATAAGAATATATATAAGTTAATTTTTGGAATAATTATATATTTTCTTTTTTAAAATATTGATAAAATTAATATTTTATAAATATCATAAATTTTATTAAATATTATTTTTAAAATAAATTACTAAACATTCAATATGTAATTTAATAAAGTAAGAAATTTAAAATTAAATACCAACAAAGTATTTTTTTATAAAAATAAAAGTAAATTTTATCTTTAGCCGATAGGCTATATATATTGTGAATGTAGTTTGAGTTGAAACCTGTCTTAGGTAACCACTCCCATTAAACCATTTTTTGAGATTATTTGTTGTTCGGAAACTACTATGGTTAAACTAGGCAATAAGAAATCGTCACTGTCAAAAATTCATTTCATAAATGTGAATAAAGGCAAAGACAGTAAGTGCAGAAAAGACTTGTCAAGTGGTGGAAGATAAGAACTCGTGAACCATAAATTTGGTGTCATCATTTGTGGAACTACTTTTCAATTAATGTTGGCGAACGTGGGACACTAAAAATAGTGGTTTAAAAAAACTAGCGGAGGAACTGATATGACATTTGAATATCTAGGGACATTTGATCGCAAATCTCTGGTACAACAGTCATTTCAAAGCTTTACTCTTTTATGTAGAAAAAGTTAATGAACCAGTTAAGATCAACATCAAACGCCCACGACCTTCAACAAAAGATGTGTCTGAGCTCACACACCCCAACAAATCAAGCCATTTCTTTCTCCAATTTATTCAGCATCAAAATCGAGTCAAGCCCCAGAATTTCTTCTGTGCTTGCCTCCCTACTCCACAGACTTGAATCCCAACATGAAAGGTTGTTGTTTACTTCCAGTAAAGAGATTTTTAAATGCAAGTTCCTACCATGAGTGTACACAAGTACTTAGAGAGGATGTTCAAGCATGACCCCTACATTCCTTCAATATTTGTTGTGGCCTATGTTTATGTTTATATCGATCACCTAATTCTCAACAATCCCAACTTCCGCTTAACTTCTCTCAACAGAGGCTTACCATCACCACTATCATGTGTGCTACCGAGTTTCTCAGTGATTTGTGAGTCAATACTAGATACTGATGGACTTTTCATAGTGAACGAGAAGAATATTGGCAACAATATGGAATCTTTCCACTCCACAATCACTACCCTTATGTCGGATCTATCAAACAAAGCTTGCATCCCTGCAAATAAGGGGTTTGTTGCCAGATCTGCCAACTATTCTACTTCAGGGAGATTATACACTTTAGTTCAGTGTTGGAGGGATATATCAATACAAGATTGTAGAAAATTCTTGGCTGCAACAAGGCCATGGTTGGAGTATTCTACAAAACAAGGAGCTCATGCTAGGTATGGCAGAGCTGCATGGCAAGATATGAAATATACTCATTTTTTCCCTCTGCTCAATCACCTTCTCCTTCCCTTGAGGGAATTACTCAAACTACCTCCACACCTCCCCTGCCTCCCACTTCAAAAATTATGAGCTACTTTTCTTTCTCTTCCCTTCCTTTTGTTAGGGTGTTAGTGTAATAGTAAATAGTTTTTAAGTAGATAATTGTGTAAAGATTTTGTATTGATGTATTTCAGGTCACACTACATCTTACATGATTTATTTCTCTTTCTTTTCTTTTTTTAGATCAGGATTTTAGGTAAATCCTAAATTATTGAGAATTAACAAAGTAATTAGTGATAATTTTTTAATAAATAATTGTAGAAAATATATTAGTAATGTATTCCAGATCACATTACATCATTTTAAAAATAAAGAACAAAAAATTTTAAATCAATTTTCTATATAATTCAAATCTATAATTAATTGTTAGCTATCTTCTTTATATTTTTTATTAAAAAGAATGTTCAGTTCTTTTTATAATCATTATTTTTAATTTGATCCAAGATTGAATAGTAAGGGCGATCTTTTAGATGTCAAAGCCATTCGAGAGTTAGTAGAGTAACTCTGTTATATACAATATTTTTATTTATTTTTTTGTTTTATTATTTTGGCATGCTCTTCTATATTTTATTTTACAATATTTTTTTTAAAAAAATTGTCTTATTATTTTGGCATGCTCTTCTATATTTTATTTTATGTTTTTGGTCACAGCCATCAGCTAAATGCTACACTTACACAGAAGATGTAATTCATTAAGATTTTAACTTGTAAATTATCTTATTTTAATTTTTATCTTTGAAGATATTATAGTTCTACAATTCTAAGTATTGAATTTTATTGTACAGAAAAGTCCTCTAAAACATTACCTATAGTTTTAGGTTTTGTGGGAGGCATCATTTTGGTGCTACCAATTTGTTTGATTATATGGAGAAAAGCAGTTAAATATGCCATTTTTTGGAAGCCAATAACTATTACTACCCCAAACCAAGGTGTTCCTTCTTAAACCCATTTCTATTTGGTTGTTGCTCTAGTTTTAGTATAACAAATACTCTAGGCTTACCCATTTTTCTCTTATTGTTTTCTAATGCTACAAACAGGTATGAATCCTCCCCTATATCTGAGTTACTTATGCAAGAGCATAAATTTGTCTTCAGCTTACAAGCATTGATAAAAGCTATAGAAAATTTTCATGACAACAAGAAGCTTGGAGAAGGAGGTTTGGTGTTGTGTACAAGGTGGGTTGACAATTTATTATACTCTAAAGTAGAGTTGGTTTAACAACACATTCAGAGCAATAAATTTTCTTTTTATGTATCAGGGAATAACTAGAGATGGAAATGAGATAGCAGTGAAAAAACTTTGTCAAATCTACACAAGTCAAAAAGGAATTTATGATTGAAGTAAAATTGGTGGCCAATGTTCAACACCGAAACCTTGCAAGGTTGTTGGGATGTTGCATGGAGAGAAATGAAAGGTTGCTTGTTTATGAGTATTTTCCCAATAAGAGTTTGGACAAATTTCTCTTTGGTAAGTCATTGTAATATCTTAATTTGCTTTGGAAAAGATGAAGACGTGACTGATATTAGGAATTGGGATTATAGATTTAGAGAAGTGCAGAGAGCTAGACTGGCAAAAGCGTTATAACATCATTATTGGAATTGATCATGGGTTTATCTACCTTCATGAGGATTCACAGTTGTGAATCATTCATAGAGATATAAAGGCAAACAACATTTTGCTTGACAACAAACTCAATCCAAAAATAGTTGACTTTGGTTTAGTAAGCATCATCATGATAATAATAGACCCTATGTGCTTTTAAATTTAGAATGATGATGATTAAGTATTTGAAGTTTAAAATTTATTTATTTATTTATTTATAATAATTACGCATCAATTATTTTCCATTTGCAAATTTTGGAAATCCTTATGGTTGATAAACACATATATTTATATCCTATTAATTATTAAACAAGTTTTAAAAAAACAAGAGAAAGAGAAAAGAGCTTTTGCTTGAGTGATAACCCAATTGCCTAACAAACCACGCAGGGATATATCTACAAATAAATATCAACTTAAAATTAACTAATAGATCTTTGTGTTTAACTCTTCTCACATTTCCTTTAGATAAATTCATTATTTGATTAAACCCTCCACTAAAATGCAAAGGATGAGGGATTATTTAGCATCTATTATAAACTCTCAGCCATTAACCTGAAACACATATTTTTATTTTGTATTCTATGTCCATTTCTCAAATAGAGGAAAGAAGACATAATGAAAGTTGAATTTATCTAAAATTGTAGTGTTACTAATATTCCACGTCTCCTCTAATTTTGTTCTATACTTAATAATATAATATCAGTATTTCCAGTAAACGCATTCTTCATAATGTTACAAACAACCATCTAAAGGGAGGCCTTTCCATTCTAAATTTTGAAGGTCTTCATTGATGACAAACTTTAGGGAATATTACAAACAACCATCTAAAGGGAGGCCTTTCCATCCTAATCAAAAAAATAGATTGACTAAGAACCCATACTATTGTCTGTCAATCAGTTTCCAGCATTTCTCCCCAAAGGCTACATACCACACTGCATACCCAAAGTATCGAAATCTCTCTCGCTGCGACATTTCCTAGCATAGCTTCTATTTATAGAATATATCACCACCAAATCCAATTTCCTGCCTATAAATATTCCACAAGGGTGAAAGTGATTCATGACTAATGGCCGTTGTGGAGGGTTTTAGTCAGTCTCTTCATTAAGATAAATCCCAAAAGGATTAATCAGTCAGCAAGGAATTTCTATCAATCAATGGCTCAAAAGTAACAAAAACAAGAAAACCTCCAATAGTCAACCTGATCAAATGTGAATTTTATTGTGAAACGTCGTGTCATGGTTGCAGGCATTACAGCAACGCATACTTTGCAAAGTGGAAGACTTGAAACTCAAGGAAATGAACATTCAGAAGTTCAATTTTTGTCCATGTTGTTGTTTCGCTTGCATGTAATGATGAGCATATTTGAAAGCTATTGCTCCCATATTAAGAGAGACAACAGAAAGAAGAGATCAACATATCAAAATACCAGGAAATTTTTATAGCTCATAAAGGTCTTTGCTTCTTATGAAGAATAGACCCAAGTCTGTAATGGAATTATAGTGCAATTTTTTTCACTCAATTCCAATTTTTTATTGCAATTCAAAGTCGTGTTGGGAAATTGTGTGCTATTGAGAAAAAACTTTGTATTCCAATTCTTCTTCAAGAAGTGTAATGATTGATCTAGAAGTGTTGTTTGATATCTATTATTTTGTGACATTGAAGGTTAATCATGCAGAATCTTGAAAATATTTGAAGGTTGAACTTGAGACAAACAAGATGCTTTAAATCCAAATTATTCTAAGCAATGAAATACTTGTGACTTTGATTCTTAACATAAAATTTAGAGTATTTACTGCAATATGTCTACCTTTGATGAGGGTCAAGGTTTGGTGAAAAAGAGATCCATTGAAAATATTTTCCTGTATGTTCAGTGCTATGAAGTTTAGGCTTCTTCCTAATCCTTGATGCCACCATCAAGCTAAAACTTGTGTGATATATTTAGTATCAATTTTCGTAATAGTGATTGAGAATTTTTCTAAATGTAATTGTGTGGTAATTTCAATATCAAATATTTTTTTTAATAGAATTGTGTAGTGTTTTGTATTAATATTTATAAATTATATTTTATCATTAAGATGAGGAAAAATTCAGTAGATTAATATAAATTAACGTTTCAAGAAAGATTTATCTCTAGTTAATTATATAGATTATTAAAAGATAGATAAGCTAGTTATTTACCATTGGCAGAGTAAGGATATGAAAAAAATTCCTCTGGGCCATAGCAATAAAATGTGTTTTGATGATTTATCTATAAAATGTGTTAACAAACTCTTCTCTATAAAATATTGTGTGTATTGTGACTTCAATACGGTAGATTAATTTCATGCAGGAAGGTGTGTGTTTACTTATCTTTTTTTTTTGTTGCCTTCAAAGATTTTTAATTGCTATGTGGGTACTTTTTATGAACACTTCAAAACTTTTATGTAATGATTTTATTTTAGATATTTTATTTATTTTTTCCCTACCTTTTTAACTATAGAGATAAAAATTTAGCTAAGATTTGAATATATCTTATTATATAAAAAATTATCAGAAATAATTTTGACATTTTTTTATTAATTTTTGAATTGAAAAATCTTTTAAATTATTGTGAATGATATATAATATTAATAAGTAATACTTTCGTTGCTCGGAGTGTTGAATCATACTTTTGTTGCTCTCATTCCGAAGAAAAAAGAAGCTAAATGCATGGGGGATTACAGGCCAATCTCCTTATGCAATACGTTTTACAAGATTATCTCCAAGGTAATAGCGAGCAGACTCAAATTGGTGATCAATAGGATTATCTCTGAGGAGTAGAGCGGCTTTATCTCGGGCAGGTCCATCGTGGAAGGGATAATTGTGGCCCATGAAATGATTCATTTGGCAAGGAAACTATGAATTCCAAGCATGGTTCTAAAATTAGACATCCTAAAAGCCCATGATCGAGTAGACAGGCAATTCCTGTTATATGTTCTGGGTAGGTTTGGCTTTAACAAAAATATTATGGCATGGATTAGCAATTGTATCACCTCCCTCAGGTTTTCAATTACGATCAACGGTGTGGCCCAAGGCTTCATCAGTTATTCCCGAGGCTTAAGACAAGGGGACCCCCTCTTTCCGTTCCTATTTATCATTATGGCAGAGGCCCTGGGCAATAAAATTGGACAAGCTAGGATGGAAGGTTCTTGGAAGGGTATTGAGGTTGCTCCAGGGTGTTGGTATGTGGCAACTGATCATGCTATACTATACAAAAAAGGAAAAAATTAACGAAAAAGGAAAAATCTGACTTTGTAGAACCCAAAATCTAGAAGCTTCTAAGCTTGTTAAAAAGGGGTTCAAATGGGTATTACAGTATAATGAAAAATGTGATTATTCGCAAGTTTGTAATAGGATTTTGCACTAGATAATAAAATCATTAGATGGCTGTGGTTTGGTGGATGTAGCCCAGATTGGGTGAACCACGTTAAATTCTCTGTGTTATAATTTATTCTGTGTTTTTAGTTTCTCTGTTTATTACTTAAATTTGCATTTAATTGTTAGATATCTGCCTTTCTAGCCCTAACAAGTGGTATCAGAGCGGGTTGTGTTTCAATTATCATCTATAGGAAGGTCTCACAGTTGAATGGGAGTAATGAAAAATGAGGGTAAGAAGGTTGAGAATTTTAATGGGCAGAACTATCAGTTATGGAAGATGCAGATGGAGGACTACCTCTATCAGAAGGATTTATGGTGACCATTGGAAGGGAAAACCAAGAAACCCCAAGCAATGTCTGATGAGGACTAGGAGATTTTGGATAGAAAGGCTCTTGGCAGTATTCGTTTATGCCTGGCACAATCGGTGGCGTTCAATATTACAAAAGCAAAGACAACTCAAGAGTTGATGGAAACCCTGGCAAAGTCATATGAAAATCCTTCTGCTTTGAATAAGGTATTTCTTATGAAGCGTTTATTTAATATGAAAATGGTAGAAGGTGGGTCAGTTACTGATCATTTAAATGAGTTTAATACGGTCACTAGTCAATTAACTTCTGTAAAAGTAAACTTTGATGAAGAAGTTAGGGCTCTTTTGATTCTGTGTTCTTTGCCTGAAAGCTAGAATAGCTTGGTAATGGTGTTAGCAATTCTATTTCTGGTTCGAATACATTGAAATTTGATGATGTTGTTGGTGTTATTTTGAGCAAGGAAATTCGTAGGAAAAGCTCAGGTGGAACATCCACATCAGGCAGTGTTTTGAATGCAGAAAGTAGGGGCAGAACAAAGGAGAGAGGAAAAAATTCCAGAAATCATGGGAAGTCACGAGGAAAATCAAAGGACAGAAGGTCCCAATCTAGAGACAAGAGAGATTGTTGGTACTATGGTAAGCCGAGTCATTTAAAGAAAGATTGTTGGTCTCGAAAAAATAAAGAAGGATACAAAAAGGAAGGAAGTAAAGAGGCAAATGTGGTAAGTAATAAATCTGATGAGGATGTTTTGATTCTTTCCCTTGATAATGTTGATGATTCTTGGGTGTTAGATTCAGGGGCTTCATTTCATGCTACCCCCATAGAAGCTATTTTCTTGATTATGTCTAAGGGGATTTTGGGCTGGTTTATTTAGGAGATAACGAACCCTATCAGATTGTTGGAAAGGGAAGAATCAAGATTAAGTTGTAGAATGAGAATCATTGGCTACTACATGAGGTACGACATGTTCCAAGGTTAAGCAGAAATTTAATTTCAGCAGGGAAACTAGATGATGAAGGTTGTGTTGTTAAATTTAGTGATAAAAATTGGAAGGTCACAAAGGGTGCCTTAGTGGTAGCAAAAGATGTGAAAGTAGGCACCTTATATCTTTGTACAATTCATACTGTTCCTTCTACTTTAATTGTTACGGAAAAAGGTCAATGTTCAGGAACAGTTATTGCAATTCAGGAGGTAGAAGATCATACAGTTGTTGTGGACTCTAAATCGACACTGTGGCATAATAGACTTGGGCATATGAGTGCAAAAGGTATGAAATTACTTCATTCAAATAATGTTTTACCAGGTCTAAAATGTGTTAATATGGATTTATGTGAAAGTTGTGTGTATGGAAAACAAAAGAGAGTAAGTTTTCTCAAGGATGGGAAGCAAAAGAAAGATGAGAAATTGGAGCTTGTGCATACGATGTATGGGGACCAGCTCAGTATCTTCTCTCATGGCTTTCTATATTATGTTACATTCATTGATGATGCAACTAGGAAGGTATGAATTTATTTCCTTAGGCAGAATCGGATGTATTTGAAACTTTTAAAAAATGGGAAAAGCTTGGTTGAGAATGAGATAGATAAAAGCTAAAATGTCTCAGATCTGATAATGGTGGTGAGTTGGCAAAGAAAAGAGTTTGAAGATTATTGTTCCTCTAATGGTATTCAGAGGCAAAAAATAGTTCCAAGGACTCCACAGAAATGGAGTGGTGGAGTGCATGAATAGAACAATAATGGAGTGTGCACGAACTATGAGATTGCATGTTGGGCTACCTTTAAAAATGTGGGCAGAGACTGTAAACACTAATGTTTATTTAATTAATAGAGGTCCCTCTAATCCTTTGGGTTGTGGTATTCCAGAGGAAGCATGGAAAGGTAAGAAGGTGAGTTATTCTTTTCTCAAAACCTTCGGTTGTGAAGCATTTGCACATGTAGATTCTGAAAATAGAACCAAGCTTGATGCAAAATCAAAGAAATGTATATTTGTTGGATATGGCATTGATGAATTTGGTTATAGGCTTTGGGATTTTGAAAATCAAAAATTGTGAGAAGTAGGGATGTCATATTCAATGAGAAAGTGTTGTACAAAGATCTATTGTTACAACATGAGAAGAAAGAAAATGATTATGCAGTGTTGGATGATATTCCAAACAATGATGTTTCAGTGGTTCCTCATGCTGGGCAACAACAACAACAAGAAATACCACAAACTCCTGTTAGACGATCTTCAAGGATAAGTAGACCAGAAAGATTCTCTCCCTCTTTGTATACCATTTTTGCTAACTGATGCTAGTGTGAACCAATATTATGATGAAGCTATGCGACATGGATACCAAGGTTCGGCAGTATGGAATGGAGAAGAAGAATGACTCCTGAAAAAATCCGACTTGGGATTTATAAATGCTGCAGTAAAAGGCTTCACCAAACAAAATGGGTTTATAGGTGAAAGCGAGGATGGAGGTAAGAAGAGATTTAAAGCCGATTAGTTGTAAAGGATTTGCAGAAAAAGGTATTGATTTTGATGACATTTTTTCTCCAATTGTTAAAATGACTTCTATTAGTATTGTTTTAAGTATTGTGGTCTGAAGATTTGCATTTAGAACAACTTGATGTTAAAACAATCTTTCTCCATGGTGATTTGGAAGAGGAAATATATATGGACCAGCCACAAGGATTTGAGGTCAAAGGTAAGGAGAAACTAGTGTGCAGATTGAAGAAAAGTTTATATGGCTTGAAGCAAGCACCTTGGCATGGTACTTGAAATTTGATAGTTTTATGGTTGAGAAAGGCTACAACCGGTGTAATTCTGACCAATGTGTTTATTTTAAGAGGTTGGATAATGACAGCTACATTATTTTATGTTTATATGTTGATGAAATGCTTGTAGTAGGGTCTAACATGGATCACATAAGTGAGCTAAAACAACAGTTAGCAAAATATTTTGCTATGAAGGATTTGGGGGCAGCAAAACAAATCCTTAGTATAAAAATTTGTAAAGATAGGAAAAATAGAAAATTGTTTTTATCTCAGGCTAATTATGTTGAAAAGGTGTTGCAGAGATTTAATATGGAGAATGAAAAAGTTGTCAGCACACCTTTGCCTAGTCATGTTAAATTGACTAAGGATATGTGTCTAAAGACACAAGAGGAGGAAGAAAAAATGTCCAAGATACCAAGCGGAGTACCACAGGTTATGTATTTACAGATGGTGGGACAACAGTGAGTTGGATTTCTCGATTGCAAAAGGTGGTTGCTTTATCCACCACAGAGGCAGAGTATGTTGTTGCAACAAAGGTGGCAAAGGAGATGATATGGCTGCAACTTCTCATGGACAAGTTGGGAAAATAATAGGCTGGAAATTACTTGTTTACAGATAGCCAGAGTGTTATACATCTTGCAAAGAATTCTACCTTGCATTCTAAAACAAAACACATATAGTTGAGATATCATTTCATTCAGTCAATGTTGGAGGATGGATAGGTCAGGCTGGACAAGATACGTACAAATGTCAATCCAGCAGATATGTTTACAAAGGCGGTGACAAGGGAGAAGCTAAGCTTCTCTTCAACTTCGGTTGGCCTTCAAAGTTGAATTCAAGTATAACAGAGCAACAAGGTCGATGGTACTTTTCTCCAGTGGGAGCTGTAAGTGCAGCAGTGTCGTCCAAGATCAGTCTCCAAGTGAGAGATTGTGTTGGTGTGGAGCTTGATCAGTCTCCAAGTAGGAGATTTTTCATATGTGGTGATTGATCATGCTATACTGCACCCTAGCATGTATCCTTGCTAAGGTCCGAGGTCGGGCCGGGCCTTGGGCGGTGGTAGCCCCCGAGAAAAAATTTTCTCCTACTTTTTCGCATCGTCACCGAAAAAGGAAAAATTCAACTTTGTAGAACCCAAAATCTGGAAGCTTCTAAGCTTGTTAAAAAGGGCTTTGGATGGGTATTACAGTATAATGAAAAACATGATTATTCGCAAGATTGTAATAGGTTTTTTCCCTAGATAATAAAATCATTGGATGGTTGCGGTTTGGTGGATGTAGCCCGGATTGGGTGAACCACATTAAATTCTTTGTATTATAATTTATTCTATGTGTTTTTAGTTTCTCTATTTATTACTTAAATTTTCATTTAATTATTAGATATTTTCCTTTCTAACCCTAACATAGGGGTGGGAGCTAGCACTCACCAACAGTTCGTGGATGACACCATTTTATTTGGACAAGCCACAAGAATGGAGGCGAGGAAGATTAAGCAAATTTTGGATGACTATAGCAGTGCCTCAGGGAAGGTTATCAACTGGAGGAAATCAGAAGTCTTTTTCCTAAATGTCCAGCCTAGCCTCCAATGTATCCTAGCACGAATCCTGGGAGTGAGACCTGCCAACCTTCCTGGTCAATTTCTTGGAATGCCTCTATTTGTCAGGGTCAATTGAATTGGTTATTGGGAAAGGCTTGCAGATAACTGTAGGAAGAAGATGGAGTTGTGGAAAGGAAAATGGCTCTCTTCTATAGGTAGGTTACTTATGGTAAAGGTTGTGTTGTCTGCCATCCCAATCTACTCGATGTCTTGTATGAAGATTCCTAAGAGTATCTCTACCCAGCTCAACCAAATTATGTAGAAGTTCTTTTGGAATGGGCCAGAAGAAGCAAATAAGATTCCACTGTTAGCTTGGGATAAGGGTGCAAACCCCAACTGGCAGGAGGGGTAGGCATTCGGCAACTGAAGATCATGAATCAAGCGCTTGGTGCTAAATTAGTATGGAAAATGTACACAGGTAACCAAAAGTGGGTAAGAATTCTGAGGAGAAAGTATTTGGACTTGGATGATCCGGTTAGCATAATTAGAGTACTTGATTCGCCAAAGGGCTCGGCCATTTGGAACTTCATCTGTGAAAGCAAAGATATCATTACGAAGCATGTCACGTGGGAAGTTCACAACAGACATAATGCCTCTTTCTGGAACGATTCCTGGGAAGGTTTTCCCAAGATGGGAGATGTGGCTCATTTATAAGAAATTAAGGCAGTAGCAGATAGAGTTTGGGGTCTAAAAGTCTGTGACTACGGCAGGAAGGTTTGGAGAAATGGGGTGCAGTAGTGGACCTGGAAAGGCCCTGGCGAGCTCGATGCCCCAGAAGATCAAAAACTGGCCCTTGCATGCTACTAAAGGAAAGAATGATATCGGGTGGTGATGGGGAAGACACTTCGAGATGGGAAGCCTCAACAGATGGGGAGTATAAGGTTAAGATTGGTTACAAGCTTAAAGAAAGGATGGAGTCAATGCAGAATTGGCCAAATGCACTCTTTTGGGGTAAGCATGTTTTTCCCAAGGCTGAGGTTTTCACCTGGCTGGCATCACAAAAGAAAATCCTTACACAGACAGATTGGCAATGTTGGGCTTCAAGGGCCCTAACAGATGCATTATGTGTAAGTAGCAAGTGGAAACTGTGTCCCATCTACTGCTCTTGTGCCTATATGTTGAGTACTATTGGAAGATCATAATGGTGCTCTTAGGGTTCCAAACCCCACTCCTATAGAACCTGGGGAACTGGTTGTTAGCATGGCTAAGAAAAACCTTCAAAGGTATTTTTAGCAGTATCTGGAAAGTAGTGCCATCCACGATCTCTTGGGAACTCTGGAAGGAAAGGAACAAGAGAGTTTTTAAAGAGCAATCCCTAGGTAGGGAGGTGATGTCACGGCATATGGTTGGGGCAGTGGTGGAGCTCGTTAATTCAGCCGCCAAGAGGTTAAGCTTTCTGAAGAACGTTTTCTCTAATAGGGATATTGAGCTCTCCAATAGAATTGCAGGTTTGTGCATCCCTCTTGTGATTGGAGTCTCGAACGCTATTTCAAAATCTGAAATCAGAAGGAAGACAGTGTGGCAAAAGCCAGCAGAAGGCTGGATAAAAATAAACTTCGACGGGGCCTCTAGTGGTAATCCGAGTGCGGCAGGTATTGGTTGTGTGGCAAGAAATTCTGAAGGAGTTGTGATCATGCAAAAGGCGGAATTCATTGGCCACTCCATGAATAACATGGTGGAATTTTAGGTTGCTTTGTGTGGGCTTGAGTTGGGGAAATCCTCGGGGACAACAAAGCTACATTTGGAAGGGGACTCACTTATTATAATGAATGCCACCAAGAATAATTCTTCCCCCAATTGGCTATTGCGTAGATAGCTCCCGCCAATCAGAAGCCTTATCCTTACCTTCAAAGACTTCCAAATTAGCCACACCTATTGCGAAGGTAACTCGGAGGCGGATAGGTTGGCAAAAGAGGCGGTTGAAGGAGTAAGGAGGATTCGCGCCAATGCCAGCTAGGCAGGGTCCAAGTGTGTAGTCTCAATGACAAAGGGGATCCTATCGGCAAGACAACAATCGTCGGAATAACTCATATCGATCCATCATGTGTCTTACTGATCAAAGCACAAGGAGATGTGTCGGCAAGACAAGATCCATTAGTATAATGTCCCGGAGCATTCATCCAATCTTGTCAATAATGCAAGGGAGGTTTATGTTGTTGCTATCGAGTTGAAGTCATGGAGTCCTGCCGACCCCCAAAGTCACAGTGATAAGTTGCATCGACGAGAGTCATAGCGATACACTTGAAACTAAAAGGATAACTATCAGAGAGACTCAAAACGTTGGGGAGACTACAGGACATCATAGTGGGTGTCAAATGAATGTTGGAAAAAGCTCAAATCAAAGGATCGCCCGGCTATGTTTCTGGCGCTTGCGCTCTACATAGGGTAGGCGAAACAAAAGGCGGGGGGCTAGTCCAATTCTGAGGTTTTCGATCATCTCTATAGTGGTTCCTGATGATTTGGAGGTGCGGGGTGGGGATATTGATAGAAATTGGATTTCCTGCTGTGGATGGCTGCCATCCTCCCTCCCATGACTAAAGTGGAGTTGGGGAACTATATGGCGTGTAAAGGGTTCAAGCTAGAGAGAGAAAGAGCCAGTGAGCAAGCTGAAACTACTTTGGTGGATTCAGTGCTGCCAGACATGGGCAAGGATTGGCAGGAGGAGGATGGGTGAGAGTAGAGGATATTGCAAAAAGCTCTGTTCACAGGAGGTGTAATCTGGAGTGTCTGGTCAAAGCTCGAGCAGCCCATGCAAGGCAATGAGAGAGGAGGAGGCGTAGTAGGGATCTTAGCATGTGGCGATGAGCCTCATATTGATAGTGCTTTGTGGTCTGTGGAAGCCAAGCAAAGGAAGTCTTGATCCCTTCATTGTTGAATCAATCTCTTGTTAGTCTTGGGTACAGTCTGGTGTTCTGGGTGGGTAAAAATTTTGATTGATAGTAGTGTAGTCAGGTGGTTTTGATGGTTGGCCATAGCATTTTGGTTTAAGTTGGGTCCTTATGTAAACATTTGTACTCGAACTATAAATCTTGTTATTTTGATATAATATAATGGGTGTTGGCCCTATCCAGCATTTAATCGATAAAAAAAAAAAAAAGTAATAAAATAGTTTTAATTATTTTTCTTCTTAAAATTTTCACCACTTTATCTTTTGCAATAAAAGGGATTTCATGCCAATGTTATGTAATTTTGTTCCTTCTCTAGTTTGTCTTGCTTTTTGTTGTGTTTTCTCTTGCTTTGAGGCACACCAACTGCCCTTTCAAGCCCTGGGTCTCAATTAAGGTGGATACTTTCATTTAAATCATGTACATTTGCACCCAATTTTGTTTATTTGTACTTATTACTTGTTAGGTTTGATTGTGTTTAGGTTTTAATTACATATACTTTTCTATCAGCGTAACCCTTGCATCCCTTCTAGTGCAAGTGCTAGTTTTTTTAAAAAACTTATAAAACCTTTTTATAGGCCTCATGGCTTGCATAAGGTCACAACCTTTATGCAGGTCACAGCCTGCACAAAGGTTGCAACCTTTATGCAGGTCACAGCCTGCACAAAGGTTGCAACCTTTATGCAAGTCACAGCCTGTATAAAGGTCATTGACCATAAATTTTTAATTATTATTTTTTATATAATTTTTTTAATAAATAATAGTTATTAATTTTTTTAAAATATAAATTTAGAGTAAAAAGATTAAATAACATTTATATATTGATTAATAAAATTCATTTTATGTGGGTGGTTGGGTGGGTGCCACCTCACCATGGTGGGTGAGGTGGCAGACACTTAGGAGGGGTTGGGAAATGAGGCTTCACCTCCAATTTCAAGGCAAATTTGACGGGTGGATTTTGGATAGCAAGGTGGCGTTATTAGCATTGGTGGTAGCACGTGTGTGAATAGAAGGCTCTAGCAGATGTAATAAACATCATTGTTTGCTAGAAAAATTAACCGACGAAGTCCTTTCGAGGACGCTTTGCTAGCCTCTCTATTAATAATCACAGTGCATGACATTTGTTGTATTAAATTAGAAATTTTTGTTGGCTTCTAGCACATTCGCATAGTTATGAGTAGGTTCATCCTATTGGTATCGGCCAAGGAATTGGAAATGGGTGGAATGGTGATGCCTGTACAATTCAAGGGATCAAAGAGACAGATTACATTCGAAGGGAAGATCACCACACTTCAGCTTTAATGTCTCATTCGGCATCTAGATTATTTGGTTTTTGCGGTCCTAGTATGTGCAATGGGAAAGAATTTTATGGAGGAAGCGGAAGGTTATTGGTTGAACTCAGACATTTCCTCTCATGTCCTGGCTAGTTTGTTGGATGTCGGGGTGCCCAAAGTTGAAGCCAGGGTAATTATGTGAAGGTTGTTTAGGAAGGACATGTTGGTTGGTCTCGATAGAGCTCTAGTTGCTACTCGCTTGGGGAAGGGAATTCCACAGCCGGAGAACCTCTACATGCTAAATGATCCAGAGGCTTTGGTCAATTACTATCCTTTTCTGTTGGATGTGACAGGGTTCGATCTGCAGGAGCACAAGAGGCTGGCGAGTGCTAGGGTAGAATTCCTGAGAAATAAATTTCAGTTGGTCCAGGTTGCAGATTCGGCTTAGAAGCAGGTATTCTGGGTATTTGCACAACAGTATGTTTGGTGACTTGGGTTTGGGTTGGGTACAGGTGTTAAATGTTGCTTCTATGAAATGAATTTTGTGGGTATTTTGTTATAGCATACAATTTCAGCTATGTCCAATCTATGTTTAGTTTCCTCAGTCTACAATAGGTATTTAGACATACATAGGGTTTGTCTAGAGAAAGGGTTTTTGTAGTATTATGGATGGCATAGTGCCAATGGTCACCCAGTCAGGGCTTAAACTCTGTATCTTTTTCATATTAATATAAAACTTCTTCTTACCTGATAAAAAAAAAACATTTTATAATCTAAAAGTATGAAAATTACCGTTTATTAATTTAGATAAGAATTAACCTATTTTAGATACGAAATTCTTAGAATTAGGGTTTAAGAAAATGAGATTTTTTTTTAATACAATATTATTCATTGAAAAAAAAATTAACAAGTAATTTAGAAGAAGATTTTTTAGACAAATTCTTAAAGGAATTACAAATGAGATACAAGATTTAGAATCTAAGAAGAAGATGCACATTTATTAAATAAAAATTTTAGTAATTTTTAAATAAATTTTTTAATAAATTTTAAAGAGAGAAGAAAAGTCAACAAAGCCTATCTGTGACACTTGAAGCCAAAATCCCTCTCTTGTTGGATCCAAGCTCTTTAGCCCTTCCAAATCCTTGCTCTCCTCTACAACAAGAGAGAAAAACCTCCTTTTTCTATTCCCTATCCTTTCCTAAGAATTGTTACCCTTAGAATTGCATGCAAAGAAAAAATCTTAAAAAGATGAAAGATAATGACTACTGATTTTGAATTTCATTGTCCCCTTGAAAGAGGTTGAAGGGTTGTATTTATAGGGAATATACACTTGATCGACAATCAAGATTTGATGGTAAAATCAACAGACAAAATTGGAAGGGAGAATAGGAGAGTTTCCATTCTAATTCATGAGAGGAGAATAATGAATATTTAATTTAAAAAGATGGATAAAGGTGCATATGAAGTTTTCTACTTTATGTATAGTTATAAAATGAATTTTTCAAAAGAAATAGTAGTTAATTGATAAGGAAAATTTTGTTTCCAAAATGAGATGGAGTTAACTGATAAGAGACGAGGTGTTGAGTGTTGACTAAAAAAGAAAAATAGAAAGTTGAAGTAGAGAAATATGACAACTTTTAAATAAAATTTATTTATTATTTCATTCTATAATTTGAAAAGGATTCATATTTCCATAAATAAATTTTTCATATTAAATTTTATTTATTTATCAAAGTATCTATTTGATTTTCTAAATATTTTAATTCATTGATTTTTAATTTATTTTTCCTTTAGTTTTAACTCTATAATAAAATAAAAATAATTATTATTTTCAAACTAACTTAATAATAATAGTCTTTTTTCAAATGTTCTAGAAAGAGGGTTGTGACAAAATTCACTAGTTTGGAGAAATGGAATGGTGATACAATTAAGTTTCGTGATAATACTATTGCTAAGATAATTGGAAAAGTACACTATGCATAGATGGTAAAATAAATGCTCGAGATGTGTACTATGTAGAAGGATTAAAATATAACTTGCTCAGTGTTAGTCATATGTGTGACAAAGGATATAATTTGTTATTTCATGCTAGTGGATGTGAGATAAGGAATGCTAGCTCTGGTAGACTTGTTGTTGAAGCAAGTAGAAAAAGGAGTAATTTATACCATTTGAATGAGGTGAAAGGTGGAAGATGTCTATTAGGACAAACTGATGAAAGTTAGTTATGGCACAAGAGGATGGGTCACATTAACTTTGATCATCTAGTGAAGGTCAACAAGAAGAATATGCAGAAAATTGGAAAACCTGCAAATATATTTTATAAAGAATGCCTTGAAGGAAAGCAAACAAGGATTAGATTCAAGACAAAAGAATATTCAACTTCTAAATCCTTGGAGTTGATACATACAGATATGTGTAGTCCAACAAGAACTAAAAGCATTAATGGAAAAAGGTATTTCATGTTATTAATAGATGATTATTCTAGAATGACATGGGTAACTTTTCTTAAAGATAAATCCCAAGCTTTAGAAAGGTTCAAAAATTTTAGAGCTATGGTTGAAAATGAGATTGGGTCAAGGATTAAATGTTTAAGATCTGACAAAGGTAGAGAATTTACCTCTCATGAATTTGATAAGTATCATGAAAAACATGAAAATAGAAGATATTTCTCTGCAGCTAGATCACCTCAACAAAATGGAGTTGTTGAGAGAAAGAACATAACTGTTTAGGAGATGGCTAGAACAATTTTAAATGAAGCCAAATTTCCTGATAGATACTGGAAGGAAGTAGTTCATACTGCTATTTACATTCTTAACATAGCACAATTAAGAGTGGATAATGAGAAGACTCCATATAAATTATGGACAGGCAAACTTGCATCTATGAAATATTTTAAAATATTTGGAAGTAGATGTTTTATAAAAAGGGATGAAGACACTTTGAGTAAATTTGAGACAAATTTAGATGAAGGAATATTTTTGGGTTATTCAACTACAAGCAAAGCTTATAAGTGCTACAATAAAAGGTTACAAAAGATAGTTGAAAGTGTGAATATTAGAGTGGATGAATATAACTCTTAGCAATTACACAAAGATGACTTGTATTCAAAGGTAATTTTTTATGAAGAAAAAGAAGAATCTGCAAAAGAAGAGTCACAAGAGGAAACTGATGTTGAGGAAGAAGAGAAACCAATTACTACTCCAAAAGCACCACCAAAATTTATCAAAAGAGATCATTCTAAGAAGTAAATTCTTAGAAAAAAAACTGATGGTGTCATGATAAGAAGAAATCTTGCACAACAAGAACAAGTAAACTATTCTTTACTATCAGAAATAGAGCCTAAATCTTATGAATAAGCCAGTAAGGATGAAAGTTGAATTAATCCATGAAATAAGAAATTAATAGACTTGGGAACTTGTTCCTATGCTTGCCAATAAGAATGTCATAGGCTCAAAATGGGTGTTTAGGAATTAATTGAATTAAGTTGGAAAGATAACAAGAAAAAAAGCTAGATTAGTTTGCAAGGGTTATGCTCAAGTTGAGGATATAGATTTTGATGAGACATTTGCACTTGTAGCTAGACTTGAAGCTATTAGAATGTTTCTTGCTTATTTCATTTATAAAAACTTCAAAGTATACTAGATGGATGTAAAATCTACATTTCTTAACGATTATCTAGATGAGGAGGTTTATATGGAGCAACCTGTAGGGTTTACTGTGATTGAAAACAAAGACTATGTATATAGATTGAAAAAGGCTCTATATGGTCTGAAACACGCTCCTAGGGCTTGGTATTCCAGGTTAAACAAATATCTCCAACAACAAGGGTATAAGAAAGGTATTTTTGATAGTAATTTGTATTTCAAATGTGAAGGTGAACATATATTGGTTGTCATTGTTTATGTTGATGAGATTATTTTTGGTAGCAACTATGATAAGATGTACAAAGTTTTTTCCTTTGCAATGCAAAATGAGTTTGGGATGTCTATGTTAGGAGAATTAACATTTTTCCTTGGCTTATAAGTTAATCAGTTAGATACATGAATTTTCATTTCTCACACTAAGTATGTGAAGGATATTTTGAATAAATTCAAGATGGAATATTGTAAGCCTATTAGTACACCTATGGTCATTGGATGTAAACTCAACAAATATGATGAGTCTAAATTTGTAGATCAATCATCATACAAGTCCATGATTGGAAGCCTTTTATATCTCATTGCAACATGGCCTGATATCATGCAAGTTGTTTGCATGGTTGCTAGATTTCAAGCCGCTTCTAAGGAGACACATGTTAAAGTTGTCAAGAAAATATTTAGATACTTGAAGAGTACATTGAAATATGGTCTATGGAATCTTGTTGATAATGATTTCACTTTAACTGCATACACTGATGTAGATTGGGTTGGTTGTGTGAATGACAAAAAGAGCACTAGTGGTGGTTCCTTCTTTCTAGGAGATAGATTAGTAGCATGGTTAAGTAAGAAACAAGAGTTAGTTTCATTTTTCAATTGTTGAAGTTGAATATATTGTTGTTGTATCTTGTTGTACTTAGGTATTGTAGATGAAACAAATACTATAAGATATTAAGGTGAATTTTGATGGGCCAGTTAGTATTTTTTGTGATAATACTAGTGTAATAAATATCTCTAAAAATCATGTTATGCACTCCAAAACCAATCACATATCTATTAAATATCATTTTCTTAGGGAAAAAGTTGCTACACAAGAATTCAAATTAGAATATGCTAATATAAATGATCAACTGGAAAATATTTTCACAAAACCCCTTCCAAAGGAGTCATTTGAACAACTTAGGGAGAAATTAGGAGTTGTTCCTTCTCCTATTTCTGCTTAAATACAATAGGTATTCATCCAAGGGGAGCATAACAAAGTAATTCTTTATCCCTAGTCTATCCCTTTGTAATTGATGTCAAAGGGGGAGAATAAAGAAGTATGCAAGGAAGATGATGGAGTATTTTTGTAGATAGGGGGAGCATATAGAGATATGAATAATGATTGGTGTTAGGGGAGAGTACAGTATGCATGGTGAATGATGCTATGCTATGATACAAAAAGAGGGAGTATGACTAGTGTTGCCATTTTCATAAGTGTTGCCAGCAATGACAAAGAGGGAGATTGTTGGAATTGTTTCCATTGATGTCAAAAGGTAATCATGTTAATCATTATTTTATGTGGATTAGCTCAGAAAGTTTGTTTGAAGTTTTAGTGTAATTCCTAAAGATTTGTCAAAGTTCAGACTTCGGGCATTGGGCTTACCTTATACTGCTTGCAAGAAAGAAAAGAGTTAGTCTGTGTAAAGTTCGATCATTTTTTGGACTTCAAAATTCAGTCATACTTATATAGAATGTTCAAACAAATAAAGATATAACTTGAGTGAAGTTTGGATGGTTTCGGGCATCGAACATCGGTAGGAAGGCTTACACCTTAACTTTAAGTTAAGTAAGGCAAAGGGTATGATAAAATCTTGATTGATCGATACCCAAAAGGTTTCAAGGTTCACAGCTCAGAAGGAGGACTTAATGCTTTATTACTCAAAGTTAGGAAAGAAATAAATGGTATTTGTGAAGCTCGATGACCAATGGATCAAGACTTAGGCATCATGAAAGTTTGGAGATTGTAGAGTAGAAGGTTGGCTTACACCTTGTCAAAGATAGGTCAGTGGTAAGTGGTATGAGTAAACCTCGACATCTAATGGCTTAAAGGATTATTGAAATTATCGGTGATCGAAGGAATGGTTTGCTGCTAAGTTAAAGGATGGTAGAAGGTAAAGGGTAAGGTCAATGGCCAAAAACCGACAAGAAGAAGGCAAGGGGGATTAGTGACTCCTGACCCTCAAAGAAAAGGAAATGCTAACAAGTGTCAAATATTGATTACATCTTATAGTTGATTCACATGGTTATTGTGAATCACCCTGACAAGCTCGAAGTTGTGATATGCGCTATACTTCCATGTGTTCAACATGACGTATGCAGACAGATGGTGCTCTTTCACCATTTTGTGGAAGGTTGATGGGTCCCAAAGTTGAACTATGAGAGAATGCAAAAAAGCAGCACGTGTACCTAATGACAGATGGTAGTTATTCATTATATCACATAGCTCAAAGGTATCACATTTCATTATTCAAGCGCATATTAAAAATGTACTAGGCTAAATGGATGTGACAGAGATCAGATGGTCGATGTTAAAGATAGATATCCAATGGTGATCACTATTCTATAGAAGGAAAGGTGGGTTTGAGTTTGAGATCAACGATGGAACGGAATGATGATGTGTATCCAAAGCAACAAATGGCAATTAGCCATTACATTGCATAGCTCCTTCATATCACACAAGTTAGTCTTCAAGTGCAAAGCATAAGTGTGATAGGTATATGTCATGCGATAGAGATCAACAACACAAGTTCAAAAGAAAATTGATCTAACAATGGCATTTTAAAGATGAAGCGGTTAAATGAGGATCACTAGATAATGGCACGAAGTTGGAGATCAATGATCAATATTTAAAGTGTGATAACGACTATTCTTAAAAGTAAAAATTTGATGGGTAGTTACAGAGTTGGAACTGATTTGAATGTATTTTTGGAATATCATAAAAGTGACGGTTTCAAGGGACTATAAAATAATTAGGGTTTATGTAATGGTGGAAATAGTTACTATCACCGTTAGAATGATGGTGTGAGTGGATGCTAAATATCTCCTTGAATCCTATCATTTCCTGTGGAGGTGTGGAGACATTAATGCAAATTATTAAAACTCATAGAGGTTACTTAATTGAATGTTCTTTAGGGGTTGCGGAGTATATGGTGATAAACAAAAAGCTATCAATGTGATGATAATGGTAATGGTGAATAGAGAGAAGTGCAAAGCAGAGGAAGTAGTGTTGATTAATGAAATGAAAAGGTGCATTCTTAGATTGAAGAAGAACTAGTATTTGCATACACAAATTTGTAATGTTGTAGAGATTGGTGCCTCAGAAAGATTGAGTGGGTGCTCAATTAGGTGTGCAGTGTACCTTGAGTTTGGTGCCTAAAAACATTGTCTTTGGTGTACAATGTACCAGGAGGTTGGTGCCTCAAAACATTGTCTTAGGTGTCAATGTACTGGTAAGTGGGTGCTTACAAAAAAAATGTAATATCTTTGATTTTGAGGTTGGATTTGAGCAGTAGAATCAAGCAATTTTTCTCACAGTGGTTTTTCCCTTCTAAGTTTTTCCATGTATATCTGGTGTCTTCTTTGTGTTTGATGTTTTTATGGAATCTCAAATCTTGTATACTATTTTAACTTGGTAAAAATTTGTATACACTAATTCGCCCCCCTTCTCAGTTACAATTGGTGTTCTTTCAACATTATGAGGACATGTGGGAGTGTCTAGATGGAAGGATCTGATTGAGTGATCTAAATGGGGATCGTATGTAGATCGTGCGGAATTAAGAAACATTTTAGTAGGTAGAGAGTGTAGCTCACTCAATATGCCCGATATTTGACTTGGAGCCTAGATCCCAAGGGGATATATGTGGTGGCCTATGTGACGACCAATGGATATTAAGAGTTAAACTGTCAGAAAATGGGGGGATGGAAGTCTTGTGGTGGAAAAATGTCTAAAATATTTTTTCTTCACCTAAGTTTAACTGCTTTCTATGGACTCTCGCTTGGAATAGGTGTCTCACTTGGGATAACTTTAGGAAGCATGGTTTTCATGGAACATCGATATGTGTTCTTTGTGGCAACAATGAAGAGGAGTCATCCCATTGTTCTTTCAATGCTCCTTCCCTAAGGTCATCAGACACTTATGGTTGGATGTTTGGAGGAAATCTTGTATTCATACTTCATCTTTGATTGACTTCTAGAGAGGTCTAGGGAGGCCATCAACACAAGCTTCATTTCTTCAAGTTGTGTGGAATATCGGTCCCACATTTATTATCTAGAAGATATGGCTCGAAAGGAATCATAAGATCTTTCAAGGAAGTAAGCTAGCGGTTCATCGGGTATGGCAGAGGGTGGTGAGCATGGTTCAAGAGACTATAGAAGCTAAGTGTGAGGTTTCTCTTCCCTTAGAGAAGGGGAATGATGAGATTTCCAAGAATTTGGGCTTACATGACCTAACATTAGGGTCCCCCCTTTTGGTGTAAATAAAGTATTATACCTAGTTAATTCATTACTAGGGGACTTATTTACATGTTAAGTTTACTTAGGTCCTAGAAATATTTCTAGAAGGTATTAGTTGTCATTAGTTGTTATCTTATCTTTTGGCTTGTAATGCATGTGACCTAGGTAGTAGTGATAAGTTGTCCCATGTCATATGATTAAGAAACTTGTCATAATCTTATGACATCTTATGTCTCACCTTGGCTATATAACCAAAGGGTCTCATAAATTTTACAAAACATTGAATCATATTTGCATAATTGATAAGAATAAATTTTATTCTTGTCATATTCATATTATATCTTTGTGCTTTCCATTTGGCCTTTAGATCTTGGTAGGCTATCTCCATAGCCAATTTTAACATGGTATCAAATCGGGTTGAGTGCCTTTGGTTATCCATTATTCGAGAGATGATAAATCTTGAAAATTTGAGTATGTTCTCTTGCATTGTATGATGATATGGATCTAATCAGAAAAACTTGATAGAAATACCAGATTTTGGGGGGGTTCTTTTTTGTGGCTCTTTATTGCAGGTTCAAATCAAAGCTTGTTGGTGCAAATCTAAGCTCACCACTAAGTTCAAAGGGTTTGAGAAAGTCCATTTTTCCTTTTGTTTCATCTAAATTGGACATATGAGGCCAAATCTATGAGGGTTTGAAGCTGAAGAGTGGTTGTTAGATATGAAAGGTAGCTACAATTTTGGAGCATTTTGGGTCAAATCTGACCATGCCATTGCATCCAGAAGGGCCAAAATCTCTAAGATCGACTGCCAAATTGTCCAAATCAGAGAAGTTGTCTATTGAGGCAAAAAAAATTGCCCAAGGAGTTGTACGCCCCCCCAAGTTGTCATAATTTCAGGTCGTATGATTTTTTTTTTAAATCTAGAAAAAAAAAATTTGTCTCCATTTTTTTGTTTAAATTTTTTTGGTCGACTATATAGTTTTTAGAAAAAATGTATTTAAAAATCAAAATATAGAAAAAGAGGGGGCCACAAAAACTTTTTGTAGATTTTATCTGTAGGGTCGTACCTGACTATGAAGGTACTTGCCTACATAGTAAGCCCAATACCACCACTTGGCGGATTCTTACTCACCTAGCCCCATTGACCGGCTCGTGCCTACCTACCGGTGGTCTCAACAAAATCCAGTGAGAAAAAATTCAATAGGCAATCGGAAAAAAAACAAAAAAAATTGGTGGCATTTTCAAAAAATTGATCGATCAAGAATATTCTTTGAGAATATTCCATTATTCCACCAACAAGAATAACGACCTATGATGTTCATTTGAATGTCAAATTTAAGCAAATTGTCAACATATTCTGGGGCAGAGCAAATATTATTTTTGATGGGTAAGAAATCATCAGATCTAATCACTTGGTTGGATGACATCATCATTATGTCAATGATGACGTCAACGTGCTAAAAAAAAAATTCCCCCTCTCCAATGAAGTTTTTAGTTTTGCAGTTGATTTTCAAACGACCATAACTTGCTCATTTTGACTCCTTTTTTAGAGCAATTTTTTTTTATTTGGGAGAATTTTTCACACTCTTCACAGTGGTGTAGTCAAATTTTGGTTTGGGTGTCTAGTTTTATAGATATTACAAATTCTCACAGGTGTTGCTACTTCGTCCTCATTTTTGGAACTTCAAGGGTTCATATCTTGCTCCTAGGATAACATTTTTGGGTGTAGTTTTTTTTTAAAGTGCATAATTTTTTGTGTACTTTTTAGTGGTATGATCAAATTGATCTCATTTTGTACCAAAAATTGTACTTAATTATGTGGCCTATTTTGGCATTTGTAATCATTAAGATCAAGTCTAGCTTGTTGTTTTTGGCATCTAGCAACTGTAAATGCACAAAATATAAAGTGCCAAATCATATATTATTGGGGGGGTTTCCTGATTGAGTGATTTGGGGGGGTCTCTTGGTGCATTCTTTTAATTTGTTTGCTTGTGCTCTCTCATTTTCATGGATCATTCTCAAGTTCCTTTGCTCACATTGTATAATTATTCAACATAGCATCAAAATGTATGGAGTATTCTAATGACTGAAGTTCACTCTCTATATGTTGAAAATAAGGTACCTGAACCTACAGATGTAGATAAAAAAATAAAATGGATGATTGAACATACCAAAGCTCTTGGATGTCTTTGTAGACTAGTTTCTAAAGATTTGTTTCAAATTGAATCATGTAAAAATTCTCATGAAGCTCTGGAAAAATTGAAAACATTGTATGGTACTACAAATGAAGTAAGAGGCTATCAACTTGATAATGAATTGATAAGCCTTGATCCTAAGAACTTTGACAATTAAGTAGAGAAGTCGACATTAATGAATTATGGTGTTAAGTCCTTAACTCAACAAGCAAGAAAAACTCATAAAAGCACTGAAAGGTAGGGAAGAATGGACATTAACCCATAAAATGCAAAGAACAATAGCCAATAGGCATGAACCCATAAAATGCAAAGATGTAAAAAACTATAAAATGACACTGTAAAAGATATAGGAACTTAGAAATGCCTCATTTTTCATTTCCAATACGATAGACATAAACACTTCCAACAGACTAAGATTGGACCCTCATCAAAAAAATTAAGCAAATGAGTATACAAAACAAAAATGACAATGTAAAAGATATAGGAACTTACTTACAACTACTTTTTTGCTTCTAATATGATAGATATAAACCCTCTCAATAAACACAAATTTCACCCTTATCAAATAGTCCAAGGAAATTAATAAACAATGCAAACAATCCTTTACTCCATAGACTTAAAACTTCACACCATAAGCCATTAATGACGCCTGCAATCCAAACTATTCACAATAAATGAAAGTTAGGGACTAATAAATGTAGAGAACAAGAAAGAGTAGACATTGATCCATAAAATGCAGAGGTGTTAAAAACTATAAAATGACATTATAAAAGATATAGGAATTTACAAGCGCCTCATTTTTTTGCTTGCAACATGATAGACATAAACTCTATCAATAGACATATATTTCACTCTTATCAAACAATCTGAGCAAGTGAGTAAACAATGTAAAAATGACAATGTAAAAGATATAGGAACTTACAAATGCCTCTTTTTTCACTTCCAGTATAATAGATATAAACTCTCTCAATAGACATAGATCTCACCATCATCAAACAATCTAAGCAAATGAAAATTAGGGAGTATATATGCACAATGTCTTCGTTAAAACACCATGCATAGACAAGAAGGGTGTGTGCGAAGACATGACTACATCAAAGAACACTATAAAGTCATTAAATATTTCCAATGGCAATGAAACATTAGAAATTGATTAAATTTGTCCTTTTGTGGAGCAAAAAAATAATTTGCAATAGAATAGGGCCCATTACAGATGTGGAGATGTAAAAAACTATAAAATGACTCTATTAAAGATATAGGAACTTACAAATGCCTTGTTTTTCACTTGCAAAACAATAGACATAAACCCTGTCAATAGACATAGATTTTAGCCCCGGCAAACAATCTGAGCAAATCAATAAACAAGGAAAAAAGTGGCAATGTAAAAGATATAGGAACTTACAAAGGCCTCCTTTTTCGCCTCCAATAAGAAAGATGTAAACCATCTCAATGGACATAGATTTCACTCTCATCAAACAATCCATAGACCCTTTCAATAGACCATATTACCCATACAGTAGATATAAATCCTCTTAGTAGAACATATTACCCAATAAATGACATTGAGAATCCATAGGACTTGGAAATCCAACCATGTCGAGGAAATGGGAGCTATGAAGATACAAAATGTATTTATCATAGTTTCCATGCATCTAGATAGCACTTATCGCCATTAGAGCTCATCATGTTGGTTTGAATCTTGTGTGAGAAATCAAGTAGATCAGATCAACTTCTTTCCAATTCCCCCCATTCTGAACTTGAATGAAATTGGTCTTTTACTCTATAACTTCGCTTTGAAGACGATAGACATAAATCCTGTCAACAGAGATAGATTTCAACCTCATCTAACAGTCAGTGTAAGTGAACAAACAATGCAAAAATTGCAATGTAAAAATATAGTAACTTACAAACACCTTCTTTTTTGCTTCCATTATGATGGATATAAATTGTGTTAGTAGACACATATTTCATGCTCATCAAACAATCTGAGCAAATGTAATCCTTTGTTGGATAGGCTGAAAAATTCATAGCATAAGCCATTAATAACACCTGCACTTCAGTCTTTTGACAATAAATGAAAATCAGGTACCAATAAATACATAATGTCCTCATTAAAATTCCATGTGCACACATAAACAATAGATGTGAAGACAAGACTATATCAAAGAACATTACAAAGCCATGAAGTATTTCCAATAACAAGAAAACATTAGGAATTGATTATATTTTTTGCTTTCTTGTGCGAAAAATAATTTGCAATTAGGAAAATATAAAACCATAAGAAAAACAACAACAACCAATGAGAGAATACTTATAATTTTTATAAAATGTTAAGATGTTTACAAAAAAACATTGCATATTGATGAAATGTTTCTCATAGAAAATTGATCCATAAAGTGCAAAGATGTAAAGAACTATAAAATGATACTGTAAAAGTTATAGGAACTTACAACTGACTTGTTTTTTGCTTCCAATACGATAGACATAAACCTTGTCAACAAACACAAATTCCACACTTATCAAATGAGAAAGTGAATAAACAATGGAAAAATGACAGTTTGAAAGATATAGGCTCTTACAAACTCCTTTTTTCTTCCAATATGATAGATATAAACTCTCTGAATAACAATCTGAGCACTATGCAAATAATCCTTTGCTCAATAGATTGAAAACTTCACACCATAAGTCATTAATGACACCTGCACTTCAGTCTATTCACAGTGGGTGTGAAGAGATGACTATATGGAAGAACATTAGAAAGGCATGTAATATTTCCAATAGCAACAAAACATTAGGAATTGAATAATTTTTCCCCTTTATTGGGCTGAAAAAAATTTACAGCAGAACACGGCCGATTGCAATTGCAGATATGTAAAAAGCTATCAAACAACACTAAAAAAGATCTAGGAACTTACAAATGCCTCATCCTTTGCTTCCAATATGATAGACATAAACCCTGTCAACAGACACAGATTTCATCCTCGTCAAACAATCTGAGCAAATGAATAAACAATACAAAAAATGACAGTGTAAAAGATATAGGAACTTACAAACGTCTCATTTTTTGCTTCCAACACAATAGATATAAAGTCTTTCAATAGAGATTGATTTCTCCCTCATCAAACAATCTGAGCAAATTAACAAGAAGTGCAAACAATCCTTTGCTTGATAGAGTTAAGACTTCACACCATAAGCCATTAATGAATTGCAAATGCATATAAACTATAAAATTACATTATAAAAGATATAGGAAACTATAGATGCCTTGTTTTTTTCCCATTCACAATGAATGAAAATTAGATGCAGAAAAAATACATGGCAAGTACCATCAACAACTATAATCTATGACACATGAACAATGACTCATATAAGATACATGTAAGAAGAAGTCATTGTTTGAGAGACTTGCTTTCATGATTTTTGATCTGTACCACCATTCTAGAATGAAATTGATAAATTAATATATTGTTCACCTATTATGTATTGTTCATCCATTTTGAAAAACATAAACTAAGTTCTTCAAAATAGCATTACAAACAAGGCTATAATCATTTTATAGATAAACAATTCTTCGAATAATACAACACTGTATGTAAAAGCATAAGGCATCTTAGCAGACATATCTTCTATTTCACAAATAGGAAACATTGGATTTCTATGCCCTTCATTTCATCATAAACATGTATCACTATGATATGCACAGAATAAAGAGTGTTACCCATGAAACATTGCTTATAACTATTTCTCAAATGTCAAGCAAAGTTGTTTATATATCGATAGTATGTATGTTTGAAACATATGAATAGACAATTGTGAAGTTACATGGTGCATATAAAAAGTCAAAATAAATTATCAGACTAGTCTTGATAAAAGCATTAACATGATTGTCTTGTCATTTCAATATTGTCAACAACAACCATCCTATGCAGGCTCTTTGACATCTTGCTTGTTGGCATTGTTCTATGTTGGAACATTGTGCTGCCTGGATCCTGCATCACAAACAATTAGAATTATGCTTCTCATAATGTAGTTTCTATGAAATGCTATTAATGAATAAGAATAAAAGTTGTAATACTACAGGGTAAGCACCTGTGCTAAGTTGCAAATGTTTTTTCAGCTTCATGGAGATGTCATGTTGCTTCCTTCAGTGACAATTCGTATGATGCAATTGTCCATTGCAAGTGTGAATGTTACTTTTAATTGAAACTTCCGTAAAAAGAACATTACTGCAAACATGTCTTTCTTGTAATTTTCAAATGGTATAGCAACTAGCTGGGGAAAGTTGTTTTGTAGCTGTTGTTTGTGTAGATAACAGTCCATAGGCCCATCTTTTGTTTGAATAATGCATTGAAGGAAATGCATATATTCAAATTTTGTGTCAGTTGCACATGTTGTGCATCGCATAAATTCATTGTTTGATGTTTGTGTAAAAAAACCCCTTTGTTTACATGATGTGCAGATTGGTTCGTACGAGGGCAAGTGGACATTTTTAGGCTTTAGTGTTCTAGTCACCTACAATGGTAATGCAGATGTAATTAGTGACAAATTAGAACAATGCGTTGTTTAGGGAATTCATGATAGCAAGGCACACATGACAAGCGCTTTCAATTAGAAGTCTACACTATTATGTAAAACGTAAATGTTTTAGGTGTTTACTTCCATGCTTGAGCACTTAAGTGGTTCTAGAGAGGCTTTTGTAGATGCATCATTGAGCTTGTCAATGAAGATGGACTATGTTGTTTTCATCAGATTTGTGCCTTTTTCCCCAGAACGAAAAAATATTCCTAAACAATATGAAAGGGGTTTTTGTTGAAGCAAGTATTAGTTGAAGCATGGCATAGAGTTTTGTATGGTTGATGGAGACTATAAGTTGTAAAATACAGAATTGTCCAGGTGGAAAATTCCAAGGAAAATCAGTTTAAGAATTTCATGGCACTGAATTAGATTAAAAATTGTATGTTCTAAAATATGTACATTAATCAAATCAAAAAGAGACTATTAAAATATGCATGTTGTTGATGTAGAAAATCATTTTAAAATTAAGTCAGCTCTATGGAAAACAAATTGTAAAAAGTCTTTAGTAAATTTGAAGAAGGAAAGAGCTCAAATTCTACAATGCCAACATGAATTGTGCAAAACATCTTATAGTAGCCAAGTAGCCAAATCATCTTGGATTTCTCCATCTTTAACTTGCAACTCATATTGCATTAGCACTTGATGGTGAATAGTAACAACATAACCAATTGTTCCAATAGAATAGTTGTCATTTGATTGGATGAGCTACGAGATGGTTGTGTCGGGAATCAGTTTGCATTCCTTACAGACTTTGTCAATGGGTTCAATGGTGCTTTTAGGAGTTAACACAAGGGAATATTCAACATCTCCTCTTTCATATTGTGTTTTTTTTCTAATGACAAAATTTATGATACAGACACTTGTATGAGGCGATAGCAGCGGCAAAAATGTGTCAATTAGTTTATTGTTGATGTTTACAGTGATTGTCATTTGGCCATGGTTGTCAACTAAATCAACATGCACAATTGTTGCTTTTGGTGGTGTTCCAGAATTTGTGGTAATAGTAGGTCCATAAATGGCTAAAATATCACCTTCAAATGCTAAAGTCAATTGTTTAGTGCATATGTCGAGGATGCTTGATGGTTGTACAATTTCTACCTTCAATTTGTACATTGCAATTTGAGCAATGATGAAAACTAAATGGAGAATTAAGCATATACAAATTCAACCTATATATGACACAAATGGGATATAGTACTTACCTATTTTCATCTTGCTTGTCATCTGACTGATCCATTTTGTGTTGTGCAGGATATGTGGTTCGTGTCTTCCAAGTGTTTCTGGCAACATATGCGATGAGATATTTGTGTTAAGAACTGACTAAAATGAACTGAAAAGAAAACATTAATGAGATCTTATATGATTTTGAAGTTTGTTGGTGTCAACTGTCAAGTATTTACCATTTTGTAGATGCTCTGAATGCTATGGCACACATTGGAAAATACTAATATATATGTTCTATGAACTAGCAAGACATCTGTGACTTGCAACCAACAATCTAAAAACTTCATATTCATAGAAAAATATTATATCGCTTTGCTGCAAGTTGGTTCTATGATGCATAACAATTTTGGATTTATAATTTATTTGTAATGAAGAAACGTATGGTGTGCAAAGCTTTAGTAATATTTTTCATAATAACATACTTGCTTCAAAATAGTTGTGTAGTGATTTGCAATATCATAGTCATGTGAGATATTTGCAAGACTATGATTGGTAGTGTTCTCTTGGAACAATAGCCAAAGTTAAAATTTGGATGAGTAGAATACATAAGCACCGAGATAAGAAGTTTATAGTAGCTACACTAGACAGTATAAACAACAAATCGGATAGGACCTAGTAGAAGTTGTTGAATCAATTTAAAAAGTTCATATCCATGAATTAAATATTATTTGGATCTGCTTGAAGCTAGCTCTGCAATGCACAACAAACTTAACTTTGTAATCTGTTTGTAATGAAGAAATATATAATGTGCAAAGGTTTAGCAATATTGTGCATGATAGCATACCTATTTCAGAACAAGTATATAGTCATTTGCAACAACATAATCATGTTAGGAGTTTAGAAGAGCATGCCTGATAGCCCTAACCAAGAACAATGGAAAAGCTAATATTTGCATAGGAAAAACAATGGAAGAATAAGTATCCTAATTAGAGGCACGAACAGTATGAAGAACAATTAATCCAACAATTCTTTTATACTTACAAAAATTGCATGTTGGTTTCTTGCAGCAGCAAGCAACAATGATAATAGCATGTTGTAGAGAGAATGTTGATAATAAACAGTTGCACTTGCAAAACTGTATACTATGTCCCTAGCACTAGAGCTGAAGGGATGTCGTAAAGTGGTCTGACCAATATGTATCTAGTATTCTAAACTTGATAGTAGCAATTTCGATGTTATGTATCCAAAAGTGATCCAACAGACTGCCTGCATGTGTTGTTGCAGGCTTGTCAACAATTAGTGACAATTTGTGTTGTTGTATAAACTCAAGAAGAAGTGCTTTTGTTCTTGTGGATTGTAACATGCCAATGTTAAAGTCTCTAGAAATAATCAATTTTGAATTAGGCGACAATGAGGTAACAGTGGTTTGTATTAAATTAAAAAGATCATGAATGGGTGTGTTTGGTGTCTTGAGTACAAATTTATGATGTGCAGAGTAATATGCACATGCAATAGGTCAATGGTTACTGATTTTAGATATTTTGTTGAAAAAATTGTGAAATTTTTGCACTGGAATTGTTTTCGTGCAACATGTTAATAGGCCATGAATACCTGTTGTAGTATAGCAGTTGGATGTTTTTTCAAGGAATCCAATGTGGTTGAGTAGATTATGTTTGGTTTCTTAGAAGCAAAGGACAGTTGCTTGGAGCATATCATGGTCATGGGCTATTTCTTGTGTGTGCAATGCAAAGCTACGTGTATTCAAAGAGCATATGATAAAATGACTTAGAGAGATAGACAAAAGGCTATGCTCTACTTTCCACTGTGTTGAGGCCATAAGGCATTGCATTTCACCATTTACTTTTTCTGACACTCTAAAGTTTTGTTCTTGCGGCTTATGCATGAGATATAGTGACTCGATGTTTCTTACACGTGATAAGGCAGTGTACACAAGGCCATGCTGGTAGACTTTACATGGGTCAAAAGCAATTGTGTCCATTGTCAGACCTTGTGCTCTATGAATAGTTCATGCACATGCAAGTTGCAAAGGAAATTGTGCCCTAGTGGCTATTTTTGTAGCTATCTTGACTTTTCTAGTGATTCTTGTTATAGGTGTCCAAGAAGGCATAATACAATTTGTGTATAGACTTTGCATTCTTTGTTGACATAATTTTCCAATAGTGGAATCATTGAATTCTATCCAAACAATGTCTTCTTGCTCAGTTGCATGTAATTTGAAGATGTCGTCTGCACCATTGACTAGTCCATCTTATGTATCAATGTTGCTAGCGATCAATTCAACCAAGACATCTATGGGGTCTACATATACTACACCTTCATTTGCATCATTTTCTGAGATGTTGATACATGAGCAACAAAAGCTTGTCTCAATGGGTCTCATCAAGACTTCTAAATATCAAGCATTGTTGGTTAGTTAGGTGAAAGAATCAGGATTAGATAAGAAACAAAAGAAAGCAAAGAATAATCAACATTTAGATCAAGCAAAGAAAAAATCCTCTTCTAAAGGGGAATCAGCTAAGAAGGAGAGGCCTACTTGTGCATATTGCAAGAAGGATGGACATGAAGAACACTATTGTTATAAGAAGGATATTGATGAGTTGAAACATCTTCTCAAATAGAATCACATTGATTTTCCTTCTAGAATGTCTGAATCACCTCCTCCTTCTTCACAACAGTCTAAAAAGGACAAAGGTCAAGCTTCTACATCAAGAAATAAAGGACATGTTCTTTGTGCTTTTTCAAGTCATGGATCAAGGAGATGGCTTCTAGATTTAGGAGCATCTCATCATATGGCATCGTCACAGTCTATATTCTTCTTTTTTGAGCCTTGTACTATGTCTCCTATCTTGATGGGAAATAATACATACATGAGTGTAGTTGGGAAGGGGTCTATTAATTTTGGGGACAACACTTTTCAGGTGTCTTGTGTATTCCTCATTTGACAAACAATCTTCTTTCCATATATCAGATTGCACATGGTGGAGATGGGAGGACCATGGAGTCCACTCTCGATTCAGTCATCATTTGAGACTTGGAGAGTAGAGAGATCATTTCTACTGGGATGGTTGATCATTCATCTCAATTGTATACCTTTGCAGATTTTACTTCTGATGGTGATATTGTTCCTTCGACTATTGATCACACTTCAAGTATGAACCATGATTCAGAGGAGACATTTGGTTTTTTGAACTTGGGAATTCTCACATCATATCTAGTTTTTGAGCCATGCATTCTATCTCCTCCATCTACTATTGTAGTTGATGGTGGTTATGTTGCTACAAATATGGCTTCTTCTAATTGAGTGCAGCAAGATCCTCATTGTCTTTCAGATTTGGCTACTTTGGATGGCTTCTTGATAGGTATTTCAGAATTGTTTGTGGAGTCTCATATTGCTGATTTGGGAGACATCATTGGTGAAATTCATCTTCTCTTTGATGGAGAAGATTCTTTTTCAGTTGTTGCAAGGGAACACTCTGACCCTCTTGTTCAATATCTACATGATCATTCTTTGAAATTTGATGTGACTGTGGATACTTTTGAACAACATTTGGAGGAGGCTTATTTGTCTTTAGTGGGGATATATTTGTCTTTGGATCATGTTCTACATTCATCTCTATTAGATTCTAGATTGTCCTCTTTAGTAATGTGGCCTAGAACACTTGTTTGGGGTGTGTCAACTTTCGGCATCGACATGGAGACACTTGAACATGCTTTAGAGACATCATCCATCATCTATTTTCTCTCATCTTCCTTTCAAGAATGGGAATAACTCTTGCATACTTTCATGGTTTTGTTTCTTCCTAAGGGGAGGAACGTTGTTCAGTGAGATTGGATCATCTTCAGCATTCAATGTCGAGCTTCTACCATCATTGCAGAAGACTCAACATTGAGGGGGGTTGCATTGTCTCTCTTCTTCTTCTCTCTTATGGGGGGATCTTTTTCCTCACATGGGGTTTTGACCTTCTCATGCATCATTGAGAGTATTTCTTTTTTGTATTTCATCTCTCTTTGGGGGAGGATTTTTGTCCCGCTAGGTTTTCTCCTTTTCTCTGTTTGTGAGAGATTTCATTTGCTTTGTACATGGGTACCTAACATGGCCGAGTAGTTAGGACTCATTCTTGCATATTTATGTCATTTGCATAATAATCTACTACTTCCTAAATTGCACTTAAGGGGGGTGTTGGTGTAAATAAAGTCTTGTACCTAGTTAATTCATTACTAGGGGACTTATTTACATGTTAAGTTTACTTAGGTCGTAGGAATATTTCTAGAAGGTGCTAGTTTTCATTAGTTGTTATCTCATCTTTTGACTTGTAACACATGTGACTTAGGTAGTAGTGATAAGTTGTCTCATGTCATATGATTAAGACACTTGTCATAATCTTATGACATCTTATGTCTCAGCTTGGCTATATAACCAAGGGGTATCTCATACATAGTACACAACATTGAATCATATTTGCATAATTGATAAGAATACAATTTATTCTTATCATATTCATATTCTCTCTTTGTGCTTTCCATTTGGCCTCTAGATCTTGGTAGGCTATCTCCACAACCAATTCTAACACCCCCAGTGTTAGGAGACATCGCCAATCTAGAAAAAGATGGTCAATGGTCCCCTCCTCTAGTATATGTTTTAAAGATTAATACTAATGGTTCTTCTAGAGGAAATATTGGTCATGTTGGGATTGGTGGATTTGGAAGGGATAGCTCTGGTAAGGTCATTTTCTTCTTCTCCATTTATAAGGGGCAACAGAAAAAATAACCTCATGGAAGGGTTGGCTATTCTTTTTTCTATTGAAAGAGCTTGTGCTCTTGGTTGGAGTAAGATCATTTGTGAGTCTAATTCTAAAATATTAGTTAATATGTTGAATGAGCAGAACCTAGATGAATTTAACTAGCATCTTGCCTTTGTGGCTAGACAGATTCTTAGATTGAGTTTCATGTTAGATTTTATCTCCTTTACCCACATCCCATGGGAGTGGAATAAGTTTGCTGATTGTTTGGCCAAATGGACTTCGAGAATGTTGGGGATTAGCAGGTTGAAGGTTGGGAGCAATTATCCTGGGATTATTCCCAAGGGTTAGATAGGATGATTTTATTGAGGATATGGTTGGTTGATGGTTTTTGTTGGTTGGTTTTTGGGGAGCTTTTCTCACTTTGTGGTTGGTTGCTAGTTCTCAAGTTTCTGATTATTGCTTTGGGTACGTGTTATGGACTCGACTTTCTTTGTATGATTGATTTCTTTTGATTCACTAAAAAATTTACTCCCTTTAAAAAAACTTTTTTGTTGATTTACAATTTATATTATTTTACTTTAAATTAATTAATGATTATTACATCAAAGGTATTCCCTATATGAAGTGAATGGCTTGCTTATGAAAATCAATAGTTGAATATTATAGAGAAAGATGCAAGACCATTGAAATAATCTCAAACGTCAATTTTTTACAATATTGAAAAATATAATATATAATTAAAGAAAAAACTACATTTTTAACTGGTCTAAGCTTTAAATTATGAAAAGATAGGATAAGAATTATTTAAAAAAAAATAGACTTAGATTTTTAGATAAATAATAATGTTTTTTTAACAAGTGTCATGTAGTGGCTAGTACTTGTCTTTATAGTATTGTAATTATTGTTTTCTAGATTTGAAAAAATAAATGTAAGTTTTATTAATGTGAATTTCTAGATTTGAAAAAATAAATGTAAGTTTTATTAATGTGAATAAAAATAAATGCAAGTTTTGTTAATTATAGTGTTTTAGTATTATTAATTAGTTATTTGCATGACCTAACCCTAACCCTAACTCACACCTAACTCTAACCTTAATCCTAACCCTAACAATAAATTCTAAACCATTATCCTAATCCTAGATCTATCTCTAACCCTAACTATGATCATAACACTATCCATTACTATGGTTGTATCCTAATAATAAAGAATTTTAGAGTGACATTACAAAAAAAAAATATTAATTAATACTAGGAATAAGATTTGGAAAGATTTTAGATGAATAAAATTTTGGAGCATTAAATTTATTAATCATATTTTAGTGATTTTTGTTACAAAATAGAAGAGGGGTAAAAATTTATTCAAAATAGAAAAGAGCAATACAAAGTTGGGGCATTAAACACCCATGTCAATCCTCACTAAGTGGTCCAACTGTTGAGACAAATCTGGGGGTAATTGACCCCTTTCCACAATATTCTAATTTTGCACATGATCAGAAGCCCATCTAGCCAAAAAATCCACAACCCCATTCCATTCTCTAGGAATGTGGCAAAACAAAACAGATTCCAAGGAAGCACATAGATGAAGAATCTATTTTATAATAACAGCCAAATGCTAGCTGACATCCTCTAATTGTTGCCTCTTGAGAAAGTCACCACCACCTGAGAATCAAATTCACAAATGTCTGTCTCCACCCCAAAGCACACCCGCACTCCATAGCACATAAAATGGAAAGAGCCTTCATCACATTGTTAGTATACCAACCCTTATAAACAGAAAATAAAAATTCAACATTCCCAGAACTATTCCGCCCAACACCCCCAATACCAACATGACCAGGATTTCCACGAGAAGAACCATCAATGTTGATTTTCACACCCTGGGGAGGAGAAAACCACCACCCCTCCCTATTTATCTTTCGAAGAGGATGTCATGATCTGGCCAGCACCCCTATGAGGAGGAAGGTTGAGATGAGCACAATAGGCAACATCTCCCGGGTCCATAGCCTCAGCCAAGTCACACCTAGCCAAAATAGTTTCTCCTAACGAATGAAGAATTTTACACCACAAATGTTGGACAACCAACTTCACATCTTGAAAAATTCTTGTGATTCCACTCCAGCCAAATATGCCAGATAATAAAGGTCGGTCCAAGAGTCCAAGAAACTTGAAGAAATGAGGTCTTAGCAGGGGCCTTCCCCCACCGGGCAAAGAACTCCACTAAAGAACAGACATGCCAGCAAACCTAGTTCCACACACCCTACCATAGGTGCCAAAGCCTCCTAGAGAAGGAACATTCGAAGAAGAGATGAGAGACACTCTCCTCACTTGTGCCAAAGCTTGCACAAGTTATCCCAAGTAAGACACCAATTTTGGACCACTAGCCACATAAAAAAATTGCACTTAGGCCAATAAATTTTTTTCCAGATATGCTTCCACCAAGGAACCTTAGTGTCCCCAAACAACTACCTAACCAACTCTCCTTGACATGCAAAAATAGAGTAATTATCAAATAAATCATTATTACTCCAAGCCAAGACATCCTACCCCTCCATGGAATTGCATTCATGTGATGCAAGGATCTGAGCCAACTCTTGTCTATCCTCCTCTGACCCTCCTAGTAGCCAATTTGAGGAGTGCTTCCATCTAATGCTAGCAGCCAGTCCAATATTTTGAATAGTCTTATAATGCTCAACCGTATTCTAACCTACAACAGTAAAATGATCACAGAGAGGTTGGAGGTGAGGGTAGGCAGAAAGAATGGGAGGGTGATCATCCCAAGAATCCCACCAAAAAAGAGCCTGAGAACCCATATGACAGATCCAAAAAATCCCCTTCTTAACCAACTGAGCCCCCAATTTCAAAGTATGCCAAATCATAGATCCCCTTCCTTCTAAAGGGTAACAAGGAACATCAAATGTGTTAGCATCCTTAAGATACTTGTGAGTGAGAATATGGGCCCAAAGTTGATGCTAACAAGTACACCAATGCCAATATAACTTGGTTGCAAGAGCTTGCCCATTCAAAACAGCAGAACGTAAGCCCATGCCCCCCTCTTTCAGTAGCCTGCACACTGTTTCCCACTTAACAAGACTCCACTTAGTTGACTGCAAGTTACCACTCCAAAGATATTGTCGGGATAGAGCATCAAATTCTCTCAGGAAATACATCGAAGCCACTTGAACAAAACACTTATAAATAGGGAGAGCCTGGATAACAGACTTCAAAAGAGTCACTCTTGCAGCAATAGAAAGCCAACAGTGAGTCCAATGAGTGACTTTACTGTGTAGCTTATCAAGCAAATTCTGCCAAGAAGACTTGGGATGCCTACCAACTGCAAGAGGAATTCACAGATAGACAAAGGGAAGAGACCCAACCTAAAACCTCAAAATATCAACAATTCACCATTGAATAGCTAGAGGAGTATTAAAAAAGAAAATAGACGACTTGTGCTCATTGACTTTTTGACCTAAAGTAGCAAGGTAAATATCCAAAGCCTTCCTAAAAGAAATAGCCTCATGAAGGGGATCCCTTCCCATAAGAGAAGTATCATCCACAAACTGAAGATGAGAGAGTTGTGGCAGCCCATTGCCCCAACCCCAACCTTGGATCCTGCCCTGGGAAACCCACGACTTAAGAAATCTTCCCAGACCCTCAACCATAATAATAAACAGGTAAGGGGAGAGAGGATCTCCTTGAAAAAGACCCCTGGAAGCCCCAAAAAGCTCAGAAGGTTCCCCATTCATAATAATAGAAAAAGAGGAAGAGGTAACATAACTCATAGTCCAATTGACCCAATCTAGACTAAAGTCAAATCCTAAGAGAATTTGCCGCAAAAAACTCCACTTAACTCTATCATAAGCTTTAGCCATATCTAGCTTGATGAACATAGACTTCTCCGTAGAAGTCGCCATAGACTGAATGACTTCAGAGGCAACCACCACCCCATCGAGGATTTGTCTACTAGCCACAAAAACCCCTTTCTCCTCAGAGATCACCGAAGGAAGACAAACTTTGAGCCTCTCTGCAATCAATTTACTAATAATTTTGTACACCACATTACAGAGAGTAATAGGTCTAAAGAATTCAAGTTGATCAACACCTTCCTTTTTAGGAATGAGAACCAAAAAAGTAGAGTTCAAGGAACAAAGCATCTGCTTGCTGGGAAGAGATTCCCTAGGAACCTCCAACAAATCCAAACTTATAATATCCCAAAATTCCTAAAAAAATTAGCAGGGAAACTATCCGGACCTGGAGCCTTACCTTTATTCATCCCAAACACAACCTCTTCCAATTCAGGTAAAGAGATCGAGCAAATAAGAAATTCATTCATCTCCTTGGAGATCAGGGAGGGAATGCAAGCAAGGATCAAATTCTCCTCATCATCTGCATGGGGTGAATCCTCATAAAAGAGAGCAAAATAAAACTATTTAGCCTCACGAGACAAATCCTGCATAGAAGATATGTGGATCCCATCCACATTGACCAAAGAGGAGATAAAACTTCTATTACAAGGAGCCTGCACAGAGTGATGGAAGAAAGCGGTATTCTTGTCCCCTTCTTGAAGCCAATCTATCTGAGCCTTTTTCTTCCAGGAAATCTCCTCCCGAAGCTCCCACTCCTCCACAACTCTTGCAACTTGGGATTTTGCTTGTCCTAACGCATCCAAGAAACCAAAATCCCGAATTTGGTGAGTAATCACATCAAGATGCACCTAAGCATTCCTCTTCATAACCTTAAGATTGCCAAAAATCATCCTATTCCATCTCTTAAGTTGAAATTTGACATATCGAAGCTTCTTAACAAAGGTGTACATAACAATACCATAAGCAAGGTTGCCATCACACCACCACTGTGCCATAAGATCATGTAAAGAAGACTCACGAAGCCACATAAGTTGAAACTTAAAAGGAGGATTATTAGGAACTATAAGGAGGTTATTGAAATTTTAATTGGCCAATGATCAGAACCCCTCCAATCAAGAATCTCATAACCAGTAACCCATCTACCTCCCACCCAAAAATAGGAAACAAGAAATCTATCCAGCCTTTTAGAGATCGCTTCCTCCCCACTCTGTCTATTATTCCAAGTAAAAACCCCATTAGAAGGCTTAACATCAATTAAAGCAAGCGAATCCACATTCTCCTGAAAAAGATCATAAGCAGGCCGAAGCCGAGGAAACCCGCCTCTTTTCTCCTCCAAGCTCGACACAAAATTAAAATCGCCAGCTAAGACCCAAGAAAGATATGGAGCAAAAGATCTAACATACCTTATATGAGCCCACAGTCATATTTTTCCTTGAATATTAGTTGGGGCATAAACATTAGTAACCAAAATGGTCTCACCAAATTCCAAAGAAGAGGTAACCATGAAAATAGTAGAATGACTAGAAATCCACCATACTGGAGCAATATTTCTAGGGTCCCAAAAAAGAGCCAAACCCCTAGAGCTTCCCTGAGAACCAATGTATTGACACTAACCAAAGTACCAGATGTGAGAAGCACACTAAAGCATGAAATCAACTGAAAGTTTAGTCTCCTAAACACAAAAGATGTTCAAAGCATGAACAACAATCAAATCATGAATAGCCTTTTGATGGGAGGTTCTATTCAACCCCCTTACATTCCATGAGAGAACAATCATGGAGGAGATGGACGAAAGTGAGCATCAATGGGTTTAACAAACCCAGATTCCACCAAAAAATCTCCAGTACGCTTGATCTTCTCAAGATCCTTCTTGCGGCCACTTTTAGAAGAATACTTAGATGAACCCTTCATAAGTGTACGTTGTTGCACCCCCAAGGCAAGAGAAGACCCCTTGATTTTTCTATAACCTATCCTCTCCTTTGCCAAATCAGCCAAAACAATATCCTCATCATCCTCCATAGGGCCATGCAAAGACACCAACTGATCTTGCCCACCTTGTGAGAAATGAAGATCATGATCGAACTCATGTCCCTGCTCCACATCACAACCCATACCAATAGCACCAAAAGGAACATCTGGTGGAATTCCTTCCTCCAAGGTGGAAGTGTCGAACACCTCAAACTGATTAAAGTCCTCATCAGTCAATCTATCCTTCAATAATCTCTTTTGACCACGACCCTTAGCTTGAGGCTTAACAAGCACAAAGCCATCTTTATCTGATGCTCCCTCCATCATGGAAGCTTTCTCTTTATTCTCCTTAACAAATTTTGGAGCCAAAGACGAAGGGGAGGAATTAGAAGGAGGAGCTTTAAGAATCCTAGGACATTGCTTTTAAAGATGTCCATACTCATGACAAATCTGACAACGAAAGGGAATGGATTCATAGTTCAACTACTGAACCCAAGACAATGAACCAAGAAAAATCTCCAGAGAATCCAGTAAGGGCTTGTTCAAATCTATCTCCACATAGATTTGAGCAAAAGAAATCACCTTTTTCTCAAGGGTTTGTTGAGCAACTGTAGCAGGCTTTCCAAGAAGAGCAGCAATTCATTGTAAAATGTCTTCTCTCTAGAACTCCAAGGGAAGCCACGATAGACAAACCCAAATAGGAACCCTCGATGACCATTCTTCAACTGAATTAAAGCCCATATGCTAGGTTTTGATAAACAAACCCACATGATTATAGATGTAAGGACCTCCCTCAAAATCCCGATTCCTATCAGCCATATTGGAGAAAACCACCACAAAGTAATTGTTTGCAGCCACCATAAGCTCCATGTCTCCCTCAACTTGCCATGTACGCCAAATCCAAGCATCCAAAGCCATCAAAGGTATGCAAATCCCCAAAATTTTGTAGAAAAGAGCATGTTTGCTCCAATAAGAGACATCATCAACAACAGATTCAGGAGAAATGACCAAAATCGACCTATCTTGGCTTTTGGGCAGACAACCATTCACTTTCTTCAATTTGGGGCCCTCCCCCACATAATATGACTCCGACTGCTGAGCTTTCAAGCTCGAAGAGGCCCATTGTGAGCCACACCACCGCTAGCCACCACCAAACTATAAGAGACTGGATGTTCCGCCATAATCCAAATAAAAAAACCCCACCCCAGAAAGCCAAAAGAACCCCACTGCAGAGATAATTTCCAAAAAACACAAGAGAAAAGAAATGGAGAACACAAAAACAAACCCCCCGCCTCCCCACACATAAGAAGAACCCACCTCAATGCACCAAACTTCACCGGGCAGTAAGATAGACTCAGGGAGCACGCATGTAGACTGCAACAGTTACAGGTTGTGGGCCTACAGAGCCCAGCCCCGCGCGCACGCCATCCACTCCATCTCAAAGATGCTAAACTTCCACCACAGTTTGGCCCCACTAATAATAATTAAAAGTGTGATTTTTGTTAGTAATATTTTTATTTTTAATTTATTTTAATTTTTGAATAGTTCTAACCATATTTTTTACATTATTGTTAATTCTAATCCTAATCTTTAATTATAATGCTTTTAGGATTATAATAATTAATAATAATAGGATTAGAATTATAATTTAATTAATAATTATAATAATTTTAGTTTTTTTAATTTAATTCTTATTTGTATTTATCTATGTTTTGAAATTAATATAATTTAGAAAATAAAAAAGTGGCAATGTCAAATAGTTTAAGATTTAATTTTAATTTTAATTTTAATTGTGTAAAATTAAATCCCTAGATTATCTTTATATGCTAATATATGGATGTGCTTTAATTTAAGTTTTATTTTATTATTTTAATAGTGTGAATCCAAATCTCTATAAAATAACTAATTGATTTTTGTACTTTCTTTAATAAAATGATTTAATAAACTAAATAATGAAAAATCATTCTAAAGTAGTTTCCCTTGCTTGCCCTACAAATTTGTCCGTAACACCCCAAACTTCTTAGCCAATTATGTGAACAAGAGAAATAATTTTTACAAATTTTAAAGTTAAGTATTTAACATGTTCACTTCATAAAATTAAATTATATTTGAAGAACTTAAAATTCTAGTTTTTAATTGGTTCAAAACAAACTTATTAATAATTAATTAACAAAATGAGTTGAAGAAATATATATTTTAAAATAAAATATTAATAATAATAAATCAATAAACTACGAGTTGACATTTTATCTTTTGAATAGGTTCCTTTTTATTTTTTACTTTTTTAAGTTCGGTGTCACTTGTAAATTTTAATTTAGAATTTCACTTATAATAATTTTAATATATTTTATTTTATTTTTAATATTTTATTTGAAATATAATTTTAGTTATTAAAATTTAATTTATTTAATAATATTTTTTATTTGTTAATATTGAGTTTATGTTAATATTGTTTGTAATATATTGGGGATGACCCCACAGTGCAATGGCAAGTAGCAAGCAGTAGCAAAACTACTGTCAAGGGTTCGAATCCCACTAGTGGATGGTGGCACGAACGATTGTTGGTCAAAGGACAAAGGATGACGCTAGTGCAGGGGGGATCACTGGCTAGTGGATGGAGAACAAAAGAAGAAGGATGACCAGATTCAGCTATGGGGTCAAAGGCAACAGGAAGATGTGGTGGGGTGTGTAATGGATGAGTGGCGACATCAGATAGGGAGGAGGTTGGCTCAAAGGCGACAGGAAGATGTGGTGGGGTGTGTTATGGACAAGTGACGAAATCAGGTAGGAAGGAGGTTGACTCGAAGAAGAGGGTAATGGATCAACAACCACAAAAGATGACTGGCTCGACTGGCTGCAATAGTGGTAGATGGGAGGAATATCGGCAAAGGAGTGTTGAGGAAGGTGTAAAGAGGAGGAGGTGGTGGAGAAGAGGAGGAAAGGAGAAATGAAGAGGCTAAGGGAGGATAGGAAGAGGAGGAGAGGAATGGTGGGGATGAGGTCCCCCAAATGTGGCCTCATTGGTTCATAGCTCTAGTCAAAAGCGATCAGGGTGTTGCCCCTTAGCAGTGATTCACCGAACAAAAAAAAAACTATTTGTAATATATTAAATATATTTTCTAGGTACATATTTTATTAATTTTTCAATTCTAATAAATATTTTATAATATTTTTTATTTGTTAATATTGAGTTTGTGTTAATATTATTTGTAATATATTAATTATATTTTTAAGGTACATATTTTATTAATATTTCAATTCTAATAAATTAAAAATATAGTTTTACTTTTTTAGTTAATCATTTATTAACTTAATAAATTTATTATTTGTTATTCATTTTTTAAAATTATTATTTTTTTTGTCCATAAGTTGTGGGATAAGGGCCCACTCCTATTCAATTACAAAAAAAAATGTTACATCAATCCTACCACATAGGAATCCAAGAAGTAGAAGAGCTAGAAGGTGTTACACCCCATTTCTTAGTTACTGGGTTACTTTTACCTTGTAAGTAAATATGATGATTAATGTTTATTAGAACTTTAATATGTTCAATAGGAGAATAAAATATTGAAATATGCATTATGATGTCATTGCTTTTAAAGATATGATTGTTTTATATTGATTGAAAATGCGATGAATGTAAATGAATTGCAATATGATTACTTTAATGCTTTGAGTATGCAAATGATTTATGATGCAAATATATTACATGTGAATGGCTAACTACCTATGTGATGCACTAAGTTGGATGCAGGAAGGAGTCACTTGCCCTTAGTTACAAGAGGGGGAGTATCACTCAGGAGAGGAGCTTGGTTTGGTAACCCTTAATAAGCCTAATTGAACATACACACACTCACACCCTAGTATGGTCTAGTTGAGTCAGGATAGTCATGAAATGGTAAGTAGTCTTTAGTCTTGTTTGTGCATGATTTAGAAGAGGTTATGATCTTGTTCTGTGGATGATTGGGGTTACGTGATTGAGTCTTTATGTCGAATGGAAGTTCTTCTTATTTATGTGTTCATACTTATATGTTAATCGATGAGGTATATACCTCAAATGTATAAATGTATATGAACATGTCCTCAATAACCCATATGCATGGGAATATTGATTGGATAAATACAACATATACATATATATGTATGTATGCACTTTGTGTATATATGTTGATTGATGAAGATGTAGGGAGTGTGTAATTGTGTTGATAAAGAATAGTAAACATGATATGTATATATATCTGTATTTATTAAAATGTATGAATATATGTATGTATTGATAATATATACGTATAGACATATATAATAATACACACACACACACACACACACACACACACACACACACACACATATATATATATATTTGATGGTTTATGTAAATATATGTGTTAATATATGTTTGGATGTGTGTATTTTATTAAATATGTATAAGCATATACATATTAATGTACATGCATATATATGAATGTGTTTATATTATTTTAATATGTATATATGTATGTATGTATATATAAATATAGATCTATAATCATGTATATATAATAGAATCGAGAAATAATGCATTAATAAACATATGAATATATATATATATATATATATATATATATATATATATCTGTGTGTGTGTGTGTGTGAGTTATAATAATATATATGGCAAAAGTTTCATATTAGTAAATGCACTAGAATAAACTAGAGTGTGGGATATAAGTATTTTGGCTAATTCAAATCCAAACTAATAAGCTAGGCGATTATAGAAGGTGGATAATGCAAAGTATAAGCGCATAAAGCGTTGCCATATACATTAAATTAGCCAAGTTAAAAACTGTGTATAAAGCACATAGCATTAAGAATAAGTCAAATGCTTTTGGACAACACATAAAGCAAAGGTAAACAATGAATCACGTATTGACTTATTCTTAACTTGTGGTGTCATATGATCCTTGAGAGGATAGTCACATCTACCACGCCATTGAGAGAATGGTGGACTTGGTAAAGCCATATGATAGGTATGAAACTCAGTTGATGTAAACTTGGTAGAAGTATAAGAAGGAATTTGATGTGTAAACCAAATAGGAAACTTGATAAATAAGCATGTTGTTCATTTGACTTAGTAAAAGAGTCTTTCTGACCCTTATAACAAGTTGACTCAGCCATTTGAAAGGTGAGGGTTGTTATATGTTGCAAACTTGTAAGTTAGCTTGATGAGTTGTTGCATGAGGATAGAACTTAGGTGGTAGAAATATTAACTTGTTTTTAGCCTTTGGTTGCTCACAACTTAGTATAAATAAAGATGCTCATTCTACCAATTGCTACACTTCTCATTCTGATTACTCTATTGTTATTTTGCCACAATTTTTGTGCTAGTGAGTTGAGAGCTTGAGAGTTAAAGAGTGATGCAGGAGCATCCAGGGTGTAAGGAAATCTTGCATCACCAAAAATATTATTAGTTCTTTTTCTTTTTCTTTTTTTTTCAATAAGGGATAAGGTGCATGGGAAATAAATGTTTTAATTTGTAACTTTATAATTTTTCCTTGTGGTGATTTGAAGATGTAATTTTTGAAGGAATTATGCTTTGATAAATGTTTCTAAAGCATCTCCAAAGGGAATATGCTTATTGGGAATCCATTTACAAGAGGGGACCACTTTTCTTACATGTTCTTTCATGATCATTTGCATGCCTTGCATGTATTTGCATGTTTGTACCACAAGCTTTGCATGTTGTTGCATGACTAGGTCGCAATTGTGAGACTCGGTCTTAGTAAATTAGGCATAACTTTCTCATTTCTTTATGAAATGGAAAAATTCAAAATATTCTGGAAAGCTGGGAAGGAGGATCACAAAACTTAGAAACTATTTTAAAAAATTCAAACAAATGAAGGAGAAGAGAGGTGAAAGTGACAGGTTTTTTCTTGTGGTTTTGGAAAACCAAAGTGGTTCTCCTCATTCATAAATCTATATATTCAATCCTTTTCATTTGGGAAGGTGGATTTGGGAGTTTTTGTAGGTGATATGGGGAGATTCTATTGGATTGGAGAGAGGATTTTAAGACTCTATTGTTTCATATTTCTATTTGCATAGAAGCTCGTGTTTTAGGGAGCTAGTGAGCTCCATGTTTTGGGAGATAGTGAGCTAGTGAAGTTTGTTTGAAGGGAGATTGAGAGATTCAACTAAAAGAAGGTTGAAAGAGACCGAGAAGACATTTTTGTTGTAGGTTTAGAGGTGTGCTACAACAGCGAGAAGATTCATGATTTCATGGTTTATTTGTAGCAGTGATTTCTAATGATGAATGCAGGTTGAAAGAGCTAGAATCTTGTGAAAGAAGACAATTTGAAAGAGATAATTTTTGTATTGTTATTTACCATTGTAAATCAGATTTGAATAAGTTATGTAATAGTTTTCATCAACCTCATATAGCTACAAAATATTGTACTTCAATTATGCTTTGTTGTTGTATCAATTCATGAGTCTTTGAATGAGAAACATGAGACCTTACTTGAAGATTTTTGGTGTTGATTCAAACAAATTCTGAGTTACATTTTTAGATTGTTGTGATTATGTGAATGAGGGTTGGTTTCTTACTTCATCAGTGGTATCAGAGTAGGATTTCTTGAGTGTGTAGATAGAAACACTGATGTGAGGCAGTTTGCACCAGGACTTGTGGTGGTGTGTGTGTGTAGAAAAATTGTCAGATATGAGGCAGTTTATACTTGAGAGGATGGGATGGGTCATGAGGAGGCCGATAAGAATTTTATTTTGGGAACAATATTGGGAAGAAGTGGAAAATAGGAAGTATCATGAATAATTTGAAAAGCTCAAGGCTAAAGTAGATGTATTGAAAAAGATGGTTAAGGAGGACATGAGAGCATGGGATGAGAGATATGAGAAGAGGAATGTTTTCATAAAAGAGGAAAGTGAAGAGAAGATTAGAAAGAAAGAGTGTTTCAACCCTTTGCTAGGGGTTGAATGTAAGGAAGAATATGTGGGGGCAACCCACACAAATGGAGAAGATAATGAGGTGAAAGTTTCAGTGAGAGTATGTGAATAGAGTGCATTATGTGAAGTGGATGAAGAATGTTTGCAATAAAAAATTATGAACATGGATGGTCCTAAGTTTGATGAGCAAGTCCAAGAGGAAGATGAAGATGATTTTTTGTTGAAAGAAGAGATGGAAAGAATCAACAAGTTGTTGGAAGGAGAATTGATGGACAAACATGAAGAGGAGTTTGCAAAACTTGTCATTGGAGGTGAAAAGATGGATGTTGCAACAAAGAATGAGGAAAAATATGTTGGGGAAGTGAACAAGAATGAGGTAAAATTTTATTTTGAATTTATTTTTGACGATTCTATACCTTCTTTGGTGAGTGTAGAAGAGGATGTCAAGCAAGAAGAGAGTATGCAGATGGAAATTTCTAATTTCCATGGAGTAGTAATTACATATTTGTATAAGGATACAATAGATTTTGATTGTTGTTTGGATAATACATATTTGCATGTAGAAGTTGTAGATGATGGTGCAAGAGGAACTTGGTGGAGGTGGTCAATTTGTGGTGGGTTGAATCCCACAAAAGCATAGAGGAGAATGTATGGTATTAAGAGGAGGATGGTACATGGTGTACACAAGTCCATGAGAGGAGAGAAGAATGGAGTGCAAAGTTTTCTAAGGAGGAGGTTGCTTGTTCCAGCTAAGTGTTGGAAGAAAAGAAAGAAGAATCAATTGCAGGTACCAAATTCAGTGATGGAGTTTTCTAAGGATTGCTTGCAATCCGAAAGGGTGGTACTACCACTCAACTCCATTTGTGAATCCATATTCACAAAAATTTTCCTACATCGTTTGATGCAGGAGACATCCAGGGTGTAAGGAAATCTTGCATCACCAAAAATATTTCTATTTCTTTTTTTTTCAATAAGGGCTAAGGTGCATGGGAAATAAATATTTTAATTTGCAACATTATAATTTTCCCTTGTGGTGATTTGAAGATGTAATTTTTGAAGGAATTATGCTTTGATAAATGTTTCTAAAGCATCTCCAAAGGGAATATGCTTCTTTAGAATCCATTTACAAGAGGGGACCACTTTTCTTACATGTTTTTGCATGATCATTTGCATGCCTTGCATGTATTTGCATGTTTTTCCACAAGCTTTGCATGTTGTTGCATGACTAGGTCGTAATTATGAGACCTTAACTTAGTAAATTGGCATAACTTTTTCATTTCTTAACAAAATTAAAAAATTCAAAATATTTTGGAAATTTGGGAAGGAGGTGCACAAAACCCATAAAATATTTTAGAAAATTCAAATGAATGAAGGAGAAGTGATAGGCGAAAGTGACAGGATTTTTTCTTGTGGTTTTGGAAAACCATAGTGGTTTTCCTCATTCACAAATCTATATATTCAAGCCTTGCCATTTGGGAAGGTGGATTTGGGAGTTTTTTTAGGTGAGAAGGGGAGATGTTTTCAGATTGAAGAGAGGATTTGAAGACTCCATTGTTGCAGATTTCTATTTGCATAGAAGCCCATATTTTAGGGAGTTAGTGAACTCCACGTTTTAGGAGATAGTGAGCTAGTGAAGTTTGTTTGAAGGGAGATTGAGAGATTCAACTGAAAGAAGTTGAAAGAGACCAAGGAGACATTTTTGTTGTAGGTTTAGAGGTGTGCTACAACAACAACAAGATTCATGATTTCATGGTTTATTTGCAGTAGTGATTTCTAACGATGAGTGCAGGTTGAAGGAGCTAGAATCTTGTGAAAGAAGACAAATTGAAGGAGATAATTTTGTATTGTTATTTTCTATTGTAAATCAAATTTGTATATTTTTTGTAATGGTTTTCATCAGCCTCATATGGCTGCAAATATTGTACTTCAGTTATGCTTTGTTGTTGTATCAATTCACGAGTCTTTGAATGAGAAACATGAGACCTTACTTGCAGATTTTTGGTGTTGATTTAAACAAATTATAAGTTACATTTTTAGATTTTTGTGAGTATGTGAATGAGGGTTGGCTTCTTACTTCATCAGAGAGTTTCTTTGCTATTTTGCATTTGTATTTTTTAGAGATTTGGTGAGAGTTTTGAAGAGGGAATTAAGTTAATCTTAGAGGAAGTAGTAAGTGTTGGTATGTGGCGACTAATCATGCTATATTGTACACTCTTCATGTATCCTCGCTGGGGTCCAAAGCCGATCCGGGCCCTAGGTGGGGGGTTAGGGGCAGTAGCCCTCAAGAAAAAAAATTCTCCTATTTTTCACTTCGTCACCAACAAAATAAAAAACAACTTTGTAAAACCCTAATTTTGGAAGCTTCTAAAAAGCTTGTAATAAGCGGTTGGGATGTGAGTTGCAACAGGGCATTATTTGCAATATTGTAATATGTTTTGCACTAGATAATAAAATCATTGGATGGCTGCTACTATAATTTTTCTGTGTGTTTTATTTCTCTATTTTATTGATCAAATTTGCATTTAACTATTAGATATCTACCTTCTAACCCTAACAACAAGTGGGCTTGAGGAATTAAACTAGGAAGGAAGTTTAATCAATTGGAGCTTTTATACAGGCATGATAGTTTCTATACCTTTTTCTTTTATGTTGGACAGGTTAAATAGTTTTGATTACTATGTTGGAAAGGAATGGTTTTGAGTATGTTGTGATGCTTGTTTATGTTTGCATTGTCTTGGTTGTTTCTTACTTTGGTGGAACCTATCTATTGGATTAATACTTTTATATACCCTATATGGGAATTTAGAGTATGGTTTTTCTATTTAGACTATATGTTACACCACATTGTGTTACTACTTACTTACTTTTACCTAGTTGGGTGAAAATGCTTTAAATGAGTGTATTCATGTTTTATGTGTTTTGGAAATATGATTAATAAATATTGATTTAATTTGATGTTATGAAATGATTATGATTATGAAATATATGATGCAAATGAATGTACAAAGTTGGATGTACTACTTTTGAGATGTACTAAGTTGGATGCAAAAATTGAATCAAGCCTCCTGAAGAGAGGGGAAGTATCACTTAGGGAGAAGAACTTGGTCTATTAACCTTTGATAAAGACCTAAACTGAGCTTTCACGCACACACTTCTAGATTGGTCAAGTTAGGATAATAGTTTGGGAAATAGTAAGTTACCTTTAGTCTTGCTTGTGGTTTTATTTGTGAACATTAATGTTTCGAGTTTTACACTGTTGAGTCTTTGTGATGTGTGAGTTCTTCTTTATGTGTTTCTATGTAATCGATCCCAAGATATATACATAAAATGTATATATGTATATATGTATGTGTCAATGATAAACTCATACACATGAGTAAATACATGCATGCGTATACACAGATAGATGTATTTACGTATGCTTATAGACGGATTACCCATATGCATGGGAATATTGACTAGACAAGGTGACATATATATACATTATATATGTATTTAAAATATCAAGGCATGTGATATATATATATATATATATATATATTAACATACGTGTATGTATTGATGCAATGGAAATGTCCATACTAGTATATTAATATATATACATACATATATGTATATGTATATATACACATACATTAATATATTAAATATAAGAATACATATGTGTATTTGTATATCAAATAATACAACTCTATAAACTTGTAAATTGAGATATATTATATATATATATATACATAACGTATATATATATATAATATAATATGTATATGCGCTATGTATATAATATATATATATATACAAAACATATTATCATGTATATATAATATAATATATCTATACACATATTATATATATATACACATATATATACGCGATAATATATATATTATCGTATATACATATTATATTATATATATAATATATAATATATAATATTATCGTATATATTATATTATCGTATATAACATAACATATATATATATTATATATATACACACATAACGTATTATCGTGTATATATGTATATATATACACGATAATATGTTATGTGTATATATATTGATGGAAGAGGCAAAACAAACTCCTCTATGCTGTCTAAAACTAACTTATTAACAAGTTCACAATTTCACAATCTTTGCAGCCAACACTATTTATTTTGATAATTTCATTTGTCAAATTAAACCCAAATCAAAGTTTTCACACAACAATGCGTACAATTTGATTTATTTCCAATCAATTTAAATTTCTTCTTCCATTCAAATTTCAGTTTAAATTCAACTATAGGCAAAATTACAACATACTAAACATTTACCAATTAACTGGATTATACTCCTTGGTTTAATCTGCACCAATCTCTACTTATTCTCCTTCATGTATGCTCAATTCCTTTCCTTACTTTGCACCCCTACCTGGCACTCTGCATTTTATCATTTCTTACTCTAAACAATCTTTAATTTCCATTTATTTTCTGCACTAAATGTGGTGAGACTCTTTTATTGTTTTCTTTACTCCAAGTTTGTAGCCTTTCTCCCCTTTTGTCAAGTGTTGGTTAACAATTCTTTTACTAATCTTTCACCAATTCGTAGTCCTCTATAATGAGTTTACTTCCCAATGTAGCCTCCACCCATTTCATTTCAAATATGTTGGCAATTGAAAAGTTTGTTTGGAACTCCAATTGAACCTCCTTTCTCTCCTATGCACACAAATGTGTTGGTTCTTCCCCAACGTCTTAATCCCACTTGGTGCGACCTGTTTCTTCAGCAACTTGCTACCCTCCTCCTCCAATTCGCAACCTGTTGTCATTCTTTTACACACACCCCCGTGTTCTCGATGTATTCTTGGCTTTTTATCATTATCCTTGCAAAGCATATTCCCCCCAGATGTTCTGCGCACCCCTTCATTTCTATTTCATTTCATGAAAAATTCAACCTTTTGGGCTATGACCTTTGGCTTGCCAGTTTGTCTTCTGAAAAATAAATAAATGAATATGTTGTGATCCTCTACGTCTTCTCTATTTATTTCCTTAAGAGATTTCTTTTTTTTTTAATCCATTCGAAGCTCAGGCGCCCCTATTCTTTCATTTTGCATTTTGCATTTGTTAATTTTGTTTTAAAAGACACATTGGTATCTTAAACTTCCTATGCTTTTTAGCCTTTTAGCTTTCATATTCTCATAATCCAGCGCCAAAGATATTTTTCCAATAATCATGTAATAAACATGGCAATGAAGATTGAATTCAAATTGAGAAATACCATTAAAACAAAAATCCAATCAAACCAAAAATCAAATTAAACATTTTTTTGGGCGATACAGGATTTCCAAATTCTCGGGGTGCTCCTGCATCATATATACATATATACATGATAATATGTTATGTGTGTGTGTATATATATATGATAATGATTTCTATAGCCCTAAATTATCTATCAAGTGCATAGCATTTTAAACATAGCAAAATCTAAGTATTGCGCGCAACAAATAGATTAAAGGAATAATGCATAAAGCAACACATAAACATAAGAGATGCTTAAAGTGTTAAATGCAAAGTTAAGTAAAGTATGGACATCACTGTAAATAACGCATATTATCAATGATATACACCAACGTGTAATATAGTCTGCAAAGACTAAGCAGTAAAACGAAGGTGAATGAATACTCCAACATATGAAGCTTTGACTTAGGCAATAGAAAACAATGACCAATATAATAGGGTGTGAACTGCATAATGTGGCACCAACTTGTGAGTAGTGGAAATTGATTAGAAGTCTGATTTGCAATATGAATTCTAAATTATGAAACAATACGAAATATGTGAATTGGTCAAGAGTAAAGTTGGCCAAATAGAGTCGATTTGTAGAAGACATAAACCTTGCATTTCTAATTATCATTCTTGTTGTCCATTTAAGTGGGTGACTCATTCACCATGGTTGTGTATGTGTTTACTATGCAACAATTTTAGCTGCCACCTTTTCTTAATCTTGTTGAGTCGAACCTTTGAGCTAAGAAGTGTCATTCTTGATACCTTGTTTCTAGCCTTTAGTTGTTGACCCTTGTGTATAAATATAGGTACTCTCTACCTCAATAGGGACACATATTTGCATTCTTTCTATGATTTTCTGAGTTATTATTTTTTGATTTCTTGAGTTGTGAGAGTTTTTGAGAGAATTGTGAAAGGATTTTGAGAGTGATACTTTGGTAAAGTGTGAGGAGGTTAATTAGGAGTTGCTTACTGATTTGGGAAGGCTATGTTGGGAAACCAATTTGATCAATTGGATCATTACATAAATAGGCATACTGATTTCTACTCTTTTATACTTTATTTATGAATTTGAAAAGATTGTGTGACATTGTTGTTTGTTTGGGAAATTATTTCAATTGCTTATTAGGGAAAGATTATTCTATTCTTTTGTGAAAGTGAAAGAATGCTTGTTGTACTTAGTATAAATATCTATATTGCTTGAAGTGTTTGTACATATTCCATATTAAGAAATGGGTGGATATAGGGGGAATAAATACTATATTATGGATATAGCTTATTTAGCTAATGTTTATCCTAGTTGAGTCTTAGGAGTTACTATGATTTACTCAGTAGATGTGTTTTAGATAACATAGAGGTAATATAGTATAACATAGATAACATTAGCTTATTTAGCTAATGTTTATCCTAGTTGAGTCTTAGGAGTTACTATGATTTACTCAATAGATGTGTTTTAGATAACATAGAATGCTCTTCGTTCATGGGATGATCTGTCGGTTTAGGGGTTTTTGGCCTAGCCTCCCTCAGCTGCATTCTTGGATCCCTCATGAATGGGAGCCTCTAATTTTTGGTAAAGTTCATATTTTCCCCATGGCCAAGGGGTTTTTTGTTGCCAAGTTTGATAATGCTCAGGATAGAAATATAATTTTATGTGACAATTTTTTTAGCTGGGAGGACAAACATTTTTTGATGCTTAAGCCCTGGCATTCTGATTTCAACCCTGCTTTTGAAACTTTCAATAAGATCCTGATTTGGGTTCGGTTGCCTAATCTTCCCCTCCACTTATGGGTTGATCCTCTTCTGGAGGAAGTGGGTGAAGCCCTTGGTGAATTTTTGTTGGTGGATGATGAATCCTCTGATATTTTTCATTCCACCTTTGCCTGCATACTGGTCAAAATGGATGTTTCAAAAGGGCTGCCTATTGAGATTGTTCTTAAATCTTCTAAGGGGTCTTGGGTCCAATCTTTGGACTAAGGGGATTCCCTTCCATTGTAGAAGATGTTTTAAAATAGGTCATCTTGCTGCACAATGTGGTTTTGAGAAAAAAATCCATGAAGGCTACATGGTGGAAAGGTGCTTCTCAGCAGCATTATACGGTTGAGAAGAAAGTTGAGCAACCTAGGATTTTTTCTGAGGTAGCTGCTTTGGATTCACAGGGCCTTAGGGCATCCTCTCCGGATGTCTCTATTGGAGGGGTTGCTGATGCTATGCAAGACTACAATGTTGAAACCCCTAAAGAGAATGAGATTGGGCCTGTGGCTTTTGTTTCTGGTAATGGTGCTTCAGCCATCATTTCGGGTGGCTCTCCTGATATGGCCATGCCTGCAGGGAGGAACACAGTTCAAATCTCTAAGACAGCGGTTGCAGGCTTTCTTCTTCAAGATAATGGTGTGTTGGCTTGGCTTGACAAGGCAACGCAAGTGGAAGAGGGTTGGATCACTGTAAAGGGAAAGAAAGAGAAGTCCTCTAAGCCTCCTGTTGTCATGACTCTTCACTCCCACAAGAGTAACTCTAAATATAAATCTTGATGGTTCTTGTTTGGGGGTTAGTTCTTGGCTGGCTGCTGGCTCTTGTGGCTTTGTAGTCGGTTGTGGTTCTTTGGCCTTGGTTGCCTTTTGATCCTTGGTTGTTTGTGCTTTCTTGTATTTATTTTTAGACAACCTTCTGGTTGAGGGTTTCAGATCCATTCAAAATCTGTTTGTAAAGGGTTTTGGGTCCCTTCAAAACCTATTTGTTCCTTAATCAAAAACATAGAGGTAATAGGTTATTCTTGGGGTTAAGGATTACTCCAAGGCATAAGGGGATAGCCTATGCATAGGTTATGAATGGTCAAATACAAATCGAGCTAGGAAGGTGGGTGAGCGTGTGATGTCCACTCCATAATTTTGGGTGATGAATACTTTGGCCAAAGTAGTGTAAGTTGCCACTGTTTACACTGTCAGTTCATTGTGATCCAAATTTACGTACTAGATAAGGATTGTCATATGTGTAGGTTGTAGGCATTGTATGATAGATCTAGAAACGTTTAGGACACACCACCAAGCTCATAGAAGGTGAATGTTATTATGAGGTTACTAAACCAATATCCTTGTCAAATTGTAGGGCCATCTATCAATTTGATAGATGTGTGGGGGACCATAGTTAGTCCAAGGTTGGTAGAAAAGCGTTGAATGATGCTTCTCCTCATCAGTTGGCGACCAAGATTTGATGGAGGATACCTGGACCATTCATACATCCATTGTCGGTAAGCTCAATGGAGCCTTGTTTGTATTTTGTATCCATGTCTATAGAAAGATTGTAAAAGAGAAATGTTATTATGAATTATTTACTATGAAATCAATACAATGGAAAGTCATAATATTTTGATATAATGCAATGGGGAAAGTTTGGAAAGATGTTTATTTCAAATGTGCATGTTATCTTTTTATATTAAAGGATTTTTTTTATCTCATATTGGATAGATGCTTGAACTATTTACTTAAGGTTAAAACATAGGAAAGTTATTGTGTAGAACAATGGGCATGTTACACTATACATAGTTAGTCTATACTATACGTATGTAGAATGAAATGTGAAATGTGGATGACATTGATGTCTTGAGGTAACTTGTATTTGTTAGCTTATTATGCTAGGTAAACCTTTGAGGGTAATGAGGTTGGTAATACAATGGGAATAATGGTATGATAGACATGTTGTCATCGATAGGATGTGAAATTATGCAAACCATATTGTTAAGCTACACTTGATTGATCACTTGATGGTTACTTTACTTTCAAATGAAATCCTAGGTTGAGAATAACCTATTTGGGTTGGGATGTTTACCTGATTATTGATTGAAGCACATAGGTTGAGATTAACCTATATGATCAGATTGATCTTTTGAATGTTGATTTTATCATTGATTGAAGCCATTTATTGTTGAAGATTATACTTTTAACTAAGGTCATTTATTGACAAGATTATACTTTTGATGGGAGTTATTTATTGTTGAGATTACACTCTTGAATGGAGACTTTTATTGTTGAGACTATACTCTTGAAATAAAGTCATTTAATGATGTGATGTTATGTTTATTCATATGGTTAGTTTGTAAGATAGATTTGCTTTGAGATACTTGTAGCAATGTCAATTAGATATGAGTTAATGGGAAGGTTATTCCCGGGGTTAGGATAATCCATAGGAAAGGGAATAACATAGAATTGAATACTAATGGTCAAATACAAATCAAGCAATTGTAGTGGTGAATATAGATGACCCTCACTTGAAGTGCTAGGTGTTGAATCTTTGGCAAAAGTAGTGTAGGTAGCCACTATCTACACTATCAATTCATTGTGATCCAAGTACATACTAGGTTGAGAATATCATAGAAATAGAGGTAGACGTTATGGTAAGCTCCAAATATGTAGGACACATCACTATGCTCAAGAAAGGATATTTGAAGGATGAGGTTACCAAACCAATCTCTTATTCGAAGGGAGGGCCATCTTATCAAGTTTGGTAGATGTGCAGGGGACCGCAGTAAGTCCATGGTTGGCGGAAAAGCGTTTGAGTGATGCTTCTCCTCATGCAGTTGTCAGCCAAGATTTGAGAGGACATTATGGATCGTTGGTATTTCTAATTCAAGAATCGAAGATGTATGTGTCAGTATTGGGGATAACTAAAAGGTATACACCAAGGAAAGGGAACATCTAGAATGTATGCATCAATGTTGGGACATTTGTAATATTTTGTGTTTCTAGTTCATGTAAGATTGTTGAAGCTACGTATATAATCATGTATCCATCTATATGGAAATTGTAAATGAGAAATGTTATCTTGAATATATTTATGTAAAGTGAAATCATACCTGTATTATTTAAAAGATTCTTTGAATATGCAATGGAAAAGTTTGGATAGGTTATGTTTCAAATGGTGCATATATTATGGAAAATAAAAGAAATTTTTTATTGTTCATTAGATTTGATGCATAAACTATTCACATGTGGGTAAAAGATAGAAAAATTACTAGGTAGAGAAATGTGCATGTTACATGTGGTATTAGAGCTACCAGGTTCAGCTTTGGAACCTATGAGCTCATTAGGTAAGTGATGTGTAAACCCTATTAGAAGATAATGGTTAAAAGGTTTTTATGCCAAGACAACAAGAGGAAGAGAATAAAAGGGGAACAAAAAGGGAAGTTAAGATTCCTAAAAACTTGTTTAAGTTTGGGACTAAGTAAGAGTCATCCTTAGAGTTTAAAACTCCTAAACCAACAACTCGTTAAGATATACCTTTGGATTGCAGAAGATTATGTAACCGGGTTCGATAAGAAGTTTATGGAGGATTACCAATAAGTACCATCACCCTTCAAAATAGTTTAAATGACTCTGAGAGATAGTGAGAATTGAAGTAATTCCCCTTATTGATAGCAACCTGTAGTTGCAAAGAGTCTAGGAATTTGGATTAATTAAGGATACTATAAAGCTATAAGTATGCTTTATTGGAAAAGAACTAATTGTTAGCATGAATCAAAAATTTAGTCAAAGTAGAAAGACAACATTTTGTGAATTAAAATCAACAAGAGAGGTATCCAAGAGGTAGGATAACCCTTGACAAGCCTGATGCAATACAAGGTTAAAATCTTGTAATAATAATTGGAGCCCAGAGTGAAGAGTTAGTACCTTAGAATGAGGGTAGAGACGAGGATGGTTAGAAAAAGAAGCAACCTATGAAGAATAAAATTTGACATGATTTCACCAACCAGAATAGGCAAGGTCCATTTGGAGTTCTGATTAAAATGGGGAAAAGAAACCAAATTACCTTAAAATGTCTAAAGTTATGAGAAAGTGGAATTACCAAGAACTTGGATAAAATTACTTAGAAAGATCATTACAAGGTAAAATCTTGGAAAGTAAATCAAACAATTTTTACAAAGGGCTTAGTTTGAGCATAGTTCGGTTGAACTTCAAATGGAGCTTACCAACTTGTCAACGAAAGTAAACTTATGCTTAGATCCTTAAGTGATCATATGAAGATGTTCCAATGGGAAATTGAATATGGTTAAAAGGTTATTAGTATACATGGAAAAGGGAACTAGAATAAAACACCAAAATATCCCTTAGCTTGCAAAGTTGATGATTATTTATTAGATCTCATTACGATGAATCCAACTATTGATTATCAAAGATTAAAGGGTGACGATGATTTAGGAAACAAGAAAGTATATTCAAGGTGTATTGTGGAAGGTAAGAAAGGAAAGCAAAAGTCATTTAAAAGCCAACAACAATGAAATGATAATCAATTCAATTTGGAGAGAGCGGATGATTGTTATGAGTTCAACTTTGAGATGATCTAATGTTTTGGAAAACACTAAGGGGGAAAGAGGGAGAGTAGATGTACTTAGATAAGTACCCTTTTCAACAAAGTATAATGTTGTATCTCCAGCAGTAGAGAATTTTTAACCGAAGTCTTGAACTCAATGACCACAACAAGGTTGGTAAAGTTAAGAGGTTAAGGTATTGGTATTATTAGTGAAAAGTAGTGGAAGGGTCAAGGCTTATGACCAATGAGAAATAAATACTTACAACACAATTTTATACATCAATTGATGCTTTAGAGAAGGATAGGCAGTATGCTTAATCATGAAATGCAAGATTATCGCCTATGCAATTGGCAAGGGAAGATTTATGAACTCATGATTTTGAGTTATCAAGAAAACATTCATGCTTGGAAACCACATATTTAATAATTGTTATCAAACCAACATGATTTAATGAGAAATATTACTCAACTAGTATAATGCTCATCAACAAAGATAGATTGAGTTGAAAATCGGATTACAACCTTGGGAATGCTTAGAGGGAAAAATAAATCCAAGTTATGGATGTCATAGGATGAAGGAGTTTTATCTCTACAAAATATATAATCATTATATTTCAAGGATAATATAGGCATAAGTCCATGGAAAAGTTTACAATTAGTTGGGATGGACTATTATGAATCAAAGAAAGAACCTATGTACCAAATTTTGGGAAATGAAAGAATGAACAAGGTAAATTGATGTCATACTTAGGACACATAGTAATGACAAAAAAAATTGACTAATGAGGAACCACTATAATCTGGAAGGGGATAGAGTAAGATGTTGCAAGGTATGTAGCAAGTTGTTGTCCAGTATGCAAGAGGATGAAGATATGGTGTTGTCATCAGCAAGACTTGTATACTCTCAAGGAATTCTAGAGAGGAAGTGGTAGATCGTAAGAATAAGTTTTATCTTTCTATGTCAATAGAACTGACATAATGTTATGGTGGATAAACTAACCAAGGTAACCAATTTTGATTGGGAAATTCAATTTATAGGATATCAATCCTAAACAAAAAATTGTGTAAAGCAGTTGCTTAATGTTCCTGAGAAGGTTATCTCAGATGGGAACAATCAAGTAATGTTAAGGTTTTGTGTAAACCATGGTCATCTTATGAAAAATTTAATTGAATGGATGCTCAATTTATTACTTTAAGTTAGCCAGTTAGGCAAAAGGGATAAACCAAATCTTGGAGGATTTGTGGAGTACTTTTACGATAACTTCTATCATTGAAATTTAATCCATTTGAAACATTATACGGGAAGAAGGGTTGAATTCTTATAACCTAGAAGAAGATAGGAAATGGAATTAAACTTAGACCTGAAAGGTTATCAAAATGGAATAATAGATTGAAATGATCAAGAGAAAACTTTGTTGATACAAAGTTTAAATTTAGAAGCAATACTATTATGCTTAAGGCAAATGTTTGTGATGGGCGGTTTCAGCTTTTGAGTTATCCAATGGTGTAAAAACCAAATGGAAGGATGGGACCCATGGTGTAGTGCACAATACATTGACAATTCTTTTCTATTTGGGTTACACTAAGGATAATTGTATTAGCCAAGGGGAACGTGATTTCTAGTCACTATAGTATATATGTCATGTAGGATGCGGTTACTATTGTACTTATGATGTATATATGAGTTAATGTAATTATGATGTATAATTCTTTGGAAATAAATTTTGCTTGAGCACATAAGTCCTCCCTATATGTTAGCACAGTCACTCAATGCAAGGTCTAGGAAGGACAAACGAGATTGCAAAGGGTTGTGCTATGATGAAAGAATATCTGGATATTTATGTTGATTTACTTATTTCCAACATGATTTGGAAAATGGAAAGTAAAAAACCTTTATTTGACTTTATCTATATGTTTAAGTGCTTTAAACCATCAGGAACAATGATTCACAAGGGGGGAAGTATGTTACATCCCATTTCTTAGTTACCGGGTTACTTTTACCCTGTAAGTAAATATGATGATAAATGTTTATTAGAACTTTAATATGTTCAATAGGAGAATGCAATACTAAAATATGCATTATGATGTCATTGCTTTTAAAGATATGATTATGTTTTATATTGATGTAAAATGCGATGAATGTATATGAATTGTAATATGATTACTTTAATGCTTTGAGTATGCAAATGATTTATGATGAATATATATTACATGTGAATAGATAACTACCTATGTGATGCACTAAGTTAGATGCAAGAAGGAGTCAAGCCCTTAGGTACGAGAGGGGGAGTATCACTCAAGAGAGGAGCTTGGTCTGGTAACCCTTAATAAGCCTAATTAAGCATACACACACTCACACCCTACTATGGTCTAGTCGAGTTAGGATAGTCATGAAATCGTAAGTAGTCTTTAGTCTTGTTTGTGCATGATTTAGAAGAGGTTATGATATTGTTTTGTGGATGATCGGGGTTATGTGATTGAGTCTTTATGTTGAATGGAAGTTCTTCTTCTTTATGTGTTCATACTTATATGTTAATCGATGAGGTATATACCTGGAATGTATAAATATATATATGAACATGTCCTCAATAACCCATATGCATGGAAATATCAATTGGATAAATACGACATATACATATATATATATATATATATATATAGCGTTGATCGATGAATATGTAGGGAGTGTGTATTTGTGTTGACAAAGGATAGAAAACATGATATGTATATATATGTACTTATTAAAATGTATGAATATATGTATGTATTGATAATATATAAACATAGAAATATATAATAATATATGCATATATATGTATATGTATATATTTGATGGTTTATGTGAATATATGTGTTAATATATATTTGGATGTGTCTGTTTTATTGTATATATGTATAAACATACTTATTAACGTACATGAGTATATATATTTATCCGTAAATATATGTATTTATTGTGAATGTTGAGATAACGATATATGCATATAATATATATATATATAGTATATATGTATGTGTATATATTAATTTAACATATATATGTATGTATGTATACGTATATATATATATAATCATGTTTATATAATAGAATCGGTAAATAATGGCATTGATAAACATATGAATATATATATATATATATGGCAAAAGTTTCATATTAGTAAATGTGCTAGAATAAACTAGAGCACATAAGATAAAGCGTAGAATATAATTATTTTGGCTGATTCAAAGCCAAACTAATAAGCTGAGCGATTATAGGTGGATAATGTAAAGTATATGTGCATAAAGCACTGCCATATACATTGAATTGGCCAAGTTAAAAATTGCACATAAAGTACATAGCATTTTGGACAACACATACAACAAAGGAAAACAATGAATCATGTATTGACTTAGTCTTAACATGTGGCGCCATATGATGCTTGAGAGGATAGTCATATCTACCACGCCATTGAGAGAATGGTGGACTTGGTAAAGCCATATGATAGGTATGAAACTCAGTCGATATAAACTTGGCAAAAATATAAGAAGGAATTCGATATGTAAACCAAATAGGAAACTTGCTAAATAAGCTCGAGGTTCATTTGACTTTAAAAGAGTCTCATTGTCCCTTACAACAAGTCGACTCAACCATTTGAAAGGTGGGGGATTTTATGTGTTGCAAACTTGTAAGTTATCTTGATGAGTTGTTATATGAGGATAGAAAGGTGGCAGAAATATTAACTTGTTTGTAGCCTTTGGTTGCTCACAATTTAGTAGAAATAGAGGTGCCCATTCTACCAATTTCTACACTTCTCATTTTAATTACTCCATTATTATTCTATTGCAATTTATGTGCTAGTGAGTTGAGAGCTTCAGATTTACAGAGTTTCTTTGCTATTTTTCATTTGTGATCAAGTTGAGAGATTTGGTGAGAGATTTGAAGAGGGAATTAAGTTGATCTTAGAGGAAGTAGCAAGCGGGCTTGAGGAATTGAACTAGGAAGGAAGTTTAATCAATTGGAGCTTTTATACAAGCATGCTAGTTTCTATACATTTGTCTTTTATGTTGGAAAGGAATGGTTTTGAGTATGTTGTGATGCTTGTTCAAGCTTGGATGTTCTTGGTTGTTTCTTGATTTGGTGGAACCTATCTATTGGGTTAATACTTTTATATACCCTATATGGGAATTTAGAGTATGGTGTTTCTACTTAGAATATACGTAGTTAGTCTATACTATACATATGTAGAATGAAATGTGAAATGTGGATTACATCGATGTCTTGAGGTAACTTATATTTGTTAGCTTATTATGCTAGGTAAACCTTTGATGGTAATGAGGTTAGTAATACAATGAGAATGATGGTATGATAAACATGTTGTCGTCGATAGGATGTGACGTCATACAAACCATATTGTTAATCTACACTTGATTGATCACTTGATCATTACTTTACTTTCAAATGAAACCTAGGTTGAGAATAACCTATTTGGGTTGAGATGTTTACCTGATTATTGATTGAAGCACATAGGTTGAGATTAACCTATATGATCGAATTGATCTTTTGAATGTTGATTTTATCATTGATTGAAGTCATTTATTGTTGTATATTATACCTTTGATTGAGGTCATTTATTGATGAGATTATACTTTTGATGGAAGTTATTTATTGTTGAGATTACACTCTTGAATGGAGACTTTTATTGTTGAGATTGTACTCTTCAAATAGAGTCATTTAATAACGTGACATTATGTTTATCCGTATGGTTAACTGGTAAGATAGAATTGTTTTGAGATACTTGTAGCAATGCCATTTAGATATGAGTTAATGGGAAGGTTATTCCTAGGGTTAGGATAATCCATGAGAAAGGGAATAACCTAGAATAGAATACTAATGGTCAAATACAAATCGAGCAATTGTAGTGGTGAATATAAATGACCCTTAGTTGAAGTACTGAGTGTTGAATCTTTGGCCAAAGTAGTGTAGGTAGCCATTGTCTACACTGTCAATTCATTGTGATCCAAGTACATACTAGGATGAGAATATCATAGAAATAGAGGTGCTTCTCCTCATTGTTACATCTCTTTCATTGAGACTATGAACTTGGTTATGTGTATTTGGATGTAAAGTTAGTTGCAAGTAACTATTTTCATGTGAATGTGAAATTGAGAATTGAATGAATGTTTTATTTATCGTAACTGTAAAGCTAACGATCTTTTTATGGCAAGTGAATTTCTTGTTCACATGAAATTGAATGTGTTTATGAGTTGATATTTAAAATCGTATTTATATAGCCATTGAGAACATTCTAACCATAATACCTGTCAGTGGATGCAGGACGAATGACACTGTGATGGAAAAGGAGATGTCATCAGGGAGAGGTAGTGGTTAACAAAGGATCAAAAAATGTCATCTCGCCTTGAGTTGGTGTATGAAAAATACCTAAGTCGTGACTTGGCCATAAACAATTCAAAGTAATTAATTATTTTATAAGCCAATTTAAAATATTTATATAAATATAAACCTTTAATTATTTTAAAAAGAGACTTTAATTAATAAATAAATAATATAATTAAATATTAATGGCTTCGAAAGAGGATCCATCTATATTGCAATTAAATTAACTTTTTGAAATATCAAACTCGGGCATCAAATATTTCTTTTATTCAAATTTTGTTCGGTTGTTCTTCACCTGCGTATGGAAACGCCCAAGATGGGGCAGATCGAAGGTTTCTTGAAACAACTGAAGGGGATTCGAACTACCTTAGGAAATTGTGTTTTCATTCATTTTTTTCATATCATTGGAGTTCGGCTTGAATTCATTATCCTCTGATAGTTGAGTCTTGTTTTGGGATTTTCAAATATAGTCCTCTGTCACACGTCATTCCGTTCAACTGCCATAAATCTTCCTTGCTTGAATATCTTTCATTTTTAAGTCTTAAATATTTTTCTTCCACTCATTTGGGAGTAACTCGAGTTTTCTCTCTGTTACATCTTATATCCTAACTACTAGCGAATTCTCAAGTCTAATGTTGGAAGAGCAATATGTCTCTATTCTTATTCGTGGTTGGAGTGTCAACGTGCTTGGAAGTCGTGGTTGCTAGGTTAAGAGATAATTTCTTTTGTTTCAAAATTTTCTACTCTCAGTCAGGCGAGTAACAATTATTCACCAAGTGTATAATTTTGATATTTAATTCTTGAGATATTACCGTGTTCCTTTAATCTAATAATTATTTCCAGCTCGAATCATATCTCTCTTTTGCTCATAAGTGATTAAGAAATAATGTGTATTGCTAATCTCTCTATTGATATAAATGGAAGAAAGAATTCACATTGTGTTCTTTCGAATTGGGAACCCTGTTGGAACCACCATTGGTACTCTATTTTGCGCGTTTTCTTACTTTGTCATCTATGCCGACCCTAAAGGCAGTAAACCTTTAATCTATAAGCTTTATATATATTTTTTTTGTTAAACCCTTGTCAATTTAGGAGTCCAAATCTGACATCTTGAGTTATTTGTCTGGGAAATGGATTTGTTTATGTGTCATTTCTTCTTCTCCAATATGAGGTTAATACTGGTTAGATATTTGAGTATGTTGGTTATATCTTGAATTGGTTTTCAATTACTTGGAATCATGAGAAGCATTTAAACAATTTGTGATAATCTCAATATGTAGTCATGAGCTTGTTTCGTTCTTCGATCTTTGGAACTCTTCTTAATGTATATGAATATTTATTTGAGACTGGAAAACCTCTCTAGTGAAAATATTTTCAATCACATTCTCTTAGTGGTTAAGATATAACCAGAAACTTGTGAAAAGAGAGACAATTGACAATTAATCTTTAATCCTGAGTCATATGTAATCATGTTGAGCAAGGGTGAGAGCGCTGATGACACAAGAGTGCCATAAATGTAAAAGAAATCCTTGGCCAAGGTAAGATGCTAGATTCAACATCTGTTAGCCATCAAGTACCAGATATACCTCTAATCAAAGTGACCTTTTTAGTTGGGAGGTACCCTTAGTAAGGTTAGATCAAGAGGTATAGGTCCTTGACACCAGGCTAAGAGGCATGCTGATGATGATAAAAAAGAGATCCTTGTTGATTACCCTCATGAAGGGACGGGTTCCTTCAGTTGAAGGAACACGAGAGACCAGTAGGTCTTTAGTTGGGTGGTAAAGCCCTTGATGATATCTTCTTTTCCCATGAAGACTGTGTCAAGGTCAAGTGCTTCAACTTCTTAACTGTAAACTCTTGAAACCCTATTCTCTCTCTTTGAGCATTTGCAATGATTACTTTGTATAAAATGATTAGTTGTAATTTTATTTTGGAATAAATGAAAAGTTAGTTAAGTTTGTTACATTTCTGTTTTTTGGAATTCAGTAAAGGCTCTTTCCAGCTAATTCAGTTAGTCTTTTCTTTTCAGCTGAATTGAAGTTTGAAAATAGTTGAAAATTGAATGTTATGTAAGTTACTTTATTTTGAAGTTCTTACCGTTTAAATAAAAAGTGGAAACCCTAGTTTAACAATTATTTAGTTATTGTTCTTCTGTGAATCGGTTGGTGGAAACAGTTAGTTGTTTCAACTCAGCTGAAATTGAAAACTTAGATGTTAGTTGAAATTTAAATTGATTCATTTGAAACCATTTTGGAAACTCTTGAAATAAAACAAGTTAGTTATATTCAACAAAAAATTGGTAGTTAATATCATAAGATGAGATTGAGTTGTTACACTCATGCAATTGATGACCAAGATTTGGGAGGACATTCAGGACCATTGGTATTTCTAATTCAAGAATCAAAGATGTATGCGCCAAGGAAAGGGAACATCTAGAATGTATGTACCAATGTTGGGACATCTGTAATAGTTTGTATTTCTAGTTCATGTCAACTTGTTGAAGTTACATATATAATCATGTATCCATCTATATGGAAATTGTAAATGAGAAATGTTATCTTGAATATATTTATGTAAATTGAAATCGTGCCTATATTATTGAAAAGATTCTTTGAATATGCAATAGAAAAATTTGGATAGGTTATGTTTCAAATGGTGCATATATTATGGAAAAGAAAATAATTTTTTTATCTCATTAGGTTTGATTCATAAACTATTCACATGTAGGTAAAACATAAAAAAATTACTGGGTAGAGAAATGGGCATGTTACATAAGGGAAGAAAGGTTCTTAAAGAAGAAACATAAAGGAAACTACTAGGAAGGAAAGGACTAAAACAAATCCACAAGGGTGCCTTGCTTCAACTAGAGGCAAGCAAATACTAGGAAACACTGTCCCAACAAGAAATAGACAATTAAACTTTATTAATTTTTAGAGACAAGAGCACATCCATAGTCTAGTGGGGGCCCTCCTCCACCGCCTCTTTGCCTTCTATGCAAATTTTTTCTGCCTCAAACTTCCTCCCTTTTCTCCTCTTTGTTTCCCCACAATCTGGTTTTGTTTTATTACTCGCAGTTTGAGAGATCCCAAGTTTCTAAGGAGGATCAAAGATAAAGTCTTGATCAAAAAAGTCATCAATATTCAACACATCCAAATCCTCCATGAAAGGGAAGGTGCCATCTGACTCTAAACCACCCTATGCCTCCTTAGAAGAAAATTTAGTACCCTTATCAAGGACTAGAATGTCGATGGGAGAAGCAGACTCTAGAGGACGAACAAGGGAAGACTCCAGTGGTTGCAAAAGAATAGAACCCAAAACAGGTTGAGGCTCCATAAACTTACCATGATTTCTCCAAAGGAAATCTACATTTGGAGACTCGAGCTTCTTGATCCATTATTTTAAGTTAAAACGTCTGGAACCAAGCACTCGCTGAAAAGTACAAGCCTTAATTTTGTGTCCCAATTTGTTGTAGCAGAAACATCTAAATGTAAGCCCTTCATAATTTAAAAATTGAATTCAAGAACCAAAAGAGGATTGAATCTAGATAGAATTAAAAATATGCTTTGATAAATCAACCATAGCACAAACTTTGATATACCTTCTTGTTGGATTCTCCTCATTTGTATCTCTTAACAAAGGAACCCATTTGATTGATCAACTTACCAATGAGCTCCACATTCTGCATAACTAAAGATAGACTATAAAGCCCGGTCCAAATAGGAACCTTTGAAATCTTGGTAGTTTTTGGGTCAAAAAAGGGGGTTCATGAAGTGATAAAGAGGCTTGAATGCTCAAAGAACCAAGGATTGATCTGCACCACAAAGTTATAGTCAACAACAGATTTGAAAGAAAGCAGAAAAAGCCAAAATCTAGGGATTCAATAACAGACGTAGATAAATTTAACCAAGAGGGTTTGGCCCACTCCAAAATTGAATTGAAGGATGGGTACCTTCATAGGACTCTCATGATCAAAGATCTTCCCCTAGTATTCTCGACAATCTCATTGATGCACTCATCTAAAATGAGGAGATCCTTAGGCTCGTAAGAGAAAACCACCTTTGAGTCATCAATAAAGAAGGAAGGAGCATCGCTATGTTGTGCAGGTTCTTTGACAAGCAGAGAAGGCAGAAGCTTCAACGGTTTAGGAAGAATAGGGCTAGGGTTAGCTCGACGGATCTACTTCATACAAAAATAATTGCATACATGATAAGGGTTTTCCTTATTTCTACATGTCGCAAAGGAATCAAACCCTGCAACAAGCTTCCCATCATGGGTTGAGCATAGAGGATCAAAGACAAGGAACAAAGAAGGAGACCTCGACAGATCTTGGAGCTTTATTACCAAGCTTGAATGAAGCACATATCGCTTCTTCCCAGCACCCTCCTCTGCACAACAACCATCCTTCAAGATCCCAACAAGTTTTTTTCCCTTAGTCATGCCTTTAGATCTTGCACAGAGGTTCTACGACCTCAATTTTTCCCACTCACGCTAGCCTCCGCTTCATTGCCTCCAATTCTATGAACAACGCCTTTGCTAGGACCGCCCACACACATCTTCGCATTAATAAAAAATGATTTAATTTTACTTAAAGGCTTTTATTAAAATTATTATGTTTATTAATATTTGGATTTTGATATATTTTGACTTTTCACTTAGTTTATTTTATTTTAGTTTTAAATTTAGCTTTAAGTTTGAAATATATTTTTAGCATTTGTCTTTTTATGAAATTACAAATAATAATTAAAAATTATTAGAATTAATTTAATTTATAATTATTTATCTTATTAAAACAATAATAATTATGGGGTCTATTAAGAAACCATAAAGGAGAGGGTATATTAAGCTTTGGCGTGAATATGGGTGTCTACTCCAATAATAAAGCTGAAGCTATGGCTGCATTGGGGGGCTTCAATACTCTTAAGGAGCTGGGTTATAAAAATGTCATAATAGAAGGGGACTCTAAGCTTATAGTGGACATTCTGAATGAAGAGGCTATGCCACCATGGGAATTAAAAAATATAATTGATAAATGTCAAGTCATTAAGAAGTCTTTTACCAATTGCAGGGTGCAACATGTTTATAGAGAAGGAAATAAAGCTGTCAATTGTGTCGCCAACGTAGCGCTGAGCTGTAGGGTATGGACCCAGTGGACTAATGGTAATATGCCAAAGTCTTTAAGAGACTTAATCCTAAATGAAAAATTTGAAAATGAGTACCATATGCAAAAATGAAAGATTGATGTTATGCAGGAAATATGAGTACCAAGTGGTGCTTATTGGCTTTTTGTGTAATGATGACATAGGAAGTATGGGATTGTATCAGATGATCTTGGCAGGAAGTAATATTAATTATTCTTCCTTCATGGAGGTGACCAAAAATTACATGAAGAAAATCAAGTTGTTAAGGGTTGTCATTTCTATTTGTGTTGATTTGCCTTGTGTCAGCTATTCTCGCATTTCTAAAGTGGAGAAAGGTATGAAAATTAATGGGGATTTTAATACTTGTAAGAAAAATGATGGGATTCTTGTACCAGGAAATGTGTTGCTGGCCTTAACAAAAAGAAACTTCTTGATTCACCATTCTTTATTGGCTTTGTGTGTAATTTGGCATAAGAGTTTTTGCTGCATTCTAGAAAGAAGGGAGTGGGAGATTATGAAGAAAAGTCCTCCACAGTTGAAGAATTTGCAGAAAAGCAAAATGGGAGGACCAAGGAAGAGAACAGAGCCTCCAAATTGTCAAGCCCTGAAAAAATATGTGGATTTATGGAGAATGTTTGAAAATGTTGGTATGGTTTCGTTCTTCCAATCCCTGAAGGGATACAACAAGAACCTAATGACAAAGTTTACCAACTCCTAGAGGAAGGGTAACATTACCATTGGAGTGGTGAAGTTTGAGGTAATGACAAGATTCATAGTTGAAACAATGGGGCTGGAAAATCAAGGGATTAAGGTTGCAAAGAAAACAGGGTGGACTACCAGAGGTTTGTCGAAAAATTCCTACATGATGGGGAGAACCTCGAAAGATTTCAGAACGGTATGCAAGATTGGAACTCCCTCCTCCCTTTGCTTTAGTTAGCATGTTTGTTATGCGACACTTTACTCTTGAGGGAAGGTATATGTCGGTACATGCGTACCATTTCCCCCTACTAAACCACATCCGACATGGTGAGAGAGTCAATTTTCCCTATCTGTTGTCCTCCGTATAACTCAATATTGAGAAGGGAGCCAATCCTCCCCTCCACCAAGGTCTGATGCTAACCTTGTACAAGTATGCTCTGGCATTGAATCCCCATGGCAACCCTTTTGCTGGAAGAAATGAGAATCCTGGTCGTTTTGAAGAGGATAATGAGGAACAACCTGTGGATGAAAACCCTACTGCTATTGAAATCCTGACTGAGGAACCTAACCACCTCTCACCTCCTATTGGTGTTGCTAGGAGGGTGCTTATTACTGCTAAAAGACAGTCCCCTGTAGCTAATGTGTCCAACCCCTCAACTCTTGTGTCACAAAAGAGTGAGGAAAAAAGAACTTTTGAGATTGAGCTCATCAGAGCTACACCAGAAAAAAGGAAACATTTGCCTTTGCTGTTGGAACTTCCTAAGGTGAAGAAACCCAAAAGAGACTTAAACCCTAGGGATGTCATTAATATTATTGAGGAAGAGACTAAAAATGAGGAGGAGAAGGAGTCTTTACAGGGGCAAGGGAGTGGAGGGAGTGGTAGGAGAAGGTCGACCCGCCTTGCAAAAGCAACCTCGAAGGACAAAAAAGGTAAATAGAAAATGACTGTGTGTGATGAGGAGGACCTGGGGTATGAAGAGTTTGAAGCCCAGGAGGAAGAAGATTCAGAGGATATGGACTTTGAAAACTCGACTTATGAGATGGGGGAAGAAGAATTAGAGGAGGATAAAGAAGAGGAAGAGGATGAACAAATTGAGCAATTTGAGGATCATAAGAATGCGATTGAAAATGTGTAGGAAGTTGGGGATTTGGGTATGGAGAATAAAACAAAGGAATCAAGCAATGAATTTTTAAAGAGTAGACTAAATTTTTTGCAGGTTTAGTTTGAAGATAAGAGAAGGCTTTAGTTATGCTCATGAAGGTAACTAATGGACTAATGAGGAGGGTGATGTTGGGAGCTGCTTATGGAGAATCCAAAATCACCAGGAAGCTGAGGAAATAAAGGAAACCAAATGTTTTGAATATGCTGGACGAGACTGAGGGACTTGACTGGAGAGAATACATTGCTCTCATGGGAGAGTATGGGGACCTATTGAAGAAATCCAATTAATGGCTTTATGTTGCTGCTTTGTTGTTTATGATGAGTTTTTTGTCCTTTTGTTGTAATCTCTCAGACTGCTATATTATTATAGCTATGATATGGTGGAATACCACCTAGGACATTATTGACTTAATTAATGGTTTACGTAGATCTAAGTATGCTAGTAGAAACTATTTTTGATTAGTACTGGTTGGACTATGGTTACTATGTTAAATGTTGGCCTACACACTAATACTGTTGTTGTTTTTTGGTTTGTTGATGATGTTGTTTCCCACCTTTTTCCATTTCCTTTTTGTCTATTGCTGTAACCATGGGATCATGGCCCTTCCCTACTTATCTAATAAAAAATAATAATAATTGTATAATAAATTCTATTTTGGATTTTTGTTATAATTTGTATAATAAAATTAATTTCAAACTTAAAATATAAATTAAAATTTATAGAGTGAGAGAGAGAAAAGGTAACTCTTGATTAGTCGTTTCATGCTAGCAATACAAGGATAACACGTCCCTAGGGAGTTATGCTCAAGGTAGCATGGAATTTGATTAAGGATATGATAATTCACCTTTAAAACATCTTCAGTGTACCCATTGCACACTTAGGAGGAAAATAGATAAAGAGAGAAAGAGAGAAAATAAAAAGAGAGAAATAAAGAAATAGAGAGGGAGACCAAAAGATAAAGAGAGATAAAAAGTGAGGTAGAGATACAAAAATAGAGTTATAGATATAAAGGAATAAATATGGAGAGACAAAGAGATAAAGATAGGAAGAGAGATAAATAAAGAGAGGAAAAGAGAGAAGACAAGATACATAAATAGATAGTCACATAAAGAGATAGACAAAGAGATAGAGAAATAAAGAGAAATAGGAGACAAAGATATATATAGAGGTTGAAAGATCAAGAGATACAGGGAAAGGGGAGAGAGAGGGGGAGATAAATAGGGATAGAAAAAATAGTAAGGGGAGAAAGATATGGAGAGGAAAATAGACAAAGAGAAGAAATGAGAGAAAGATAGATAGACAAAGAGATAAGGGAAGACAAGTATAGAGAGAAATAGAGGAGAGAGAGGAAGAGAGAGATTGAGAGATAATAAAAAATATAAAGATAGAGAGGGAGATAGAGATATAAAGATCTCTCTCTCTCTCTCTCTCTCTCTCTCTCCCCATATCTCTCTATATATCTCCCCATATGTACCTCTCCCTACCTCTATATATGTCTCGCTCTCTCTACCTCTCTCTATATAACTTCCTATCTCTATCTTTCTATCCCTCCATCTCTCCCTCTCTCTTTGTATTCCTCTCTTTCTATCTCTACTTTTCTCTCTCTCTCTCTCTCTCCATTTCCATCTCCATCTCCATCTCTATCTTCCTCTCTATCTCTCTCCCTATCTCTATCTCCTCACCTCTCCTTACATCTCTCTCTTTCCCCTCCATATTTCCTGTGCTATATATATATATATATCTAGACTTCTCTCCCTCTTTCTATCCATATCTCTCCCTCTCCCCCTTTCCCATCACTCTCTCTTTTTATATCTTTCAACTTCTCTATACTCTCTCTATTTCTCTCCTCTCTCTCCCTCTCTATCTATTTATATATCTCCCCCTCTCTATATCTATCTCAATCTCTCTCACTCAAACACACACTCCTTGTTTCTCCTTCCCTATATTTATCCTTATATCTCTTTCACTCTCTCTCACACACACTCATTCTTTCTCCCTCCTTATCTCTATCTCTCCCCCTCTCTCTATTAATTATCTCTATCACCTCCTTTATCTCACTCTTTCCCCCTCTATTTCTATCTTCCCATCTCTCCCTCTCCCTCTCTATTTATATCTCATTATCTCTCTCTCATTTACTTTATCTCTCCCTCTATATCTCCTACTCTCTCTTTAAATATATATATCCCTCTCTTTACCTCTCTATTTATCACTTCCTATATCTTTATATTTCTCTCCCCATCTCCCCCTCTTTCATTACCTCCCTCTTTATAGCTCTATCTACCCCCTCCCTCTTCCTCCTTCCATCTCTCCCTTTTTATATTTATCTCTCTGTCTTTGTCTTTGTCCCACTCTCACCCTCTCTATCTTTCCCAAGTTATATTTGTCTCTCTATCGCTCCTTTATATCCCTATCTCTCTCTCTCCCTCTCCCTATCAATTCCTCTTTCTATATATCTCTACTTCTCTTTCCTATCTCTATTTCTCTCCCTCCATCTGCCTCCCTCTCTATCTATTTATACATATCTATCTCCCTCTTTATCTCTCTCCACATCTCTCTCTTACTCATACACACCCATAACTCCTTGTTTCTCCCTCCCTATCTCTAACTCTAACTCTAACTCTAACTCTAACTCTATCTCCATCTCTCCATATTCAAATTCTTACATATCTCCCTCTATCTCTATCTCATTATCTATCCATCTCTCTCTACACCTATATCTTTCCCTCTCTCTACCCCTCTCTCTATATCACTTCTTATCTCTATCTTTATATTTTTATCTCTCCCTCTCTCATTCTCTCCCTCTCTCCCCCTCTCTCTATATTTATATCTTCCATCTCTATCTATCCTTTTGTCTCCTCTCTCTTTATCTCTCCCTCTCCTCTTCATATCCCCCTCCTCCATCTCCATCTCCATTTCCATCTACATCTCTATCTCTAACTTCCTCTCTATCTCTATCTCCTTACCCCTCTTTCTCTCTCTTCCCCCTATATCTCTCCCTCTATCTATCCCCATATCACCCTCACTCTCCCTCTCCCCCTATTGCAAACATAACATGAGCCTATTGGTAATTAAGCCTTATTATCTTCCTTATTTAGAGGTTTTGTTTTAGTTGTGTTCGGATCCTTGTAATCAGATGCATAGTTGATTTAAGGCTATCATTTCTCCATTGAGATCTTTATTGCACAAACAACATCATTTTCTAAATGACCTACCAATTGACCTCATGTATACTACACAAATGCATGTAAAAATTAGACCAAATAATTCCCTAATTGACCTTTCACACTTCTTCGATGTACTCACTGCACACCAAGGTGTGATTGCTAGTTTTATTTTATCTACTTAAGAGTTATTTTACTTAGAATGCACTCAACTTCAAGTAGTCATAGTTGCACCTAGTATGAATCAAACTTGGGGTCAGGGTCAAACCTACAACAATTATAATCATTACCACCCCAATAACATTGGAATAGATTAAACTTGCAAGAGTCTATTGATTTTGAACTATTACTGATCTAATTATGAATCATTATGTCATGTCAACTCATCTATTAATTAGATAACATATTCTTTACCTATCTTTAAATTGTCAACAAATATTTTTATTACTACACTACAAAGAGAAGTACTCACCACTATGTGGCACTTATGACTCTTTGAAAGTCTCGCAATGCCTTTGCCTCGTAAAATCTCACAATGTCTAAAGCTCCTTGAATCTCTGTGATGTCTTATAACACATTAAAGTTCTATATGACTAATAAAGAGTTTTGATTAATGATTTTCTTTAAGCCCAATTGACTCATAGTTGAGAAACTTGCAATTATGGTATATTTGAGTGAATTATTAAATCATCGTGTTTTCTCCTATACACACCATGGAAAATCATGGACATTAAGCCGTTTCATAATGTTAAATGTTGTGTTACACATCCTATAAGATTTGAGAGCTAATATTTACAATAAATCAATAGTTTTATCGTGAGACTTCTTTCCTATAGTGTTAATGTACAAAAGCGCATAAAGCCTCTGTATTAATTGCATTCTAAACCAACTAATTAATCTACATAGTAAACTCAATTTCAACTACATTATGAGCGACAAATCAATTGATCAAATATTTTATTGATCTAATAAAATTGTGCCCTAACAACTATAATTTCCATTGACACATATGACTTACAAGAATATATTGATCTCAAATTATTCACTCTACCCAACATTAATATGTAACAACTCATCTATTATCTAGCCAAAAATACTATTATTACAATACTACAAAGACAAGTACTCGCCACTTCATGACATTTATTTATTCACACAAACTCAAACAAATTTACACAAACTACTATTATTACAATACTACAAAGACAAATACTCGCCACTAATGACACTTGTTTATTTACACAAATTCTAAAACAAATTAATCTAAATCATTTAACACCTTAATGCCATATTGTCATGCACATTTAATTATATCCCCTTCGAAATTTTTCGCGAGTAATCTCTACCCAAATCAAACTCGAAGTTTTTTTAAGAAGCGGCGGCCGGAACTCGTGTTCATCTGATCAAAGCTTTAGATGAAAAACATTAAAAATCATACAAATATATTTTTCCACGCGGCCAATTTTCATTGGCTGCAACGACGTGGTTGCACCCAAAGCTGCGATCGGGCCTGTTATTTTTTCGCAGAGAGGGAATTGGAAAAACTCAAACCCTTAGTTGCAATTGCTCGGATGTTTTTATTTTATTTTATTTTATTGTCCATCAGAGGCGAAGAACATCATGGAGTTGAGATTTTGTTCAGTCATCCGAATGCTGTGGATTGGCCTTGTATTTGCACAGTCCCTGCAAGGCTTTGCAGCTGCTAAAGGTATGGTTTAAATCATTTATTTTAAATTTTCACCAAGTTTTCAAAATAATATGGGGCGGTTAATTGGAAGTCTCAAGTTCGAACTCTTCAATGTTTTTATGGCCATGTGTCTGTGTATAACGCGATCCGGACTGCATTGCCCGCAGCTTTTGGCCTTTCCGTGTGAATTTTCAGAGTGTATATACACCTTCGACAAATAATATGTTGCAGGGATTTACAGATAATTATTTTTTTAATAATTTATGACTGAATGTTCTGTATTGTAAATTTGAATTTATTCCAGCTTTATAAAGCTTTGAAAAGTAATTGTTGTTGGGCTTTTCAGATAATTATGTTTTATAATTATGATTGTATGTTCTGCATTGGAAATTTGAATTTAGTCCAGCTTTATGAAGCTTTGAAAATTAATGGCTGCAGGGCTTTTGAGATGATTTTTTTCTATCTTTTAATTACCAGTATTATTATTATTATTATTATCATTTTTGAATATTATGCACGTGGCAAGCCCAGGGTGAAGACAAACCCATTGCCTCCCGTTATTTAACACGAGCGGGGAGATAAAACCCACTGGGTACATTACATTATAGTTTAGACTGTAATCTGTGTTTCCTCTATTTTTCCCACTATCTGGTGCGACTGGTACTGACGAGGTTTGAGTCTAGGACTTTACTCTCATTGGGGCAACATGTTGCCTCAGCTTTCGAGGCCCAAACCCTTATTAGTTAATTCTTTTTTACATACAAGGCAAAAAACAAAATTTTCCAATTTGATACTTTTTCTTAATTGTAAAGCATGTTGGCTTTTAGGTTTTCATTGCCAGGGTAAACTTTTTCCTATGCAATTTTTATGATGGAATCTGGACATGAAGATTAGAGATTTGGGCTTTGTTTAGTTTTTCATCCGTTGCATAAGGCTTTACAGGGCGGTTACTGTGCTAATTAAGAACAATCATGCTTAGGGTGATTACTTGCTCTTTTGATATCAGATTCCCTCCAATGAATCTCTATGCCACCAGTTTATGGTATGTGCGAGGCAACAAGATTTATAGTAATGAAACAATAACAATCTGTGCCTTTCAACTTGTTTGAAGATACTTGTGCGCAAACAAATTTAATAATACCTTTGCTGGAATCTTCTCTCTGAATTTAGTTTGAGAAGATGCTCTCCAAATTGTAGTACTCACACTAAATGCCAAAAACCTAGTGTAACACATCATAGAATAGAATAACTCAGCATTCTCATGCCTTCGCATGCTTAGATGTTGTGTCTTTGGTGTTGTAAACTCAAAGGGTGCTGCTTATACAATCTTCTCAGGTTCCCAATGCATTGTACCTCTGCGTGCGTCTAACAAACTATCTATTTGAGCTCAGCTGAACTTTTTGTGCACTTTCTTCACCCTTGTGTATACATGCACCTAGGTGACTTTACATCCTTGATTTATTTCTTATGCATTCGTGCCCTCATGAAAAAGTTATAAATAAAACCCAAATAAAATAAAAATAGGTTGCACCATACTCATGATATGCACCTTTCATGATTACTTGCTACCTTGCAGAGCTTTGACATCTTTGCCCTCTACAGAAATATGGTGTTGCAAAATATGTGAGTATTCCCTTGCTTGTGCACTTTACTGTACATGGACCTGCCCTCCAAAGATAATTGTGGCTTTCCTTGAGAAATCTGCCTTCAATCATGCACCAGGCATGGAAATTCCATGCTCCAGATCTGCAACATAACCAAAATTTTCCTTGTATGTATATGTTTTCTTTGATTTCTTCTGTGCTCTCACTTGATAAAGGGAGATTTCCATGAATAAAGCTAAAAGTGGAAGTGCCAATAAGATACGTCTCATCTTTATGTGGAAAACAGAACACCTCATTGATAACACAGAGCACCTGCAACTTTTCAGATCTATGACAAATACAATGATATTTGTTGTTTTTAGATGGAACATATAGAACAAATATGAGTGAAGCAATACCCAATAAAGCTGACAACAAAACTCTACAGTGATAAACACCTTTATCCAACAAGTGCTCAATGCTGCAGAGAAAACAAATCAAAAGATTGACATCTACAATGACTTCCAGTAGATTTGACAAAAACCATCAAAACTGCACATCAAGCAAAATCACCATTATGCCCAACAGATCTTCCTATAGTATAGATCTTACCACAAAAAGGGGTGCCAAAACACAAAAATGTGGGATTATTTCCCAGATCCATGCTAACTACAACATTTACAAACAACAAAATATACTCAAATCTGCAAATAAAACCCTTATACCTTGAAAAATCGTTCATACAGAACTTTGATTAGGTCCCAACAATGGAACCAAATATTGACCATTTTCACTCTGCTTTGCACTATGACCCTACTGGTGAAGCATTTAAAAATTGAGCACGGGCCTGCCAAAGGCAATAACCACAAAGGGCAATCTCACTTGAGGTGCTATGGATTGAGAACCCAATACTCTTTCTGCCATGGAATTGAACCCTCTAGATTTAAACATACAACAAACATACAAAGACAACAGTTGGATGTGACAAAAGCTGAAAGTTGACATATGGATGCACAAACATTGAAGCTTATCATTAATATAGCAATGAGCAAGTTACAAACACTGGCCTCCCTTATGGAAAGAGGGCAGCTGAAACCCCCTCTTCTTGCCTCTAAAAGCTCTCAATTTCCCTCTCAAATCCTCTCTCTACTCTCTCAAAACCTTTCTCTAGAAATGAATAGGAGGTATGCATATAAATATACAAACTCCCCTGTTTCACAATAATAATCTAATTGCTCTCCACATCTCTCACAATTTAGGACTTTAATTAATCACATAATTATCAATTCCTAATGAGTTTCATTTGGTGCCAACAGCATCACTACCTTCTATCTTGTGAGTTTACTTGTGTTGAGCATCATTTGAAGATGTGAGGAGGTTTTGTTCCAATAAAGCATAAGATACCCGTACACATAGAACATTACTACCTTCTACCTCAAGGGACTTGAGTGTAGACCATCACTTGGGATTCACATTTTGGACACAAAAAGTTTTAGAGATGGAGGGAGAAATCCTAATATATTTTGAAGTAAGCTTTTGTGGAACTAAAAGCTCTCCAAGAAGGGAGGTGTTATCCATATTGGTTTTATGAAACTGCTGGTTTTGAAAATGAAACCACCACCTGTTGAAAAGAGGCAGTTTCATCCCGACAGAAAATAAAGAGAATTTGAAATGAAAAGACAACCTTGTCTCTTTGAATTCCAGGCAAGAAAACTTTCTACACACATTTGGACTCTTCCAACACTCTATAAGAAGACATTGACAGCCCAAAATGATTGGGAGGGGGAGAATTGAAGGGTTGTATCTCTAAGAAATAGAAAAGCAAGCTGAATTATTGAAATACGCTTGATAGAGTTTGTACTTACATCTGTACTTGTCTATTTGAGCAATACACATGGAAGATGAGCAATTGCCACTACCAAACTAGATTTTTCTCCTTTCACTGGGTTTTCCCAGGATAAATCCTTGTGTTCGTGTTGCATTGTCTCATTTCAACACACTATTTCTTTGTATAACAGCTCTTTAATTTTTCCACATTTCACAGTCATTTGGGAATCCAAGTAGCACTATAGCTTAAGTTTGATTTCATAGTTTGTAGTTAGATTTTGGTGGAAATTACAAATAATTGGGTACAACCAAATAAGCTTGTTCAAAGAAGATAACTTGAAGACCACTTTAATACTGGAAGATGTAGCCTATGTGTACAAACAAGTCCGATTCAAATTAGATGGCTAATGTTGATCTATCCATCATCCAAGGTCAAATGAATAGATGGCTACAAGAATTTACATTTTAACTTTATTGTCAAACAGGGGAAGAGTCACGTTATAGCTGATCAACTCTCTAGGATTAAGTCTAGAGAACCACCTGCATGGGTAAATGAAGCTGTATTACCAATGTGGTACAAAAACTTAGGAGAGTACATATCCACATGCTCTAATCATCTACAGTATGTGGTGATTGTTTAATCGTATGGTCTGATCTTGTTCCATTTTCCAAACATCAGTCCTCTTTTGCTACCCTACATCCTCTAACCTTGATTGTATGGCTCTCATATTGCTCTGATGTCATTTTGTCTTCTTTATCTTCGTACAACATTACCTTCACTCAATCTACATCTTATTGTCATCAACTGTAGAATCTGCATGTTTGACAATCATATGGCCCCCTTTCCAATAGCATTTGATCTGCTATTGCAAGCAATATATGATCTCCTTCTGCCAGTACTGTACGATCTGTTATTGGAAGCAATGCAGGATCTTCTTCTATGATCCTCAATAGAGTTTCTGCTATATGATCCTTGATACAATTGCAAACACATGATTCCAAATCCTTAACGTACAGTCCCTTAAACAACGAGCTTCAGCTATATGGCCCTTGTTATATACTGTACAGACTTCCATTTTGAGTAAAACATAACACCCAAGTATTGTACAGCCTTCTTTCAACAGAGTGTGGGTATCACTTACTACGATACAACCTTTAGATAGTATGACTGATCGCAGTTGGAGGCTTTATGTTTGTACAGTACCCAATAATTTGTACTGTAGAATTGCATGGGCAGTGGCCTGTCAATTCTCTGTACCAACATCAAAACCCTAGTTACAATGGGCATAACGAAGCTAAGGTTATTGGTAAATTAAATTTCTCAGTTTCAGTAAAGCATACAGGAAATTTTTCAAAGTTAGGTCTGACAGAGGAATCACACCAGTACTTTGAGGATTTTGGGTGAACCTCCAAAATGCCAAGTGTCCAATGTGGTAGGCCAAATGGCTGAAAGCCATGGTTACAAGAAGTATTTCACTGTAGAAAATTCTGGTTTTACTAATGCAGTTATGGCTGAAAAATTGAAAAATCATCAAAGTGCAAGAACACTATCTTCAATTGTAAGGCCGAAAGTTTGGAAAACAACCTTGGACAAGGCTTTTGCAAAGAATGACACACTACAAGAAGGTTGGATCCGTCCAGCACAAGCTGCAACTCCTTCGCCAAGAATGCTATAGACATTCCTGCCTGTAGGTGATGCCAAGGGTAGTAAAAAATTGAAAAAATGAAATAGGTTCCATGCCTAAACTTTCAGCTGGTAGAGTTTAGCAACAACAAAATCAAGGGTTTGGTGGGAAAATAAACTAGATGAGCATGTATTAAAAGCTGCCCTTGAAATGCCAATGTATATAAGATATTATAGATCTGCTACTTCAGCACACAAGATTTCGAATCTTACCTGGTCTAGACAGTATCTTGCTATAACAGTGATAAGCAAGAATCATATGCATGGTACATGTGTCAAGAAGTTTGAATTGCCTACACACTTCTTGATTTTTTCAAAATGTTGTACACTTTATTGGACCATTAGTACAAAAGCCCACTAATAATAGTCAAACCTAAGGACAAAAAGATCATGTTGTTTGTACCTTATGCAAGACATATATGACCAAAGAATGTGGGCCAAGGAGAATAGAGGTTTGGTTAAAGAATAGTTGGCCACAAAAGAGTGGTGCTATGTAATGGACATTGTTCGTAGTAGCTTGGTGGGTGTCATGCATGCGGCTAATATTGCAGATACTATATGATAGGGCTAAGCAAGGGGGAAGTTTACTATTGTGGAGAGTTGCTGCCCCCTTAACTTAGTAGTTCCTTCACCTGAAGCACATGGCATTTATATGACTCAACATGCCATTAGGCTATTCTTGGATGTAGTCTACACTCAGGTAACACTCGATGACCATCTATCATCAAATGGAAATCATTGCGGGAGCGCATTTTGTAGATGCCAAGGGCTAAGAGGAAGCCACAAAAGATAGCCAAAATACCACCAAGAAATGCAACAAGGTGATAGAGGACACAACCTTAGAAGAGGATGATGCAGCTGGTGAGGCAGAAGATAGTACGTTCGAAGAGAACCTCAGTGAGGTAGATGGCAGCCATGCGCTCACTCTTTCCTTTACCCCAAAATCTGTCTTGCCACTGTCAAATGAGGCCCACTATACAGAGGAGTGGTTGGATCATTTGGGTGCTCCTCTTGATATGTTGGGTATTCCTCTTCTGAGCCCTCTCCACTCCATACCCACACTTCCCACTGTAGCAGATTTGTTTGGGCTACTTCAATAGGCGGAGTGTCCACTGGCCCTAAAGTAAGAGCAACACCACTCATGTGAGGAATTTACCACTTTGAGCCATAGTTCTCATCCCCTGAGAGACTATTTTAGTGTAACTTCCTCACCTGGACCTTGCAGATGCTCTTGGGTAAAACTAAATACATGGTATGGAGTTGATGGCTCAAGCCATGCTTGATGTGGCCAACATTGTCTAGAATGTGGACTTTTCTCAATCTCTGTTAATCTTAGAGGAGGCAACCCATATTAAGAAGTTTGTAGAGGAGGATTGTCACTTGAAGTTTGTAAGGACTTCCATGAACCAAGGTTGGCTAGAGAAAAGTACATCAAAATTGTCAGATTAATGTCAGCCAATTAGAGCTCATCCTACTGTTATTGTTTTAGTTGGCTGAACCTTGAAATCATTGTACTCCATTCACCATTGAACATCATTTTAGTTAGTGCTGAGAATTTCTGGATTATAACTGTGTGAACTTTTTTTGCGTCAACGTTTCGGATCATACTCCATGATCCATCATCACTTCTTATTCTCTTGCGAAGCATCCTGATGATGGATCATGGAGTATGATCTGAAATATGGATGCAAAAAAAGTTCACACAGTTACAATCCAACAATTCTCAGCACTAATTGATCATGGACTGTGGAAACCTTTTGTTATCAATCATTTTAGTTACTAGTACTACATGTTGCAAGACACCATGTGCAATCAATGTCGTGTGTCTGAAAAAGCAACCAAAGATATGATTGCTAAAAGAACTTTGCTAATTGATGTAGACCATCAAAGGACTAGGATTCAAAACCAGTTGGCCCAACAAACTTAGCTTGAAGAGGCTTATGCTACTAAGCTTTTTGAGTACGGACAGGAAGTGGCTTGGTTAAAGATAAAGGCAACTTAGATAACAATAGAGAGGGATCATGTTCAAGGCAAGCTTCAGTAGGAAGTCTGCATGGTTAAGAGCCTTTGAGAATGAGATGTCATTGTCAGCCTGGGTATGCCTAAACCTACTTGGGTTGAATCTAGAGGCTTGGGGCAGTACTGTAGGTGAACTCAATTCAAACTTAGTCAGAGTCCACCTGGGATCCAATTTATTTTTAATAAAAAAGACAAAAAAAACCCCTGAACCTGAGAATATACTTGGGCTGAATCCAGAGAATTGTGGTAGGGCCCAAAGTAGGACATTGGATGAGCCTTGGAGAATCTGCCTAGGACCGCCCCAAAAAAAATCTCTGAACTCTAACTAACAAATTTCCTTGGTCTCAATCAAGGATGAGGGACATGAGGCTGCTAAACAATGTCATTTGCACGGTGCAGCTTGTGGGAGTGGCACTGGTGCTGCATGTCCTTCCAACAAACCCGCTGATAACATGGATGCTCTTAATGAATATCAATATGACGATTTCTATTGATTTTACATGTGCAGATGCAGTAATGTAAACCATTTTGATTTACCTTTAATGTTTGATGATTGACATTGAATTATCGATTATCAGCTGCATCTTCTATTTAATTTTGTACATTTTGTCCAATTTTTTTCGTTTTTTAATATTACATGTATTGTATGGCCAAATCCATCTGTAATGAATCATGGAAATTTTTTTGGCAAAGCATTGAATGTGAACCTGGCCTGAACCCAAACCCAATCCCAAACTGGCAAAATAGTTCTTATGTTATATTAATACATTTTATGCAGACTTAATTTTGCTATTCTAATTGTTGGATATGGTAGCGTAAGTTATGGGATGCTTGTAAACAGCTAAACCCAGCAGTTGAAGCCTAATCAACAATTGTTGGTCCTTCAAATAGTGATTCCACAGTCATGGAAGGTGTGTTGATTTATATAAGGTCCTCCTTGTCTGCTTGAATAGTAGTTGAATACTGCCTTTGAAATAAAGCACAAGCAGTTAGGGAAGGGGCGTTGATTTATAAGGTCCTCCTGGTCTACTTGCATAGTAATTGAATGCTACATTTGAAATAAAATGCAATTATTACATTCTCATGCAACCATCCTTGATATGAATTGCTACTCTTATCTCATTCTGCAAATGATTGTGTTGGTAGTGTAGTTTCAGTAGATAAGATGGAAAAGATGTCTAAGTAGCTTTTCATGTCTATTTCATTGTTATTTATCCTTTGAGTTGAATATTTTCTATGTTCTTAATACATAGTAGACATTAGTGTAATAGCGTGAGTGTGTTAACAAAAACTCTTACCTTTTACCTTAAATTTGACGGCCATTTACATTTCAAAATATTAATATTTAATATTAAAGTTTATATTTCCAAAATAAACAGCATATGAAATTTACGTCTCAGTGTAGTAAATAAAATAGTTTCATAGAAAATAATTTTTTTAAGTAAATAAAATAGCTCCAAATTGATATCTCTCAGCATTTTTTTAGATAGATGTATTTAAGATATCTATACTAGTGTTAATACAAAGATGAGATTTTCTTTCATCATTTTTGATTGTTAACAGTGTCATAATTATTTAAGGTAATACAATGAAAGAGAAAATGAGTTTCTTCAAGGTAGTTCAGTAACAAACCTTATATAAGTTTCATCTAAAAGAAGTTTTGGTGATTTTGAAATACTCAATTGTGTACATTTTGTCCTCTTACAGGAATTTAAGTTTGTCATTGTAACAAAATCTGCTAGTAGCCTTTTTGCTAACATTTTTCGTTTGACATAGAGTCATATTTACAAGCTGGTGACACTTATGTTTCAAAGGGGGAGTACATGTTAGCCATCAAACAATATACCTTGTATATCGGTAAGTTCCCTTCCTTTTTAGATATTTGAGTTTTCATATAATCATATTAATTAAATTTTAACTTGAAAAATAAACTTGCAATGCTAGGGAAGCCATCAGGTGGATTTTTTTCCCCATTAAAAATGTAGCTATCACCATATAACATTGTTACGATTCAATTCATTTGCTTACATGTTGATTAGTAGTATTTTAAAGAATAATGCTGTACACTGGCTTGTAATGATTAACATTACATGAATTTATGGTTGAAAAATTAGTGTTGCTGACTGGGGACTTTTTTTTTGATCGGTAAAGTGAGGGATGAGGGCCCTCTCCCTTTTAATATATAAGAATAATCAGAAAAGTTCAAACCCTTTGCAGGGATGCAATGGTCTGTTCCCAAATAAAACTATTATTTGCTTTTCGTTATATCATGTTTTCAATGGAATCTCCAAAGCCAACCCTTTTTGGCACGAGAATGAAGCATCAGCTTGCTTCCAAGATGTGTGTTTTAAACAGGGGGACTCTTCTTTTTTGTTTGACTGGAACCAAATCTGCAGAATTGTTTGAAGAATCACTTGAAGGAGAGTGTAATGTCCCCTATTTGGGATATTCCTAGATTTTGCCCTAAATCCACAATTTCAACCAAAATAAGAAATGTAATATATTTAAGATTATAAATTTACCAATTGAAATGCCCTTTATAAGATATAAATCCTGGTTTAGGTCTTGCACACAATACTAGTCACTAGAAATATATATTATTAGTCAGTAAACGTCATTATATTTGTGCACATTAGTCACATCAAAATTCTAATTAATGCAATAGCCATTCCAATATGGATTCCCATAATAATCTTATTAGGAATCTATTGAAATGCTTGCAAACCGCAGTCTCAAGGTTGGTCACCCTTGTACTGTGAGAGCATGGAAGGTGGGCCACCCTTCCATCCCTCAATCCACCTTGGAGGTTGGCCGTCCTCCTTGATCAAGCCTAGGAGCACTAATAAGCCTCCTAGCCCATGAGGCCTAACCCCCTATGGGTGGTGTGCTTGATAAGAGCATGAAGACTACCTCCCTTCCACCAAGCCCGAGGGCACACATATGCCTCCCGGCTCACGAGGCTTAACCCCCTATGAGTGGTGTACATGATAGCGGGTATGTTGGGCCTTCACCTCTTGTGGACTCGAAAGGTTGATCAGCCTTCCTGTTTTGCAATCATTTCTCTAAATTCAAAATAGATTATTCTACGAAACCCTTATCACAGATAATAAAGAGAAGCATGTAGATTATTCCCAATAATCAATAATTTCTGCAAGTACCATATTGCATGATCACACACACGCACACACACATATATAAATATTTCTAATTGTATTTAACTTACTTCCCAATTATATTTATTCCAATAGATCTCTTATTCTGATTTCCAATTTACTTTTATCTTCCAATCTGCTTTATTCATTCCATATTGATCCCAATTGATGCCCCTCACAAATGATTCAACCTCCTTAATATATTCTTAATGGAGGGGGTTGAACAGTCACACCCCTTTATAATCATTGCATCCTTTACAAAGGATGCATTCCTCCTTTAAGCGCTGCCTTTTAACTTAAATAATTAGGAATTATTTAATTTTGTGGAATCACTGCATAGACATACTCCCCTCAATTGACTCCCATTAAGCCCTTTGAAGAATCACGGCCTTTTATATTTTTTTGGTCGTCACTTTCTTTTCCTTTGGCCAGTGATTACCTTTAATTTGAAACTGGCTACTGTCGTGGTTTATGATTTATGGTGGGGGGCATGACAGAGAGTCTGGGACCAAATCTCCTTTGGCAATTACAGAGGCATCAGGACCAGAAGTAATAGTTTAGGGAAGGAGATGCCATTCTTTTAGGAGTAGATGGTTCAGTTCGAGCCAAAGTGGAGTTAAACAAGACAGAAGAAAAAATATCTATAAGTGGCTACAGAGTGAGTGTTCTCTGCTGAATTGAAAAGCAATCCCCTCATAATGGATTTGCTGCAGCCAATTTCTATATCCAACTTTTAAACAAATTTCTTTGGGTAATTTCTTTGATAAATCAATGCCAACCAAAATTTTAGCGAAAGTAAAGTGTTTGGCAATTTGTTCCAGATCAGGAACAAAGAGTGAATGCCCAAGAGAATTTTCAATGGAGGAGAGGCACTGTTAACTCTAGAAATGAAGGGGCATATTTGGAAGCCTTACCCAGATAGGTGAAATGGGAAAAGACTAAGTAATTTTGTTGAAATATGGAAACCATGGTTTCAAACCCCGAAGTGCCATTCCTTAGAACCAGAGGCCTTCCTTTAGCAGGACATCCCTATTTGCAGCTGAAATGAATCCCACCGGGAACCATCCTTTTGTGCATGCTAAGATAGAAAAGCCCTCTTTCGTTAGAGGCTTTCAGTAAAGAATCAGTCATTCATGGAGATTTGCCAGGTTGGGCCAAAAAATCTGAAATTTGCAAATCAAAGCAACCGTTTTGAAGCAATCTTCCTATTTGATCACTTCATCTCCAAAAACTTCAGTGTAGGTGCCTTGATGTTTTGCTTGAGATGATTGTGGAGGGAAATAAACTTCCTCAGAATCATTATCCTTGGTGGGCTTTGTTATAACCTTGACAAACTGTATTCGTCTCTTGCTGCTGCCATATTTAGCTTGATCAACCTATCTATGAATGGGGCCTTATGTCAATTAATCACTGCTAGTTTGAAGCCTTCAGCCACACCTTGCCTTGCCCAAAACAACCATGAAACCTCTCCTCTTAGTTTTTCCATCCATTTACACTCAAAGTGCTGCCCTCCCACTTGTGGCTTTCCCCCAAACATAACATGCTTGAGGTCAATGCCCATAAGTGCCTGGTCAATGTAAAGATCTTTAGCCACAGACTGTTACACGATCTTGCAGAAAGATCTTAAGCTACATGGCAGCAAGATCTTTAGCCACAGTTGACTGTTACACCTTGCTTGCAGAATGGGATACAAAATTTGTTGTCTTGGCAGACTTGGACAAGGGTTTATTCATTCTATTGAATTTAATTTTTGGCCATTTTGACAGAATATTGGTTATCAAGGGGATCTGACTGAATGCATAACAAATTCCATGTTGCAACCACCCACAGTAAACCATTTTCAGAGTCATCTTTGACATAATTTTCAAGTTCCTCACCTTCAAAAGACAGAATTTTCACTTTCTATTGCAAGGGTAAATCATGCTTTCATCATTGGGATCAAACTACTCGGTATCATAAGCTTTCTTCCTATCATATCGCTGTTTAAATGTAAGGATTGTGACCCAATTAATCTCACAAAAAATGATCAACAACTCAATATCTCATAAGTATGGAATAAAAATTGATACAACATCATTAAGTAAATAAATTACATAACACAACCTCATGTACATAATATCTGATATACAACATTACAATTAAGGCTCTCATGCCATGTAAACAACTAAAGATACAATCTTGAAGTACAATACATATAATGATGTAAAATTATGTGAGGACATATACAACACAGTCTCCGGCTGCCACCGACCCTCACAGTCATCTGCAAGTCAAGAGACGAGAACATGGCTCAAGCACTTTTCTGCCCAACCATGAATTATGCTTCCCTAGAATATTCTTCCTAACACAAAGAATACCTGACCCTGCACGAAGTACCTCGCAACCTGGAAATAAAAAGCAGGAGGGAATCCCGGTGCAAGCCTGATGTATATACATGCATTTCTAACATGAACATGCAATGTCCCACAAACATGATATGGTAGAGAAATATATAATAATTTTGCTAGGTAAATTCATCTATTTCAATAAACACATGGCTTTGGCCAAAGCACTAAAAGTATCATGTAGATCTTGAGAAGCGGATTGACCTTCTCTGTTAACCCATATTCGACACCCTATCTTGGAAGGTAAACCTAGTACACACATGAATACAATAACATGCATATTTTCATAAAATAAATCAATACTCCTTTCTTTCATGCAAATGATTTTTTGTGTCCTTCACTATTTCAATTTTCTTATGCATGCGATGGTAAATAAATAATTGACATGCAATTCACTATACCTTACATGCAAACTAATAAAATACATACAATTGAATTCCTTTTACAAGCATTTATTATTTTCATTGTCATGCATTAAATAATGTAATTGCAATACTAGTTTTATTTTTAAATTTAGGCAGAAATTCAGGTTTGCACAAAGACCCATTCTAACATAGGCTGCGGCTTACAAGGAGACTTATGGCATAGAAAAATATAGTGCAGGTTTTAAAGCGGCCAAATAAAAGTGCAAAGATCTCAGATTCTGGTTTATTCCTGTTTTTAACAGCAAAAAAAATGGTTGATATGAATGTTATAGGCATCTAAAATGTCAAATTTAAATAGGTTTTGGTATAACGACAGCACCCTACTTGGAACTGTACAAAGAACAAAGTGGAAACAACAATTTGATTTGAGCAAAAATGGGTAGAGTTTGCTGGAAAATTAACAGCTTATAAAGAGTATGTTTGCTTTCAATATTGAGTCAACCAAACTTTCTCTACAGCTGCGGCTTAGTCTGGTCAAGTTATACGGTACAGCTTCCAGCTAGGATTGTTTAACTTTTAAACTAGCACAGAGAGCATTAGAAAACATTTGCAGGCAACACTGAATAGTTTGGCAGGTACAGGCAAATAAATAGAAAAATCTTTCCAGAATTCGTTGATCTTCCAACCAGTTTGTCAATGCTCTGATTCCTGTGTTCTCCTATTTGCTAGAAGCTGTGTAGTGTTTTCTGAAGTCTTGCCCCAACCTTTTATTATTTTTCCTACCTATTTTAGTATCACCAAGGTTTGATATATTTCGTTTCACTATAGTTAATTTATTTATTTTTTGATGCATAAGAGAGATTGTATTATATTATATGCCAAAAAAATACAGAACGTCTGCATTCGTAAGGTTTGTGGAACCAAAATCCCCTTCAGACCAACAATAACACCTTCCTTGAAAAGCCATAAGAGGCCACCCAAAATTTGCAGACCAAAAACAAAACGGACTAACTCCTGAGACTTGCTATATTAATACTAGGGCGATCTTTGCCGTACCCGTGAGAAACCATCTTTAAACTATATTACTGACAAGCTACTAAAGCAATTGACAGACACATTATATGATTACCAGACACCAACAGACTTGACACCACAAGCACTGGTTAGAAGCCATTCATCTTGGCAAACTAATCAAATTCCGCCACCCGTTCGAACTCGTCTACCGGCTCCAACAAAAGCAACTTCTTCAGAAAACTTACACCATAGGTCGTGATTTGGCGGTGTCTGACCAACGACATTCCTTTGAGCTCCAACAACAGGAGATATTTTTATTGCCTCACTCGTCACCTTTACAAGCAGCAAGTCGCGGGGCTGAGGAGTGCCACGACGACCCAGGAGTGCGGACTTCAACACCTTGTCCAAACCACCTAGAAGCTCACTTTTGAAGAGCTTGCAGACCATTGTCTTTGCCTCAGCCTTAGGAGTCCTCACATCCAACACTGACGCCAGGAAAACGGGAGACGATGTGGGTATTGACTCTGAAGGTCTTGCGATTCTTCGAAAAGTCCTTCCCTAGAATCATCTTGATCGCGACCACCACATGAGGATCCATCCTCAGTAAAATCCGCTTCAACTGCTGGTCGGTTATGTGCTTAAAGGCTGTCTGCCTCACCTTGCAATCCAATTGAACGGGGGAGTCCTGACCAATACTAACCACAGCCTCTGAAGAAATTTCTACTATGAATTTGGAGTGTTACACCATTGCAATCGCCCAGGGCAAATTGTAGAAACAAACCCAGAATGACAAAAGCCTGCCAAACCGGAGTAATTTATTGTTTCTCTCCCTCCTGGTTATCACGCTGTGCATAAGCCAATGTGCCCCTCCAGATTTCATCCTCACCACCCACCTTTCCTAGACCGTGCAAAAGGCCTCGTCATCAATTGCTAGTTGGGCGATATGTCATATCAAGCCCAAATTAACAGGGACGCAAACATGATTACTCTTGGCTGCCAAATATCGAGGCTCGTTTCTTTGTTAACCTTTTTTAATTATTAGCCTTCAATCCACCACAGTGGGGACAAGCGAGGTACGAAGTCTATCAAATATCCTTGGCCAACTCCAATTTGAAATTGCACGAGATGGAGACCACCTCATCAGCCACACAAGTCTCGAACCCCCAAAGTGACCCAATCAAATCCATTTGTTTGCCTTCCTTCCACCTGCTGGACGCCGATAGACACGGTCTCTTCACATCCTTGTTGTGGAGAGACACCCACCCAGCCACCCACTACTATAGTTACTTTATTAATTTTAGAACTGGTGCATATTTTTTATTTAAAAGTCTTTGTTTTTAATTTTATTGTATTCTTTTATTCTTTCTCTTTTTATTTTGCATGCCCTAGTTTAACTATAGTTTATTTATTTATACTATTAGAATTGCTTTTTCTTTTTATTTCTTTTACTTCTGTTACCTTTATTTTTAGCCCATGTGATTCTCCTAAGTTATAATTTCATGTTCTTTCATGCCTTATTTTATTTTTATTTTAGCCTTTTACTTTTATAATTAAAGCTTTCTATTTCTATATTTAGTTATTTATAAATTTAGATAATTATTTAATTATTTTGAAAGTACAATTTATTTATTTATTTATATATATGAATAATAATATTAAATTATTATTAAATATATATAAATGTATTTTAGGCTAATTTTATTGAAAATAAAACCTTTTATTTATTTATTTATTCTTTTATATATATAAATAATAATATTAAATTATTATTAAATATATATAATTATATTTCAAGTAATAATTATTATTTTTCTGTGGGTGGAAGGGTGGGCTCCCTCGTCGCCCCTCACTTGGGCATATGGTGTCCAGGGTGGATTTGAGGTGGCGGATGGGACAGACTTGAAGACATTGGATTTGGCTTGCTCTTGTCACCTCCAATTTCCTAATTTTAGCCGAATGAAGGTGTTCTTCGCTTGTTTTATCGGTTGCCTCCGAATTTTGTGAAACTTCTGGAGTAGGACTGGGGGCATGCTAGGCTCAATTCTCACTGCGCCGTCAGTGTGACACGTCGGGCACGGCTATCCTCGCATCGTTTGCAGACGTGCCGGGTGGAATTCCCATCAATTGCATTGATAATGGTTTTAAGGAGGATGAACGGAGTCCGTATATTTACTCATGTCAAGGACGTTTTCGCTTCGTCATAATCTCGCTCCATATGCGAAGACTGACTGATCATCATTCGGGTTTTTAATTGTGCTAATGAAGCCACTTCTAAATTATGGGTTTCTCATTTTGGTTTTGTCGTCTGTTTTTTTGTTGCAGGGAACAGCTGCCAAAGACTTGCAAATGGCAAGAATATCGAAGTCGAAATTTGTCATACACATATCGGCGGAAGGTCTGGAATCTTTCGGCGTCGACACTCCAGTTTCTTTAGTGGCCAAGTAGAGGCAGATTGCCTTTCGAGAAGTCACGGATCAGCGGTTAAAGCGCATCTTGCTCATGGATGACCCGGCGTCAATTGTTGCTGTTAAAATGGTCCTTGGCAAAGGGCACTTGGAAAGAAATGAATTTGCCAGAGACAATACGCATATTTCATCCCGGTTTCTTGCCGTGCTCCTGGACCTGGACACCCTGAAGGCGGAGGCCATGGAGATGATGGTTCGTCTGTTCCGGGACGATTTGCTCGGTGGTCTTGAAACGACATTGAAGGCGGCCTTTATAGGCAAAGGTATTCCGCGCCCTGCCGACTTGCCTTTTCTTTGGGAGTCTGATGAAGCTGTCAAAGTTTTTCCATTTCTTTTAGACCTCAAAGGGCCTGCTTTATCAAGGCACAAAAAGATTGCAAATGTGGCGGTGGATTTCCTGAAGCGAAAGTTGAAGTTGGTGCCGGTGGAAGGGTTGGAGTGGTTGGATGGTTTCATTAGGTTTGCAGAGTTGAATGGTTTCATGTGAATATTGTCAGGTGCTGGTTGATGTCCGTTCTTGGTTTCTTTCGGTCTACAACTTGTTAATGTTGGTAGTTTCAAACTTGAGCAGTATGTTTTTTGTTTTTGCTTGTTGAGGCTAGGCCTATGTTTCACATCCTCTGTTTCGAAACTTTTTCTTGCATTGGGACTGTTTGGAGTTGTTGTTTCTCCGGGATAGGTTTTTTTTGGTTGATGATGGAAATCTCTGATATAATTCCTGCTTTGCAGATGGCTGTAAATTTCTTTATTATCTATAAAATTACCACCTTACGGATCAAAAAAAAAAAAAAAATTATTATTTTTCTTTAATAATAATCTTATATATATTTTTACATATTTATATATATTAAGAATAATACTTTTATTATATTATTATTTATTTATATAAATATAATCAATTTAATTTCAAATTTTAAAACAATACTTGATTATGTTCTTTTAATTTTCCACTTACAAACATAATAAAAATAATAAGGTAAAAAATTATTTTCATTGATTCACTTATTTAATTTTCAAATAAATAATTAACATAGAATCATATGAAATACATTTATTTTCCCAAGTAATTTAACTTTCAAATCATAAATAAACATACTCATTACGCACAACAATATCACAATCAATATTAACACAATGCAAGAGAATGCAACTATTTGAGTGTGTGAATGCCTTGGGGTTCCATCCTACCATTCATTTATCAAAAGGATAGGAAACCCCTACCTCAGTCATGTTCTCACCTTCGACAATTTCCCGCTCATTTTCCTGCGCTCAGTCGCACTTAGTTGCATGTTAATAGGTTAGTCCTCAAAACCAAGAAATTAAACTCATAATCAAAAACATGATAATCATTTCCATTTCATTTCAGTATATCACGACTAACCATGAAATTTAGCAATCACGCACTTGTAGATACCAGATAATCAAGCCATCATAAATGTGTCCAATAGTCTCATCAATATATTGAAAAGTAAATGTAGCATAGGGTTGAGATGTGACATTAAAAGAGGAAGTGGCAAAAGCATTGTCCAACTTGGACAATTCATCTCTCTCATGGATGAAATGTTGATAAGTCATGGCCTCATCTTTAATTTTCTTTGCAGGTGTCTTATGTTTTTGTTTCAACCACAATTTAGATGCATCATCATCATGTCAACTGTTCTGCATAGTAGCGGCTTTTGCACTTCGAGTGCATAACTAATGGGACAACATTGTATTATAACTTTCTTGGTGCTTAGTTCTGGTCTTTTACCAGGATCTGTTTGGTGGATAAGTAGATTGATGATTTTTGTTTCGTCTTAGTTTATCTCCTGCATAGTCAACATGTGACATCTCTCTTTGTTTGAAGCATTTTTGTTAGTCTACAACACTCTTGCCTTTGGAGCATTGCCATTATATCATATTAGCTTCAACAATTTCCATCTTCATTCCGTTATCACTGTTGTGATTAGGCTGTCAAATCTTCGCTTAGCCCTTCATAGAGTTATCCTTCATCTCCGGATTTTTTAAAGGGTGAAGAAAAATGTTTTTTTTTTATTCAAGGGGTAAACGCTTTTGACTGGAGCTATGAACCGGATACAACCATTCAACAATACCACCCCAACAGGATTTGAACCTTGATGGAAAGAACAACAATGCCACCTATAAACCATCACACCATGCCAATACCGGCAAGGGTGAAGAAAAATGTTATTAAGGGGGGACTGCATGTAATTTTCTGTGCTTCCCAGCTTCTCCAAGTTAATCTTTAGGGAGAGATGCTAATTTATTTTAATCATGTTAGTGTTAACTTAAGTAGCATAGATATCTTAAATATGTTGATCTAAAATACATGGAGAGATATCAGTATGGAGGCCCCTAGATTGAATTTGTTACATAGGTTAGTTGCCTCTTAGATGTATTTAAGATATCTATGCTAGTTTGTAACTCTAATTAATATAATGATAATTAATGAATTTATATATAACAAACAATATTATAAATTAATAATAATTATGTTAATATTAACTGATATTTAATTATTTATATTGCTAATAATTATAATATACATAAATTAATTAATATCAGTATTAATTTATATAGACTATTTTAATTATGTAATTAATTATTCTACATATTAAATTATAATTATTTTAATTTATTTTTATTTTCAGTAGGTAAATTGTGATCTTGGCAGTCACTCCCTTTGTATTCGTACTTACAATAGTATTGTGCCCCTTATAGGGAAGGCAGACAATTACAAAAACCCTTTTGTGAGGTTGGAGAGTGAAAAATAATCCTGAAGTAGAGGCTAGTAGAGACAAAGTGGCCTTTCTCCAAATACTGCTAGGGAGTATGCTATATGAACACTAATACAAAACGATAGTTATCAATACCAAGCACAAGCCCAAAGCTTTATGCAGCATTTTCGTCATCCTCTTCAAGTAGGGCAAAGCTCAAGTTGATCTCATTGATAGGGGTAACCCCAATAATACATTTTAAAAATTCAACTGTAGGACTTGCCTTATGCCTTAGTGCCACCTCTGGACAACCATTGGAAGGGATGAAGGCGGTCCCAATGCTTATCTGCAAGATGCTGTTTGATGGAGGGAAGTCCAAGCCTGGAACATCTGCAATAATGATCTCCAGCACACGGCGCTGGTGGTTGTGTATCAGGGATCTCACCTTTGCCCTTACTATTTACTTTGACTCAGCAGAATCCAACAGCACACCAATGAACATTGAAGCCACATCAGTGTTTATTCTGTATCTATGGATTGTTGTTATTAACTTGTTGCCTAGCACCATTTTGATTGCATGTATCATGACCCCAGCTCTGGTTTTAAACACCTTTTTCAAGTGTCTGTTATTCTCCCTAGGAAAGTTACTTCCCATTTCTTTGAGATAAGATAAATGCTGGTATCCATGATCCAATGTTTGGAACTTTTGTCTACAACAGTCAAAGAAAGGGAGAGAATATTAAGGGTGATTAGTCTTTTATATTTTTGTCAGCTAATACTTTTTGGTCACTCTTCAGAATCTTTTGAAAATATCAGATTTCCAAACAGCTAGTATACTGATGTGGACTTCGTGCATGATGTTATGAACACACTGTAAACCATATTGCTTATATAAGAGACATTCTCTTTGCCATATTTGTACATATATATTTAAGATCTCTGTCACGGTTGATGCCAATTGACTGAATATAAACAGTCTTTTTCCTCAAAATGTTGTTCTTTAGAAATAAAAGATAGTTATTAACTATGTCACAGGGTTTGCCAATTTTCATCCATGAAATTGGGAATCTGGCAAATTTGAACAAAACCACAATTGTTTTTAAATTCGCCTCCAAATGCAGCCATAATGTGTACAACAAAAAAAAGCTTTTAAGGGTTTTTATTTTTCATCCACATGTGTTCCATCTCCATCTCATTTGTTCTGTTGTGGGGCTGTTTCTGTGCATGGGACAGTGGGTGAATATTGTGAATGGGGCAAAGTTTATTAATACTAGTCTATTTATCCAGAACAGCAAGGGCAGGTTACAGTGTTCTCGGTTTCCACATTGGGCTTCAGTGGCAGTGGAGTCAATCAGAACCTGCAATGATATATAAGCTGCAATGAATAGTTACTCTGCCACAAGGCAATCTAGCCATTTGTGTTGTCCACATTGGACTATCCAGCAGTTGATATTCCATTGTGGCTGCTGAAATGGAACTCATGTAGTGTGAATCTTCTCCATGGGGACAAACCTGTGTATAGCGTCATAATTTTAATTTTGTACTCTTTTAGATTTTAAGTTTTAAATCTAAAGTTAGATTTATATATATAAATAATTATTAATATTAATATTTTTTAATAGTTTATAATGTGTTATTAAGTTTTAGTATAAATCTATTTTTTTAAAAGATTTTATAATTAAGTTAAAATTATCATGGGACAGTGGGTGAATATTGTGAATGGGGCAAAGTTTATCAATACTAGTCTATTTATCCAGAACAGCAAGGGCAGGTCACAGCGTTCTCTGTTTCCACATTGGGCTACAGTGGCAGTGGAGTCAATCAGAACCTGCAATGATATATAAGCTGCAATGAATAGTTACTCTGCCACAAGGCAATCTAAGCCATTTGTGTTGTCCATATTGGACTATCCAGCAGTTGATAGTCCATTGTGGCTGCTGAAATGGAACTTATGTAGTGTGAATCTTCTCCATGGGGACAAACCTGTGTATAGCGTCAAAATTTTAATTTTGTATTCTTTTAGATTTTAAGTTTTAAATCTAAAGTTAGATTTAATATATATAAATTATTATTAATATTAATATTTTTTAATAGTTTATAATGTGTTATTAAGTTTTATGATAAATCTATTTTTTTAAAAAGATTTTATAATTAATTTAAAATTATCATGGGACAGTGGGTGAATATTGTGAATGGGGCAAAGTTTATCAATACTAGTCTATTTATCCAGAACAGCAAGGGCAGGTTACAGCGTTCTCGGTTTCCACATTGGGCTACAGTGGCAGTGGAGTCAATCAGAACCTGCAATGATATATAAGCTGCAATGAATAGTTACTCTGCCACAAGGCAATCTAAGCCATTTGTGTTGTCCATATTGGACTATCCAGCAGTTGATAGTCCATTGTGGCTGCTGAAATGGATCTCATGTAGTGTGAATCTTCTCCATGGGGACAAACCTGTGTATAGCGTCAAAATTTTAATTTTGTATTCTTTTAGATTTTAAGTTTAAATCTAAAGTTAGATTTAATATATATAAATTATTATTAATATTAATATTTTTTAATAGTTTATAATGTGTTATTAAGTTTTATGATAAATCTATTTTTTTAAAAGATTTAATAATTAATTTAAAATTATTAATATTTAATTTGAATCAGCATTTAGGTTTTTATTAGATTTTAGTATAAGTTATTAAAATGGAAAATATATATTTTATAATATTTGAACTTTAATCACAATTTTTTTTTCTGAATTTTATCACTCCACCAATTTGTTCTCAATCTTTTCTTTGCTGAACATGAACATGAACCTTGTGACATAGGTTATTAACACCTAATATGCTCATGTCTTACAAAAGCTTTAGAGTTTTAGAGGTTGCATCTTGTTTGTTCTTAGATGCAGTAATACAAACACGCTTATATATGATAAATGCCCCAGAATATAGAGAATATGTAGGGCAGATTATGCTATTTCATACTTACAACAATTTTCATGGAATTGTAAAGAGCCTTGTTGATTGAATATCTTCTTTCTGCAGAATTATATCCTGCTAATGTTATTGGCTACTCTAAACGAGCTGCTGCAAACATTCAGCGTCGGCACCATTCTGAGGCACTTGAAGATTTAAATAAAGTTCTTGAACTTGATCCAAAGTTTACGCAAGCATATTTACATCGTGCTTCTCTTTTGCGACAACTTTGCAGGTATTTCTTTTAACCTTGTTACTATCACCCTTCTGACAATTAGTTTTGTCTTAACGTTGCTTTGTTGTGTGGGAAGTGGAAAAAGCACGTGGTAGCTGAAGTCCTGATCATTATTTCTTGTATTTGGTTGAAAATTGTTTCTGTAGTAAGAATACCTAAACATCAGCAGATTCTGGTTTCTTGTCACAACTATTTTTTGTAACAATGCTTTAGTCATTCTTTTAATGACATGCTGAGCTGATTGACTATTCTGGAAACTAAACTTGTACTTAGTAAGATTTTGCTATTACAATGATAGATAATACTGAACATTTGGACTGATCTAATGGTTTAATTTCCTGCGAAGTGCCTCTGTTTCTGCATCAATAATTTTTTAAGTCAGTATGTATTTGCTTCTTTCTTGAAAAGCAGCACATTTAATAAACTTTTTTGTCTTATAGGCATAGTTGCCATTCGGCTGCACTTGAACAAGGTTTTGTCTGGACCAAATATTTTGGCCCAGCTGAACTGATCTGGTGTGGTTTGAAGGAATTAAAACTTTAATTGAAAACATGTGAAAAAAAACTATAAGTATGAAAAACACAAAACTTAAAATATCCAATTTAAACCCTAACAGAAAAGGCAGAAGAACTAAACAAAGAAGCCGTTTTTAGAGTCCCTGCAGGTTGTTAATGGATTGCAAGCAGGCTGCAGAAGGCATAGAAAACTTTCTTAAAAAACATTGATATCCAGTAGAAAACATGGGAACCAATGCATAGAGTCCAATGATTTATGGTCATATTTTACTATGTACTTAAGTATATTAGAGATAATGTTCATTTTTTATTTTATCTGTTCAAAATACATGAATGGTTGAACAATTATTGTCACAAGCTACATGAACAAATCATCAAATGCTATCCACTGAGAGCGTTAAAATCATGCCTTAGTTCACTAGGACCAGATGCAGGCTATTTAATCTCTTTGGAAGCAAATAACAGACTTAGCAGCAGAAGAATGGTGTAGGAAGAGTTTCCTTGAGGTAATACAATGTAGTATCAGCTGTTAACCAAACTTCATGAACAAATCATCAAATGCTATCCACTGAGAGCATTAAAACTATGCCTTAGTACATTAGGACCCGATGCAGGCTATTTAATTTCCTTGGAAGCAAGAAACAGACTTAGTGGCACAAGAATGGTGTAGGAAGAGTTTCCTTGAGGTAATACCATAGATGAAAAACTCGCAGAAAAATCGCCAAAATTGCGAGTAATCGCGTGCTGGAAGAGGAGGCAAGTAAATCGCATGTTTACTCGCAGCCGCTTTATGAGAAAAAATCGCAGCGTTTTTTACTGTTTGACGCGCCAAAACGTGCGGGTATTGAGACAAAAACGCGCTGGAAATAAGTATTTAACTGGGGCGAACAAAGAAGTTTAATATTTATTTCATATCAAACCCTGATCGACGCGATTTGGAGGCAGGAAGACGATGCACGCGAGCACAGGAGGACGCGATGCGACCAAACCAGGCGGAGGAATTTTTAATGTTTTTTCTGCAAATGACTTCCATTTTTCACGATCGCGATTTTCAATAGTTTTTCTAATTTATTTTTTCATAGTTCAATGAAAATCACCAATTCCTAGCCTGCGACTTTTCAGAATTATTTTGCCATTTTGCAGTGATCCCGTCCAGGCAGTGATTTAATTTTAAAATTTTGACCAATAAAATTATAAAGTAATAATAAATCTAAAAGTTTGATTCACTAAAAAATTTCGAACAATATACCTAATGTAGTTTTATTTTTCATTTAAATATAACCAAAGTTCAAACCTATATAAAATTATAAATTAGTTTATTTTTAATTTAAATATAAATATTAAATGTAGATTTAAAAATAAAATATTATTATATAAATCAAACTTAAATACTTTTAAGTTTTGAACAATGTAATTTAGTTTTTTTTTTCATTTAAATATATTAAATATAGATTTATCATTTAAAATTGAAAATATGATTATGTAAAATTATAAATCAAATCTAAATATATTAAATGTTAATAATTTATAGATATTATGTATTTAATCTAAAAAAATAAAACCTAGATGGTAGAAAATCAACATATCAAAGCTAAAAATTCAGTTTATATGTGGTTTTTAAGAATATTTTAAAAATTTGTGTATTTTCAAATGTTCGATAAATTTGCCGAGTTATTGCCGAGTTTTTCCCCGAGTTTTTGCTGAGTCCCGAGTTTTTAAAATTTTTGGGTCTGCCGAGTTATTGCCGAGTCCGAGTTTTTCAACTATGGGTAATACAATGTTTTATCAGCTGTTAACCTATAAGAAGAGTGAAAAAATGAGTTAGAAGCTTCAATTTTTTTCTTTCTGTTTTGTTTGTTTTAGGGTTTAAAGGTGGTTGAGTTAGGTTGGGGGGAAGAGTAGAATCAGTTTGGTAAAGTTCTTTTGTTTTTGACGTTTTGAGGAATGACCCAATGATTTTTAAGAATTCAGGCAGTTTCCAAGGAGAATCAGACCTGAGATTAGAATCATAATCAATTGTAGATTCAAGCACTTTACCTGTTGCATCTGAGGACGAAACCCTTAGGTTCTCAAGATCAGTGGAAAAAACTTCATTGGTTTCTTTAAGTTTGGAGGATGAAACCCCTTTGGATTCTTGAGGGCAGCTTCACATAGGGGTTACGTCTATATTCAAGTTAGAGACTACAACAATTAGGAAGATTTCAGCATTTGGGCATTTCAGCATTTTTAGTATTTTTTGAATATATTTGTGATCTTTGTTATTAACAAACATCTGAAGCAACAAATCTTTGTAATCGTATTATCATTGAATTAGTTATTTGAATGAAACACTCTATTCGGGCTAGTTTATATGAGCAATCCATATGAATGTGTGTTGTGGATACTTTAGATTTAATCATTTTGGTCGAGTCTCATCACAATATTTTAGATCTAAGTATTTTTGAATAAATATTTAGCTAAATCTCATTATAGTGGTATCAAAGCCATGATCTTGCCATCTTGCACGGTAACTCAAGTTATGAATGTACTCCAGTGAAAGAGAGACCAGATATCAAAGAAGGGAACAGAATAAATTATAGGCACTAGAGCTAGAAAAGGATATGGTAGGAGGAAGAGAGAAGCGCAAACAAATAGTTTAAAAGAAAGGAAATTTTCTAGGAGAATATGATTAGATTGCTCCAAAGTCAGGATGGATTGACAGATCTAATGGTGCAGATGCTGCATGCTAATAAAAATTTAAAAAGCTCAAAATCTGCTAAGGCATCTCAAGGAGAAGGGAGTACATCTGCAAATAATAGATTTGGAGTTTAATTCCATGCCAAAGCCAATGATATGAAACCTATGTTTTTATGGAAAGAGATAAGAGGAAGAACAATTCTCTGAAGACTCCCTTGTAGTGGCAGTTGACCAAGTTTTTCGAAGAATACCAAGGTAAATTTGAAGCATTCAATCTTTTAACTACCTAGACATCAATGATAGGAGAACTTCAAAGAGAAATCTAGATGGCAATAAAAGCAATGGAAGATATTGAATCCTCCTACCTTTGACGGTGGCAACAAAATTTCTTAGGGCTTGGTTGCAGCAATTGCAAACTTATTTTACCCTAAGTTCTATGGAGGAGGATGCCATTCAGTTTGCTACATCACATTTAAAGGTGTTGCTTATGAGTGGTGGAACTATGGTTTGGTGACACAAGGACATAGACTTGTGAAAATATTTGATAATTTCAGTCAAAGGATCTTGGACTGCTTTGAGCAAAAGGATGCGGATGAGTATTTGAGAGAACTTGTTGGTATTAAACAACAACACTTAGTGGAAGCCTATGTTGCTGAATTTTAGTGAGTTGTGGTAATGGTTCCTGACATTTTTGAAAAAAGGATCACTTTTCTATTTGTTAAAGTTTTGCTCAAACTCCTCAAAGGTATTGTTAAGGCTTTTACACCCATTTCTCTACAAGAAACAATGAAAAGAGCATCAGCACTTGAGCAATTTGTGCTTAAGGGATTTTTTTTTATTTCAATCGAAGGCACTCACTTTTGTGTAGTATAAAGGAATTTTTTAGAAAGGGGCATCCTACTGACATCTATAGAATTTCACACCTCCACCACCTATGTCCAAGAGGACAAATGACTACAACAAAAATGAACTTAGAAGGAAGAAGCCATGCTTTCCTTGCGTGGCCATGGGAGGCAAGTCAAATATGCCTTGGTAAAGGCCAAGCCCATTATATATAAGTAATATTTGATGATGATTCAGACATGGAAGAGCTTGAGCCAGAATTATCCATAGAGGAACATACTCCTAAAAATGTGGAGGATGAAAGCCTAGACAATGGCACACTTTTAGCTCTTTCATTAGTGCCTAGATATCATCCATTTAGGGTTCAATGAGTGTTGTACAAACAAAGGATAACAATGCTCTTTGATAGTGGGGCCACCCACAATTTCATTAATGAAGGCTTAGTGGTCAATAGAGATCCGAAAGCTGAAAATTTTAAAGGATTCAATGTGATTGTTTCACAATTCCATAGACCAAAATAATCCAACAACTTAACATAGCCATGGGAGATCATAAGGTATATGATGATTTCTATGTTGTGGGGTTAGGAGAGATGGGCATGGTTTTAGGTGTATAATGGTTGCACTATCTTGGCGAGTTTTCATAGAACTATTAGTCCATGGAGTTCAAGTTTTAATTTGAAGTGAAAAATATGATGATTAGAGAAATTTCTAGTGGAGCATCACAAGTGGTAACAACTAAAAGGATGAAGAAGAAATTCTGCAAGGAACAAGTTACTTGGGCAAAACGCTGTTTGATCATGCCTACAAATTTATCGACATGCAAGCAATGATCTTATTATGTTGATATTCAAGATATTTTGAATAAGCATTGTATGTTGTTTAGTGATTTGCCTCGAGGACTACCACTTGACATATGATTCCAACATATTATAGAGCTAGAACTAGGCTCTAAGCTTGTCATGACCACTTCTTATCACCACCCAAGAATTTTTAAAGAAGAGATATAATAAGCCATCAAAGAGCTCTTGGAGATGGGTCACATTAGGCCTAGAGCTTTGAACAGGAGGACCTATTAGGTCCTAAAACAACAAGTCCAAAATGCTAGTCTTTTTTCACCTTAAAGGCCAAGGGTTTGTCATCAAGGAGGTAAAGGTGGGTTCATATACAAATTTAGGAAGGTTCAAGGCTAACTACAAGGGTGGGTAAAATCTCTTGCTCTTTGGGTTCAGCTTAAACATAGGAGGGTGTTCCTATAGGTCACTAGAAAAAATTAACATATCAGTAGGGAATGACTGATCTATGTAGTACATTGCAATTACACCCAGTTGCACCCTTAGCCTCTAAATTTTTTCTCTAGGTTAAGACAACAATAGTTGCAAAAGACCTATTATCGCTTATGAGTTACCTTGCACAATGTATGTTTAGACAATAACAATGTTGTAATCCTTTGAGATGATTTCATTTATCATTTCATAAACATCAACAAAGTACGAACATGCTGTTAAAGATTCTCTTAAAGTTTAACAGTTTGGTTTGCTTAAAATTTATCCCTAGTTTATATCACCAAACCACAAAAATGTATCAATCCTATTCTACTTCCTACAACTATTAAAAATGAATTTGTTGATTTTAAATCTACGTGGGAGCTCAAAGTCTTCAAGATCAGTGCCTTATTGGGTCACAAAGTTACATTCAGCCGTTAAAATTATAGCAGAGACATGACATACACTGACCAAATCTACTTAAAAATCCTTCTTCAAACTTGCAAATATTCACCTATAACAATAAAGAGACCATTATAATAATAGTTTGCAATGTATTAAAGTGGTGCAACACTTGTCAAATTAGAGTTAAAGTCGCTCAGCAAATGTGATGGAAGAGACCACACAAGAAAGAAGACTTGCCACACTTATCTACCGAACAAATTTCTTAAAATATTTACAACTCACCAAGGAGACATGTGAATACATATATTTGCTACAATAGTTGCCTCTTTGCAAGTTATAGGATACTATGACCTCTTAGTGAATGACCTAACACAATTGAAATCGTAGAACACTATGCACTTTAGATTTTTGAAAACCTGAACTAACCAACATTTAAAAACAAGAAAACTTGCAAATATTTAGATCTTTGGCCTTGGAAACTAGGATGAATTGAGGAAATGCAGTGGAAGAGTGTTGCAAGGGTCGCTTAGATCATCACCATTGCCATCATTAATATTTGTATTCACTTTAGCTTTGTCAGGATACGCAAGTTAGTTCAAATAGGCTGAAAAAACTTAAATCTTTTTGATCTCTATCACTTTGTGCGATGATTGTAGAGGCATTTGAGTGTGCAGAGCTAAAAACGTTTACAAAATCCGTCATGAATCACTTAGGACATGACACAAATGCATCAAGCTTCAAAACTCTAGTGGCCCCACATTAAACATAGGTATGTCATATTATACTTTTCCTTGCTTCTTTTCTTCAAATCTACACAAACAACACAAAATCTTCATCGCGGCAGTTGCAGAGGTCACCATTGTGCATTATGTCTAATCAAAGCCTTTATCATTATTATCGCTTGAGAACAATGCAAAAATCCAATCCTTGTCACTTAGGCTACTCGCATTAATGTCGCCATGGCTGTTGGAGTGTTTATTTTTACTTGATTTGTGAAGGTAGGGCACCAAAATAGCTGTTTGAGTTATCATGGGTATGCGTAGGGAAAAAGCAACCATCAAGTGGAATCCTAATCACTTACTGGCTTTCTCCATCAAAAATTGCTTTGAAACTGCACCAAACCAAGAGGAAACATCTTCAGGTAGTGAAACAATGTCCTTGTTAGTTGTCAGTACCTTTTTGGTGTACTTGGGCCTTTTTCAGTGACCATGTGGCCTTTGTAGGCCATTTTGGTGAGTTGGTGAGAAGATGATGAAAAAATAGGAGTTTTGAATTGTTGGGGTTCAGGGAAAACTCATACCTTATGCCTTTGGTCGGGGTGTCAAGAGTTGGAAGTGGAGGGAGATTCATACCATAGAGGTATATGGAATGGGGGAAGTCCATAAGAGCAATCTTGAAATGAAGTCCAAATTTTCAAAATGCCAAGGATTGAGGTTTGGGAGTACCTTGTGACCGGTACCAAGGTGAAGTGGAAGGGCATAAATTCGACTTCAAAAGGAAAAGCAAAGAAATCAACAGGGTTTTGGGGAATGGGGGAAGGGAAGTCTGCAACCTTGACTTCGACAAATACTTAATGAAAATAAGTTGAAGATCGAGCCTCAAAGAGGAAACAAATAAAGTATTTTGGTTAGGGATGTTTTGACTCCTTGGTCTGAAAGTCTTAGGAAAATTTTTGATCAAAGATTGAATGACGTGGTGAATATGGAAGGGGTACTTTGGGAAGGGGAAACCTGATGACTCAACGAAAAGGACGTAAGAATTTTAGTGGAAATGATTGGGGATTAGGGTGTGATTGGAGTGGTATTGGTGGAGGAGGAAGTTTGATACCTTGGTGATGACATTTTTCAAGGCATAAAGTGGGGATGTCAAGGAGTGGGTGAAAGGTATGACACCAAGGGAAACCTTGAAAGTCCACAAACTTGACAAAACATAGGAAACACCTGGAAAACACCCCATACTTAGAAATTTCATATAGTTAAGTGGATTTTCAGCTTCAATAACACACACAGGGGTTCCTACTTAGGAAAAATATAGAAATGAAGGCCCATACAAACACTTCTCAGATCGGTTATAAACGGGGGTAGAGGAAATCTAAGTGAACAAACTAAGAGGGACTCAATGAAAAATTTGGTACTAAAATATTGAGTCCCAACAGGGCCATTAAAAGCAAGTATCCCATTCCTAGGATTTATTAACTAATTGATGAATTGCATGGTATTGTGTGCTTTTTGAAGATTGATCTAAGATTAGGCTACCGTTAGATCTATGTAAAGGATGAGAATGTGCTTAAAACAACATTTGAGTGTCACTTTGGGCATTTTGAATTCTTACTCGTCTTTTGGCTAAACAAATGTACCAACTACTTTCTAGTCATGCATAAACCATGTTTTTAGCAATCAATTAAGAAAAATTGTGTTAGTTTTCATTGATAACATTTTGATTTACAACAAGACTTGGGAAGATCATTTTAAGTATCTAGCTACAACTTAAACTGATATGATAAAGAAAGGAGATTTTGCATGGATAGAAACAACCCAAGAAGCTTTTGATAAGCTTCAGGAGGTAATGACTTTATGCCTCGTTCTTGCTATCCTTGATTTTTCACAACCATTTGTTTTAGAATGTGATGCTTTAGGAGAGGGAATTGGAGCTGGCTATCATGCATGCCTTGGTCAAGTCAACAATATTTGGTCTGTGTAAGATTTATGATTTTATGCCCCGTTCTTGCTTAAGGAGGTAATGACTTTATGCTCGTTCTTGCTATCCTTGATTTCTTACAACCATTTGTTGTAGAATGTGATGCTTTGGGAGTGGGAATTGGAGCTGGCTATCATGCATGCCTTGGTCAAGTTCCAAACTTCCAACAACATTTGGTCTCTGTAAGTTCTGTGATAAAGACAAATCTTAACAGCTTGATGTTCTTCCTTGGTCAACATGGCTTGAATGATAGGCAATAACGTATGATTTTGAAATAGAGTACATGAGACAAAATAAGAATGTAGTTGGTGCAGGAGCACCTAGAGAGCATTAGGTAGCACTAGGCAAATTTGGAAGCCTAGGAAGAAATTTTGTGTTTTTACACTTTAAGGTCCTGTTGACCATTGTGTAGTTAGCTTAGAAGTGTTTTTGATCTTTAGGAAAGAAGTTGTCAAGAGCTAAATAATTTTAGAAGCTCATCCTGCTGAGTTTTCAAAAGTTGGCAAGGGTTGAAAAACACAGGGGGTTTTATAATTTTGATCTTTGGGTCTTCAATAGGTTGGAAAAACGAGCTTAACTGTTTTTGGAGCCTATTTATGGGGTGTTTCGACCATGGAGTAGGGTTGGAGGCATTGATGTTGTAGTGACATATTGTGAAGTTGAAAGAAACAGCGTTCTGTGAGGCAATTTCTGATTTTTACATCTAAATTGTGCTTTGATGGAATAAACCTGCTGTTATTTTTGATTGTAGAATGTAGTGTGAATAGAGTACAAGCTTTGTGTGCCATCCATTTGCCTTTGTGATTCGTTTTCATCCTTTGTTTGTAAATAGTTTGATTTCTTTCTTTTTCTGGCCTGAATCAGGCAGTCTTGAGAAAATGGAGTGCTAGAGCACTTTCCCACCATACAAATTGTATGGCCCTTTGGGAATAGTGACTAGGCTCCATGAGTGTAAATATGGTAGGTTGTAGGACTTGTGCGAGTGCAGGAGCTGCTAGCAATGTCTTGCCCTAGGCGAGCCAGGCAGAGTCCGACTAGGGAAGACAAGGAGTGAAAGGCATTTAACTTGTAGGGGTGCTCAGATATTGGAGAAATTCCTTTTGGAGAATTTAGTTGAGGGTCTTGGCAAGGCCTGGTGATTAGGAGGAGGCTCCATCAACCCATTTGGTGTGAGAAGACTCTGACAGTTTGAAATCAGCCTGGAAAAGGCTTACAAACCCTAGTTTTTGGCCAATTTTGAGTATGGGCAGTGTACGGACTGTACAGGCTCAAAACCCCAAAAATCTACAAGGTGTGGGCATGGTAAACACAAAACCCAAGTGAAGAACCTTGGTCATTTGGAAAGTTTTGGAGTAAATTCCATTTTTCTCGGGTTAGGAGGCCTAATTGGGGCTCTAGGCTTGTAGCCTTTTCTAACTCTAGGAGAGGGTTTGGTGGCAGCGATGGAGAATTGGAGTTTTGTAATTGTACAAGAACCCTAATAGGCTGCTATGAAGCTTTTTACTTCATCTTTACACCCCTGCAAAAAGCCTAATTGAATGTTGAGGGTAATTGGCCTTTAGGAAAGAATAAGGGTCAAGGTTGAGATAGTGGCAAGGCATCAACTTTGGATTAGTGGATTGAAAGAAGGTTGATAGTAGGGTTGGCAGCAGGACCAGAGGTACCTATACCTAAAATAGGAACTAAAGGTTAAGGTGGGAGAGTCACCTAGGAGTTCTAGAGAACAAGGACCCAGAGCATGGAACAGTGAGTGTTCCATCCAACCCTACCCTATCAGTAGTTGTTGGTTTTTTCTATAGGACCTACTCTATCTTTTAAGTTGTAGCAAGAATGTAGTTTTTCTACTTTTGCAATTTCTGTCAATTGGATGGCCACTATTATGGCAAAATATGTTAAAAATGCATTTGCTACTAATCGCGTTGATGGGAATGTGAGGGATGATGGATTTGTAGTATTAGATGGTCTCATTCTTCATAAAAATAGAAATTTTCGTAATTCTTGAATTCAAATGGAGAGAATTTAAAGAGCTTTCATGATGCACCACTAGTAGTTCACCTAGGATTTTGCAAGCCCTACAAACAAATTAGGGAAAGGTTCTCATGGAAGCACCTTAAGAAGGATGTCCTCGAACAAATCAAAGAATGTTTGAACTATCAACAAAACAAAGCAAAACATGTTTTTCTAGCATGTTTTCTTCAAGTATTTCTTATCCCAAATTAGATGTGGGAAACTATATCCATGGATTTCATCACACTGACATGCCTTCCCAAGGTATAGGGGAAAGATTGCATTTATGTTGTTGTGGATAGGTTAACTAAGTATGCACACTTCTTTGTCATTCCTTAAGAAATCAAATGACAACAAGTCGCAGATTTATTCTTTAGAGGTGTTTATGCTACATGGGTTGTTTAAAAACATTGTTTGTGATAGACATAGTGTATTCCTTAGGTGCTTTTGGAAAAAAATATTCAATTTGGTTTGGACAAAAATCACTCCTAAAACATGCTATCATCTACAAAGTTATACATTGAATAAATAGGTTGAAGGCTACTTTAGGAACTATGTTTTAGATCAGCAATAAGCGTAGGTTAAGTGGTTGCATTTGGGAGAATACTGCTACAATACTAACCACCATATGTTCATTTCTATGCATCCATTCATGGCATTACATGGTTATGATGCATAAATTTTTTGTTTATTAGCTTACAAATAGTAGAGTGCCAATAGCCAGTCACTTGGTGAAGCATAGCCAAATATATTGAAATCACTCAAAGATCATCTCTAGCAAGCTCAAAATCAACATTAACTCTATCTAGATTAGAACTGTATAGAGAGGTCATTTGAAGTTGGAGATGCTGCCTTTTTGAGATTGTAGTCTTTTAGGAAAACCTCCATTAAAAGTAATGGAGTTGAAAAGCTCAAATCATGTTTCTATGGGCCTTACATGATTTTGAGGAGTGTTGGTGAAATTGTATATGAGTTGGAATTACTAGACAATGGTAGGATTCATAATGTATTTAATGTGTCTCACCTTAAGAAGGCCTTTGGACAACATATCACATCATTGATGGATTTGCCACCCTTGGATGATGAGGGAAAAATCATATTGAAACTTGATGATGAGGGAAAACTCATTGGAACTTGATGCTATTATTGATACTAGCGTGAAGGGGTTGAGGAGTAGAAGCATTGCTAAGTATTTGGTTTATTAGAAGAATCTAATTGTTGAAGATGCCCTTGGGAAGGACTAGAGATCTTGGGCAAGATTTGAAACTTTCTCTTACTGTCATACCTTTCTTCCATTCACTACATCTATGTCAATATTCGAGATCTCAAAACCTAGATCCCTAGCCTCTCGCTCTCTTGTTTTTTGCGGACCTCTGAATTTTCACTTCCTCATGCACTTGGCATCACCAATCCTCCATTCTCAGTCCCTCCAACTATTGCATCCTCTTGGTATGCATTTCCCTTGACCCTTGCACTCATGCATGCACTTTTACAGAACCTTGCTATTTGAACAAAGGACTTCACCCATTGCTACGGGCGACCAGGAGTGCCATTAATGGGCTCCAATTTGAATGGAATAAACTGGGGAGAAGCTTTGGGCCATGTTATGCCTTCAGCTTTTATATAAGGTGGACAACTTCATTAATTTGGATCATCACTAGATATCATATCAACTGGCCCTAAATTGCAGGTTAAGTACCCATGTTCCCCTTTTGGACCTAAGAGCTGCATCTGTGCTTCAAGTTGGATACTTTCAGCAGTTAGGAATATTTCAGCGTTTGCACATTTCAACATTCTTGGTATTTTTTGAATATATTTGTGATCAGAGTAATCTTTGTTTTCAGCAAGCATCTGAAGCAGCAAATTTTTGCAATTATTAAATGAGTTATTTGAATGGAATACTCTGTTTCAACTAGTTTATATGAGCAATCCATATGAATGTCTGTTGTGGATATTTTAGATTTTTTATATGAGCAATCCATATGAATGTCTGTTATGGATATTTTAGATTTAATCATTTTGGGCAATAGTCATTACAATATTTCAGATCTGAGTATTTTTACATAAATATTTAGCTAGGGGTCATTACACTTAACTTCATGTATGCTTCAATACAATATATTTCATATTTCTTGTTTATATGCACATTTTGAATCTACATTAGGGAGAGTCTATATATGAATCATTTTCATTCTTTCTTGAATTGATACTAGGTTTCTGGGTTCATTTTTCATACTCTATTATGTTATTGGAAAAAGTGTGATTGCCACATTAGATTCAGCACTTTGTGACATGTGTAGGTAGTAATTACAACCATAGTTCCTAGATGGTTAACTTTACCTATCATCCTTTGATTACATTAAAATGTCATGATAATTATATGTCAAGAATCACTCCAGTTTAACTATTTCAGTAAGATATGATATAGCACTGAAATTGAATCGCAACAAACTTTAGGCACAAACTCACTGGATGGGTTTGCTTCATATTTGTACGTTAGTATTTGATAAAAAAAGCATTACTGCAGGATTTGAAGTTTTTTTAGAAGTTAAATCTATGATCTATCATATTGAAGGAACACTGATTTATTATGATATATTAACTGCCCTTTCCATGCCCTCAATTAACCATACCTAACAGTGATTTTCGTGACAGTTTTGCCTCTTCTTTGTAATTTACTAATTGTTCTCTTTGTTATTGACTATCGTATAGCATTAGTTGTATGTATTTTTATTTTTTTGCCATGACTATATCTACAAAAAATTTGTGCTGATATTCAAAATTTTAGAAGTATGTCAAATTTGATGATCTTTTATGTTTAATGTAATTGTTATGCACTTAAGTTTGACTTATTTGAATGAGACTGAATGCTTTAAATATTTCTGTGCAGATTTAAGGAGTCGGAAATGGACTACAAAACAGTTTTGGAGTTAAAACCAGGAAATTCAGCTGCAGAAAAGGAATTGTCCCAGCTGATACAGACTAAAAGCGCGTTTGATAAGGCATTGAGTCTTTTTGACTCAGGTTATTTTTCAAAAGCACTGGAGTATATAGACAAAGTTGTTCTTGTATTCTCATCAGAATGTTCTAAGGTGATTAAAATGATCTATTTTAGAAATATTCTCATTTCTTGCCATGTAAATTTTTGATTTCATTGATTTCATGGAAGCTTCCATTAGTTTTTCTTTTTTGCAAGTTCTGTATATAAAGCAGATACAGTGCAATAGGCTGATAATATGGATTTGATTCAGGCAAAGCTGCTAAAATCAAGACTTCTAATAGGAGTAAAAGACTATTCAGGAGCTATTGCAGAATCTGGATATGTACTGAAAGCTAATGAGAATGATCTGGAGGCATTGCTGCTGCGTGGAAAGGCCTATTACTACCTTGCAGATCATGATGTTGCTATGAGGTTTGTTTCTCTTTCTTGTTTATTAAATTGCACTCTGTGAGGTTCTTTTAACTTTAAGTTTCTCCAGCTTTAGGATGGATAGACATGAGTTCCCGTAAGGTTTTGTTTTTAAATTTGTGTTATGGACTTATAAATAGTTTCAAGGTATCATAGATTCATAACCAAACACAAAGGAATGTTTTAAGGGAGTTTTCATTGTATATTCTGATCTGGTAACACTGTTTTCATTATAGACTACATGCAATATGCCAAAATGATGCGGGAGGATTTCTGGCTACTTTTCCTTGAGCAGCTTTGCAAGGATATACCACAGTACAACATCTCTGATGTGAAACATTTTACTGACAACATACCAATCAATGTATATGCAACATAATTCAGTGATTCTCAACATACCCATCGATAATTTAGCAGATTACCAAAATGGCTCTTTTGCTTTTAAAATCCTGATAAATTCTCTTTTATGTGATCCTGATGGCTTCTTGAAATTTTCCAAATTTCATCAAGAACTAATTGGTTCTCAGGTGTCTACTGTATTCCTCTCATTACTGCAAATAACAATCAACTTTTGAGTCTTGTAATATTAGACTTGAAAAAAATTGCAGTATGCCAATCTCAGACAAGAAGGAAAATTTAGGTTCCTTGACTTAATATGGAATACAAAGGCTATCAAGCTACCACAATGATTGCCAAAAGAAAACATCTCTGATGACTTTTGATGACATCTTCCATGAAGCGAACTTACCAAAACACTCATCCTGCCTTTTTAATTTATTCGCACTATTAAATAATTATTAATGCTAGGAGGGATTCTACAATGGCAGCAAGGGGTGCAGTGCAATGGCGTGAGTGTGTTAACAAAAACTCTTACCTTTTACCTTAAATTTGACAGCCATTTACATTTTAAAATATGAATATTTAATAATAAAGTTTATATTTCCAAAATAAACAGCATATGAAATTTATGTCTCTGTGTTGTAAATAAAATAGTTTCATAGAAAAATAAGTAAATAAAATAGCTCCAAATTGATATCTCTTGGCATTTTTGTAGATAGATGTATTTAAGATATGTATACTACTTTTAGATGCAAATACCATTTCTTACTCACCCTCCTTTCTATTTGTAGTTTAACAAATTGAAAAAATACCTTTTGAATCATCAATGATGAATTTTCTGTTTATTTCTCTTGATATACATTCACTTCTTATTAAAATGTGTTAAAGCAAACTAAGAATCATCACTTTGAAATTTTGCTTGATAGGATCAACTTCAATAGCCTGAGATTAATCTTTTGTGTGAATATCTGAACTGATGAATAAAAAATCAATTTATATGTCCATTTTGAATTGATCACATTCTTTCAACAACTTCATTTGCTCTGGAATATTTTGTTTGATAGACAACATCTTCTATTTTATGCTTTTTATCTATAGGTGACATAAATTCTCATTGGTGTTTTGAAATACTTGCTCAGAAACAAGTGTGTGATCACATTCTTTCAACAACTTCATTTGCTCTGGAATATTTTGTTTGATAGACAACATCTTCTATTTTATGCTTTTTATCCATAGGTGACATAAATTCTCATTGGTGTTTTGAAATACTTGCTCAGAAACAAGTGTGTCACCACCAATTTCAACCATTTCTTTATGATTTCTATCGACATTGATCCATATAGATTCTTCCTTTTTAGACACATTTATTTCCTCTTCAATTTCCTTTCTGCCGGCCTCAATTTCATCATATATTTTCCTTGCTTCTTCAATAAATTTTGACCAATTGGTTATTATTTCTTTGACCTAGTTTTTAGTCACTTTGCCATTAGACTAGTATTTGCATATTTTTTCAATTACCTCCTTACTACCTTTTGAGCTGGGATCAAAAGAAGCATCTATTTTGTCCAATGGTTGGGTAGAAATATTAACAATAGATTTTAGATAAGACATTAAAATCCTTGCCTACTGTTTGAGTTGGTCCTTGGAACGTTTATCCTTCTTTGTTCTTTGGTGGTTGAGACCTGGAAGTTGTGGATATCTCGTTCTGAGAAGGACCAAGATCAACATGAGTGATATTAAAGTTTGTTTCAGCAATCTCATTGATATCTTTTAATGCAATGGGCTGAGCTACTTCCACAAACATGTTCCTAGAGGCAAATTCTTCAGTAGCCTGGAAGTCATTTTAGCCTTCTTTGGCTAAGGTGACTTCTGAAGTAAACTAGAAATGGCATCAGATTGGGGAACAACCAACTAGGTTACCTTTCTCTTTCTTGACAAAGTTTGTTGCAACCAAGAAGAGGAACCAAATGGGGTGCTAGTAACATTTGGGAAAAATTGTAAGAACCTCATAGGTGGAGGTGTAGTGAATGGAGGTGCAACCTTATCAAAAGATGATACATCAAGTGAGGAGGGAGGAGAAAGATTAGGTTGAGTGGGAGGTGTTTGGAGAGAATGTGGAGGTGAAGAAGCCCGTGAAGAATGAGATGAGAGAGATGATGTACTCAATTGAGAAGGGGACGGGGGTATGTCAATGGTCTCTTCTTCATGTTCATCCTCCTAAATAGCTTCTAGCTGCTTCTTATTCTTCACCTTCAATTTCTTTTCTTTTCTTCTAGGATTATCCCCACATGATTTTTCAGGACTTCACTTCTTTGAGGGATCCTCACCATCGTCTCATCCTTTGCTAGCATTTTGAGAGCTGGGTGAGGATGAAGGATGCGAGAGAGCATATTTTGCTTGCCTTTCTTTTTCTCATTTGAGGCATCCTTCGTGTTAGAAGATTTTGCAGCTGATTTTTTTGTGGCTTTCTTCCTTACCCATTTCTTTGTTCTTCTGAGGACCTAATTGTTCTCTCATCTAGAGTCTTAACTTCTCAGTTGGCCCAATTGATGGGTAGTAGTGACTATGTTTGAATATGCTCAAAATAAATGGGATCAATTAAGTCTCTCTCATCATTCTCAATGCTTTGGATATCCAATTTAATCCTAAAATCTTTGATTTGTCACAGTGCAGCCTCACCCAGCCTCTTTGCTTGACGTCAAAGTCATTTTCACAGTCTGCCTAATAATCTTCAATTTCAAGATGATGGTAGAAGCCAAGTCCAAGTTGTAGATTATTTTTGACATAATCTTTACTGTCAAAAGTGACCCTCATGGTGTGGAAATGCATAGTGAATTTTACCAAGGTCCTTTCAAGATTCAATGCATCGAACAATGATCTACACTTGTAATGTGCCAATCCAATGAGAAAGGGAATTCCTGCTTTTTTCCTTTCCTTGCATCTTCTATTTATTTCGCCAATTTGTCGACAAACTTCCATGAGAACAAATTTGTCACTTACATACATTGGCAATTTATATGGAAATCTGAAATATCCCAACTAGGATATTGATGAATTTTCTGATTTTTTGAAAGACAAACTTCTGCCCTAATTTCTGCTAAAAACCCTAGTTGCTGATATAAATTTTCTGAGATGAAACAAGCATGAACAGCAACATCAACTCATCCAATTGCTTCAAAGAATATGATGAACACATCTAACATTAAGTATGAATGTAACCAGCAATATATAGCACCAATTTGTCCACCCAAAACATGCAAATTCTGATTATAAGTTTATTCAGTTCTGCTGCTACAAAATCAATATATTACTTATGCAAATTCACCACAAAATTGGGCTCCAAACATGCCCAACAATGTACAATAGTTTGCTGATATGAAGAAACCTTGCTTACAAGCCAAAACATGAAATAATGATGACCTAGACTAACCCTAGCTGGACGAACTTGCTCCAGCTCTCAAAAATGCAATGATGAATGCAAATATATGATAGAAATGTCTTCAAGACCCTACCATAAGGGTGCGCTGGCCTGCTGATCTGAATGTAGCATTTGCAACCCTTGAAAACTTGTCAACAACCTCCAAACTTGCCAATTTTTCCCTTCCAAAACAAAGTGCTCCTCTTGCAACTTGGGTGTTCCTCTCTAGGGTAAAACTCTAGGTCAATACAACACCAAATCTGCCCTCCTCAAGTCGCCTAGGCTGATATGAAAATCTGAGCATGAACATCTAGCATAAAACTCCATTGAAGCACAAGTGAACCTCCGTCACAAAGCCCTCATTTGAAGAGCTAGGTTTTTGTCCAACTCTTCCATTATTCACAAGGGTTTTCGTCCTTGGAATAGCTGCAATCATTGCTGATCTGAAAAAAGCAGAATAATTCCCATGATGAAATGCCTTCACAAAGATCTTGTATTTATACCAAGCTTGCCTTTTCCCTCCAAATTGGCTGCCCAATTTGGACCTGAAAATTCAAATTTAATATACTTTTTTAAATAATTTTTTTTAATTAATTATTATTTTTTAACCCCCAAAAAGGGTCACCCAGCCTCATAGAAAATTGTAAAAATATTTTGCCTTCACCAAAAATCATAATAAGTATTGTTTAACCTCCTCCTTGAGCACCAAAATAAAAAATAAAAAAAATATTATTTTTTCTCACTTATTTTTATTGCTTGCTTCCAAAAAGGGATGTTACAAAATCCATCAAAGCCTCCTATTTTGTTATTTAATTAGGTTAACCCCTTTCTTCTAATTTGAAATTTGGCTTTCCTCTTTCCCTTATAAATTTATAATTAAATAATTCTAATTATTTAATTATTTTAACGTTCCTCTGAGGATTAATTAAATAATTTAATCAATCCTCTTCTTCCTCATTTCTCGTTAAATTATTGTTTAATTAATCGACACCTTTTCTTCCATTTCTTTCCCGTGATTTAATTATTTAATCCCTAAATTTTTCTATGATTAAATAAATATATTACTTAATTGCGGTTGAAAATAAATAACTACCACTTACCCTATATTTCCTTCTCCACTTAACTCTTCCTTTTTTCCATTTTTGAAATGGCAACCTATTTTTATCTCTACTTAACTCCTCTCTTCCAGTTTCGAAATGGCAATCTTCCCATGCACGTTCCTTCCTCCGATCTCATCCGTCGATTCTCTATTGAATCCTGACCGTCGATCGAAGCTGCATTCTCTATAAATGCAACCTTCGTGCTCTTTCAATCTAACCACGATCTTTGAAATTTAACAATCACTATCTTACTAGCTTATTTTAGTTGCACATATAATTCCGAGAGCAAGATTCACTTGAATCATGAAAGAGAAGGACAATGGAGGTAAATTGAAATGGGATGCTCGAAGGTATAATAGTTGTTTGATTTTCTCATTTCTTGCATTTCTTTTGTTTTTCTTTGGTGGATTAGTTTGTTTGCATAAATCTTATGGTTTTCATAGTTACCTTTTGAGGATTTATGCATTATTCTAATTTATGGTTTGACAAGAGTTGTTGGTAATGATCATAAAGTTGAATTACATTTCCAAAGACTCCTCTAGTGACCCATCTTGACCAAACTCTCATACTGGAAATGACATAAAAGAGATATGATGACATATAAAAATACTTGTTCAGCTTGATATAGGTGAGTTGATTGTGAAGCTTATCACTTATAATATTAACCCAATTATTGAATTGGCCTCCCGTGATATTACAATATTGAATAAATACATTCACTCCTCAAAATTGTGGGCATCTTCATTCCCCACCAACCTATGTGGTATCACAATGATATAAAAAATGTCTTGAAATGGGATTTGTGAATAGTCTTCAGCAATTGTGATTTCCCTTTCTTTGGTACCACCAACCAATGTCGTGCTATGGTGTTACGACACAAACTCTTCTCCATATAATGCTGATATGCCACTGTGGTGTCAATGTCGACAAATACCTCTCCAAAGGGTAGTCGTGATTCCAAGAGTTTCAACATCTAATCTAGATATTAACCTATCATCCATCATTCTTACTTCTCTAGTCTGAGAATTATAGTGTTTCATACACGTCAAAACCAAGTCAAAACATTATGGGAAAATCCACTGCTTGAAGGAGTCTGCTAGCTACTACCTTCTGTGCAATTGGAGATCTATTTAGACACATAATCTGCTGTGAATTTCCTTATATCAACTGTTCCAGCCCAATGGAAATCCGTATATACTATATTCTGTTATCATGAAGTCAACAGATCTCAGATATAGAATAACTGTTTGCACTCCTTTTTCCTTTGCACTGTTGACTACTGGTGGAATTCTGTTGGCCCAGCAAAAATAAGTATGGTAACAGCTATGCACTACCTTCTACTCAGGTAGGGAACAGAATATATGCATGGTTTCGTTTAAAATTTTTATTTTCAGAAGTTCAGAACATTTTATAACATGACAATTAAACTGGTGTTGTGATAGCAGGGCTGTGTGGTTTTGATGTCATTCTCCTCTTCCAGTCATTGGATTCTTTGGTTCATGTGTGATTGCTTTGACAAGATTCTTCTTTTGGTTCTCTCAGGCACTATCAAAAAGGCTTGCGTTTAGATCCTGAGCATAGTGAACTCAAGAAAGAGTACTTTAAGCTTAAGAATCTTTTGAAGAAGACTAAGAGTGTAAGTGACCATCTCTTGTGATTATTTTTCTTTGTTGGATGGCAAATCAGCCAAAGGGTTAAGCTATCTTTCTTGGGCTCTATTGAAATTTGAGACTTTTTAACCTTATGATGCAGGCTGAGGAGAACCTGGAAAAAGGGAAACTGCGAATGGCAGCTGAAGATTTCAAAGCAGGTCTTCAATTGGATCCTACTCACACAGCACATAATGTGAATCTGTATTTGGGTTTGTGTAAGGTTTTAGTCAAGCTTGGGAGAGGCAAAGATGCTTTGGAGAGTTGTACGGAAGCTTTGAAAATTGAAGAAGAGCACATTGAGGCTTTAGTTCAGGTTTGTCAGTTCTATGAAAATATTTATCTCCCATCTACAGAGAACAGAAGATTTCAACCCCAAGAACTGATTAACTTAATGGTTTCCAATGAAAAGGATTGCTTAAATTTCCTATTAGTGCTACTGCTTCCTGTAATGCTACTTTTCTCCAATAGTCATTTAAGTAATAGCAGCAGATTCAATATAATGAATATTAGAATTAAGATAATTTGAGTTATGTAATGTCATCAACACAAATATGAATAACCAATGTAAACTATAAACATGTGACAATTAAATAATTAACGTAATATATGGAATAACGCATCCACATAGATTAATCATATTAACATCAAAATCATATAGACAATATTCCCAATATTGTCGAATCAATGTTTCTCAGTACTTATCTGAAAGTCAGGGAGAGGCTGCTATCCGACACTCAGAGGAATGGTTACAGGTCTAGGCTTTTCCCAACATAAACACCTCCGGAGGGAACCAGTTCTTACACAAAACCCAACCTGCCTTCACGGCATAAACACAGCCCTGGCCAGGACACTCTCGGGTGTACGCTGTACCCCAAGTTGGACGCACACTGTGTGCCCCTTCTCCAAATGTTTCAATGCCAACCAATGAACTTAACCTTCACTCTTTTGTGCCTTCTAAATCCTTGTGTTTCTCCCTCTAGTTCCTTTCCCTTTCCCTTTTTCTCTTTTCTTCTTGAATGTTCTCCCTTGAATGTTCTCCATCCATCTTTCCCAAGTCTCACATGAATGATTTATATATCCTTTTAAGAGGTGATTTCCAAACCATCACACCTGTTCACAAAGGTTGCATTTAATAATTATTTAAATAAGTAATTATTCTTCCACCTTTTTAAGAGAGTTCTTATCCATATTCTTTATTAATATCTCTTTTAACCAAAGGATCATATTATCCTTCAATTTTCTATCTCCCTTTTAATTCTAAAGGATTATTTCATAACTTTATCTTTGGGGAAAAAGTCACATAACACTTCCCATGAAATCATTGTCAATCTTGGTCTTAAGATCTGCATAGTCACTTTTTACACCCTCAAAAACATTACTGTTTAGCTTAGAGGCTTGGTGAGCATATGTCAACCCTTATTTTGTCAAACACAGTAGCTTGATGTTTGTGTGTGAAGTCTGCATCCAAAACTTTGAATCAGCATTTTTAGTTGTGAACATAACCTGGAGATGCATTCCCATGAATCAACAAAGAAAATTCTGGAAGACCGCTTTCAGGGGACTAGGGAGTTCTGGATTAAACTTATTTGTACAACTAATAAAACTAATAAAATTAAAGATGCTACATAGATCACAAGTACTAGAGGTACACATCCCTGGGGGTGGGAGAACCCTCCCCACTCACCCTCTGGAAAGTATTTATCTCGTCCTTGAAATGGGATCAGGTACACTAAACTATTATTCACACACAGATTCAATATGTTTTTCATTGAGGATTGTTGATGATCATTGTCTTTTCGTTGTCCTTTATATGTCATTTCATATGGTTTTAATTCCAGATCTCCAACAGATTATCACAATCTTCATGAATTTTTTTTTCAGACATTAATTTTAACTGTGGATCATCTTATTACTGGTATTTTTAACCTTTAATTATGCTTGTCCCCTTGGTTTAGTGTGTAAATCTCTAAAAGAATTAAAACTGTACATCTCTCCTCTTAGATCAGTGTTAGGAAGTGTTTCCATGTACCTTGCTTCCTTTCAAAATGACTCAAATCTTTTCACAAGTTCCGTTGGTTTTGACTTATGTGCCACACTCTTTATGCTGTTGTGGCTCAAATGGCATGTTTGTGATGCAACGGGACTAACAATTTAATAATCACAGGCTAAAAAGGTCTGCTCGCTTGGATTAGATTTCACTACTGCTATTTATTTTCACATTGAAAATCTATATGCGATATGCTATTATGTTTAAGGACCGGGTTCTATGTAAATAAATATACCAAAAATATAATATGTAAGCTATGCCATAGTCTTAGCCAATACCACACCAGATCCCTTCTTGGCATGGATGCTGATGATGAGAACATTGCCAAAAGTAGATCTAAATAGTTGAGTTCCAGTGGCCTACCAGGACTTGAAAACTTTACAGAAAACTAAAAACACAATAGCAGAAAGTTTAATTGAACTCATTCCCAAAGAAATTGAACAAAAAAAATTAGGGATCTAATAATCACTTAAAATATTGTGGGTGGTTCAGTTCCTTTATTTTCCCACTTAATCGTGGTTGGATTACAGTCTCACCATGGGTATCTTGGAGTTTTTATTGAAGGACTTTAATTTGTTGATATGGAGACTATACTGTTGGAAATTGCATTATGTTCAGTTTCTGAGTGCTTGGATAGTACCCTTGTTTGGTTTCCCCTCTTTCCAATGCCTGTAGTCCACCCAAAATGCTTGGCTATGCTGGAGTAAAACCTTTTTCGGCTCTTCTATCATTCTGCGTAGAGTTATTTAAAATCCAGCTGGAATCTCCCCAGATTTCTATAGTAGTTTAGAGGGAAGAATATAATACATATTTCTTCTTCTCTTTGAGGATTGTCAATTAAGAATCTGTTCCCCATTCCTTTCTTACTGTATTCCTCTTTTAGAGACACTTACACCTGCTGTGCTTTTCCTGGTTCTCTAAGGTCCTGAAACTGGCCAAAGTCATCACACCGGATCCCTTCTTGGCATGGATGCTGATCATGAAAACATTGTCAAAAGTAGATCTAATTCGTCTAGTTCCAGTGGCTTCCCAGGACTTGAAAACTTTACAGAAAAATAAATGTACAATATCAGTGAGTGTTTAATTGTACTCATTCCTAAAGCAATTGAACAAACAAAAATAGGCATCATATTATCACTTAAAATATTGTGGGTGGTTCAGTTCCTCTAATTTCCCACTTAATTGTGGTTGGATTACAACTGCTTCATGGTTTTTTAGGAATTTTTATTGGAGGACTTTAATTTTATGACTGAACACCATAGTTTAGCTGCAATAGTTTCTGTGAATATGGAGATTATACTGTTGGAAATTGCATTATGTCCAGTTTCTGAGTACTTAGGATATTACCCTTGTCTGGTTTCTCCTCTTTCCTATGCCAGTAGTTGACCCAAAATGCTTGACGTGTGCTGAAGTGAAACCTTTTTCGGCTCTTCTATCAACCTGTGCAGAGTTATTTAAAATCCAGCTGGAATCTCCCGAGATTTCTGTAGTAGTCTAGAGTGAAGAATATAATACATATTTCTTTTTCTTCTTGAGGATTGTCAATTAAGAATTCATTCCCCATTCCTTTTTTGTTGAATTCTTTGTTTGGAAGCTAGTCTCTCTGGTTCACCAAAACTTTCTCTGTGTATGCATCTGTTTCTTAGGCTCACCTTCCTCTAATCACCTACCTTCCAGAATTTGCCTAACTATGTCTTTCTAGGAAAAATAAATGTGAAAATGAAATTGTCCAGGAAATAAAAAATCTTGCATCCCTCACCTTTTCACCATTCTTCAAATTTTCGGTCACATATGTAGAAAATCGGGATCTGTCAAGGATAATAATCTCAGTCAAAATTTGAAGAGTTCCGCTCACGAACACTTCTCTTTCCTGCATGTAGAACTTGCCAATTTGGTTACACAATAAATAACAAAATTTTATGTTGCACTTAAGCAAAAATTTTGCATTCTCAATTCTTAGTTAGGGGAACCGTTATTCACTTTTTTTCTTACCAGCACAGTTTTGCAGATTATTTAATCCATGTACTGAATCCAACTTTGAGTCAGTTTATTCTGGCCCCCAATTCTGCATAATTGCTGAAAGTTGCTCCTGGATTACATTTCTTTTCCTGGATTACTGTTAATTATTTAATACGTAAACAAAATTTGGTTTCTGAAACATTGGTTGTCATACTCATAGCCCTAGAGTATTATTTAAACATCGTGAAATGGGATTTTTTCATCAAATATTTGTTGTACTTTGCTTTGTAGACTGTTCTGATAGTTACCGCCATTTGTTATGGTTAATGACATTCTGGTTAACATTGTTGCAGAGAGGTGAAGCCAAGCTTCTAATTGAAGACTGGGAGGGAGCTGTCAATGACATAAAAATTGCACTCCAAAAATCTCCCCAGGTTAGCATCTTATCTGGGAAATTTCTTACCATTTCTTGGGTTTCATTAGCAGCAGGCTGAGAATTCTCTACTTATAAGGTTCGATTTTGTGATTTAAGAAAATTTTCTATGTCCTCTTTATCAAGTTGTTTACACATGTAGTTCTTTACACAGTTCAGAGAATATCCGTTCTCCATTATATGGGGGAAACAATATGTATGAAGATGTTTACCAATAATTTGCAGCACTTGGAACATGTTAATTTTATTTTCCTATCCCTTCTAATTACAGACTTTTAACATGTCTGCAACTTGCAGGATATGAATATCAGGGAAGCATTACAGAGAGCTGAGCGCTCTTTGAAGCTGAGTAAGCGGAAAGATTGGTACAAGATTCTTGGTGTTTCAAACACTGCATCCATTGCAGAAATCAAGCGAGCATATAAAAAGCTAGCGTTACAGTGGCATCCTGACAAGAATGTTGACAATAGGGAGGAAGCAGAAATGAAATTCAGAGAAATTGCAGAAGCATACGAGGTAAGAAGTATGGGATTTTAGTTTCAAATGCCTGCTGCGTGTTTTGGCATAGATAGACTTTCCTCCATTTTCAAAGGCTTATGGATGTCAAGTATCAATTAGAAATACTGCTCAACAAGTAGGCCTTGCTATGCATTCTTTTAAAGCTACGTAGATTTGTAGATATTTCCCACAAGGTGATTAGTACGTGTGAATACTAGCAAACACATCATTACTTATATGAGATGTTATATAATACAAATGCTCGGCAGGACAATTGTATTTGCTATAAATTTTGCATCCTGGAAATGTAGCAAGAAATTGAGAAATAATATTTTGATTGGATTTTATAACATCCATTTTTTACTTTTAGCCTTTGTTGGAAGTTTGCTGAAAATTCAATTATGACAGCTGTCAGTCTTTTTATATGCTAGAAGGTGTGAGATTCAACTCCGTACTCTCAGAAGTTCTTGCATTCATTATTATACTTATATCCTTACCTTTCTTCCAAGACAGTTTGATGTACTATGTACCCTCAATTAATGAAAGTGACTCCCATGTGGCAATGAGACTGACCTTGGCCTTAATCTTCAAATTTAGGTGCTTGGAGATGATGAGAAACGAATGAAGTTTGATAGAGGTGAAGATATTGAAGAACCTGGTATGGGTGGTGGTGGCTTCAACCCTTTTGGTGGTGGACAACAATTCACGTTTCACTTTGAAGGTGGTTTCCCTGGTGGCTTTGGATTTCAATGAGAATTCCAAGAGAGACTTCCTAGAGAGCCATATTTGGTTCATATTCATTTCATCAGTTATACGCAAGTTTCACGCAATGACAAAGGTAGGTATAGGGGACCAATGTATTCTTTCCCCTGAGGTGTACATGTGATTGAGATTTGCAGCCGGCTTCAAAGCTTGTTCATTAAATCGAGAGTTGTTGCATTTGTTAATTTCCACCAGAGCTGATTAAAGGTTTTCAACCTTGAAAGCAAATTCAATATTTGTGTTCTTTGGAGTCAGTCTTTGCATGATTGACTTAATAATGCAAGGATTAAGATCACACAGACATTGGAATCCACAGGAAATTTTCCTTTTTGAGAATGGTAAGTTAATTTATTTGTCTTAGTCAATCATTTTCCATGGATTTCCAGTGAGGAATCTGTCAATTGAAGACATGCAGCACTATCAATGTAGTATCTTTCTCTGTTCAATGGATTTCTTACAAGTAGTGAATTAAGTATCCCTCTTGATATTGTTGATCAGACATACAATGATTTCTTCTTAGGATGCTTTAAGTTACTCTATTGTCTAAATAATTCAATACTCTGAATTCTTTAGTATTTAAATTTTAGATCTTCATATTTGCACAGTTAATAGTGTTTTTTTTTTGAGAAAATAGACCCATTATTTATCACGTGTGTTATGGACTGTTAGGTTGCAGGAACTTGAGAGATAAAAGTTCATAGTATTAAGTTCATATTATTTTCAGTCAGATTGATTGCAGTGATAACTTTAAGAAACACCCCCTAAAATAAATATTTATTTCTATTGGCAAATCTTTTCTTTTTTGAAAAAACTATTAATTTTATTGGCGAATTTTTTAAATTAATAGAAATTTGTAGAAAATCTGACGAATCTTGATGAAAAATAAGAAAATGCATTAATTACCATAGCAAATCACTCCTTTTAAAAAAAAATCCATCAAAAAGTAATGGCCCAAGGATGTCAGTGATTAACTAGTTTTAAGTTTACGGTGCAGTGCTCGTGTCTATAATTCTTTAATTCCTCAATATTTTAAATCAAACATTGAATATTTTAAATCGCTGATACTCTAGGCTTGGTTGGTCTAGTTAGTAGTCCTGTTTCTTCTCCCTGTAAAAAAAAAGATTAAAAGATTTGTGGAGAAGAACCCGTGTATAACGATACAACAAAAATCTTTGGAATAGTTTTCTAAACCGCCTTGATTTGGTTGGAAGGTGTTTCTTGCTTTGCTATGCTCTGTTGTAGATCTGTTTGGTTGATCTTTTGTTCCGTCTTGTTGTTCCTTGTTGGTTTCTTGCTGTTTAGTTGTGCTGATTGCTATATCTTTCTCTTTGTAAAAGGATCAGGGCCCTTTAGAAACCCTGTTTTTTTAATCAAAAACTAACAATTATATAATATTATTGACGAATTAATTTCATTTTCTACTATTACTTAAATTGAGGCGAATCTAACTACTTAGGTACTGAATATTTTGGTGAATTTTTGAGTTTAAAAGTTTAATAAAATAAATGTTTTGGCAATTTAACCAAGACTAAAAAAATATTTTGTAAAATTGTGGTGATTCAGAGTGCCTTATAGCTTGTACTATTAGCCAAATTTTGAATTTTGAATTTTGAATTTCAACTATTAGCCAATTTGCGAATATTAGCCACTAAAAAAAACATTGGTGGATTGCTCCCTATATATTATTTTTATATTTTAGGCTTTTTAAAGCTTATATCAAGCTCATAAGGCTTCTTTTTTGGAAATAAACCTCTCAAACATAGAATGAAGTCCTCATAGGCAAGGGGTGCATGCATATGAAAAACATAAATACCCTTTTTGATACGCGACACTAGGAGAGAGGAGCTAGTAGTTGTGCGAGCTAACTTTGTGGGTATGTAGTGATTGCTTGAAATATCGTAGGACCTTCGGTTTTTCTTTTTGAAATGTTGATTGGCCTTTTATCTATCTATAACTAAGGTTTGAAGGTGTGACTCATCATGCAACTTGTCACATCAACACATATATTGAGAAGTGTCCAAAATTCTTTTTAAAGATTTGATCAAACAAAAATGGACCAATAATTAAACACAAACTTTTTGAAAATCCTTCACATTTATTTAATGGGAAAATACATGGTATTTATTGTGCTCACCTTTTATATTTGTGAGAGGACAAACTATTAATATGAAATACTATTCCAATAGTTGTACACATAAGAACAATATTTTTGCACTATGATAACAATACTTGTTTAAATGAGTGTCTTATTTTATTAAATGAGCATTTTATTTTGTAAATGACATATTTATAGTGGATAGTTATGATATTTTATTTGAGACAAAAAATTATTTATTTCACTAATTCATGAATGTATTTATGCTTTTTTTTATATACCATTCATAGGTTCTCATATGTTCAAGTATGGGTCCATTATGATCAATATTTGATTAATTTTCTATTTACATATAGATTAATTATTTACAATTTATAATATAAATATATAGTAAGACTAAGTATTATAAGCACAAGTGTTATAACAACAATCCACAACTACTGGCCCTTCTAAAACATATTCATAGGCAATTTTGAAAATAAAAAAATCTAACAAATGAACGCAGGTAAAATGTCCGTGTCTGTTGGGAGAGGAATATGACAACCAAAGTTGAAGAAGAAAAAAATCTAACAAATGAATGCAGGTAAAATGTCCGTGTCTGTTGGGAAAGGAATATGACAACCAAAGTTGAAGAAGAAATCCTGCCATTGAGGGGAGATCTTTATCATGATGGTCATCACACCCCCGTAACTTGCAATAAATCAAGCGGCATGCTTGGAATAAATTGTCTGCCCATAATAAGGGGGCATTGGATTTAGGTTAAGACCAAATAAGGTTTTTGGCAGACTCAAATTTCCCAGAGTACACGTGGGCTGTGTGATTAATTCTAAATATTTCAACCTAGAGCCCAGAGGGAGCACTTGAAAAACTGGCCGTGCCAGGGATATCTTCTTGGGTTCTGTCCATGTCCTCTGGGTTTGAATTCTATCCAATATGTTGTTGACAGTCAAGGTCGTGTAATTAACACTTGGGCCGATATCATTAATCGTGCTAACCTTGGTATGGAAGTTATGCACGAACGTAATGCTCACAACTTCCCTCTGGATCTAGCTGCTGTTGAAGCTAATTCTATAGACGGCTAATTACTCAATCCGATGGATTGTTAATGTGTTTCAATCCTTGAAAAGCAAAAAAAAGCAGTATCAAAACCGAAAGGTTTGGTACTGCTTTTTTTCCTCTCATTTTTCTGTCATAAAACTAAAAGATAGTGTGAGCAGAGCACAATAACTGTTTATTGTGCATCCAGCAGGAATTGAACCCGCGACTTCCCAATTATGAGTTGGGTGCTTTTACCATTCAGCCATGGATGCATAATCATAAGTATCGGCTCAGATCTGAAATTGGGTATTTGCCTATTCATTGCAATAAAGAAATAAAGAAATGCAACTAACTTGTTCGAGAGTTGCATTCAAGGTTATTTATCTTGCATGTCCGGTTAGAGCTTGCCAACTGAACTGACGAATTAAGAACTACTAATATATTAGTTCATTATCAATTCATTTTCGGAGCTTAGAACCACTCTTCTTGAAATGGAATGACCGTAGACAGAGACTGTCAATTAGTTTGGGGCGGACGTAGCCAAGTGGTTCCAAGGCAGTGGATTGTGAATCCACCACGCGCGGGTTCGATCCCCGTCGTTCGCCCGGTAAAAAAATCGACCGGATCACAATGAATTGTGATTTGATATAATCAATCAAATGAGACCCTATTGAGACCCTAGATTACAATTTGTACTTTTGATTCAACTTAATGGTGGATTCAGGAGTTTAGGGAAGCCAATAGTACACATGTTTAGAATTATTATTACTTTATTTTTTGGAAGATTGGAAACACAAATTCTTGTGGAAGTACAAGCAGTGACGCTAAATACTTGCGAGGTTGTTGAAACTGGAAAGAAGTTAGAGCCATGATATTGCTGAAAAATAGATAAGGAAGTACGTGAAAAATAAATTTCTGAGAAGGTATTAGGCCAAAAGGTTCTTTAAGAATATTATAGTCGTGTTTAATGGCGTAGACTCGTAATGGATAGACTTGCCCATAATCATACGATAATATCGAACTGAGCTACTTACAAGAGCGTTTGGTCTCAAAACTTGAAACTTCGAAGAAACAGTTTTCTTTATTGATGAAGTTGAACTTGTTATTTTGACTCTTCCCTTGGGATAAATCCTCTTGCTGATACGAAAAAAATAGCTATACCAGTATTAATGACATTCATTAAAAAACTATATTCAAAGGCTGCCTGTATTGCAGAAGCATATCGATAAACTAGTGTTGAATTGTGCCCCCCTCCATCTAAGATGCGTTTCCCAAGCTTTCCAAATGTTTTTGGCCACAATGGCCCTACGATCTTAATAAGGGCAGGGTAATGAGCAGATTGTGAAATTATAGACCATGCCATTCCTTTTTTCTCAATTATTTGAGGCAGTAAGTGCTCTTAATCTTCGTTGTATAACAGGTGTTTATCACATCACCCGTTTTATGTGGATAAATCTTAACTAAAGAGCACATGCAAATATAAATAAATCCCTAAATAAATCCCTAATGGCCATTTACATGTTAATTAATAAATTATTATTTATTATTTAAATATTATACATCATATATATACTAATTTAAAATTATTAATTAATAACAATATTAATTTATATTGATTAATAATAATATTTTTGACAATTATTTAATTTAATGATATAATTAATAATTATATAAATACAAATGATTAATATATAAATTAATAATTATATAATTAATATTTTGAACATCTTTTTATTAAATGTATTTAAGATTTCTATACTAATATATAATATGGATAAGTGTATGAGTCAAGAAAATAGTGCAATCATATGTTTGTATCAATCTTCAAAGTTAAACAATGAAATGATTCTTTTAAAGTCCCTCTGTCGATACACATATGAATACCTCCTACTTGGGAGTTTTTGAATTGTGTACCTCCTACTTGGGAGTTTTTGAATTGTGCTATACAAGGTGAGAATGCAAGTTTTTTAAATCTTAGAAGTTCAATATTTAGTAAATTTATTTTATAATTTTGTATACTTCATTTCATATAGAATGTCATGAACTAATATACTAGATTAAGACCTTCATTTAGGATGGATGAGTTGTAATAAGAATGTCTCATAATGATGGATGAGTTGTTTAATAAGAATGTCTCATGTAATATTCTCTCTCACACATATGTTTTTATTTGGAATCTAGGTTTTCTTGACAGGGATTGAAAAACAAAATAAAGGAAGAATATATTTCGAAAAACAATTTTTATATATATTGGAATTAAGTGGAAACACATTTTTCTTCAATTTTTTATTTATTGCTTATTTTATTAGATTAGTTTCACACCATTTTCGTTGTTGCAGTTTTTTTTTTTAATTTGTAAAATTTCTTTCTTAGGATGACCTTAAATCAAAATCAAACTATTCAACATGGACAAAATTAATGTGAAAATCATAAATTACTAATATATTTATTTTACCTTCAAATAATATATATTTTTTCTTTTAGTTTTTAATTGACCACTTTAATGAGATTTGGTGGATTCTTCATTTTCATGGATATAATGAATGTTAGTTGACTATTATTTTTATAAGAGATGGATTCATGTGAAACCATATTTTTGAGATATGGGTTAATGTAGATTGAGTTGAAACTACATAACTAAATCTAAAAAAAATATTATATGATTTGATATATTGTAGAAAAATCACTTAAATACAAGTCAATTACATAATTACAAGTTTGCATTCCATATAAACAATTTTTTTGGGGTCTTACAAATAATTCATCCAAATAAAAATAATAGATAAAACAACAATAATTTGGCCAACAATAATTTGCTTTGAAATATTTCTACACTACAAAACAACAAAATGTTGATATTCAAAAACAACTTATAAGATCTTTGAATCATAGCAAATAAGGATTTCTTACTAGAAGAAAATATCAAGTGTAAGAGATAAAACTCCAATCATCTAAAAAACTAGATCCAATAAAGACAACAATTTTCCCATTCATAATACACAGATCCACATTAAAAGGATGATATCCTCCAACCAAAGAAATAGTGCCTAGGTTAGCCATTTAGTGAGTTGTCAAGGGAGACTTGGAATTTTTCAACACAGAAGAAAATTGCGCTAGAGAAGAAGAAACGTGTATTAGAGAAGAATATTTGACAAGGGAAGCCTTTGACGAAGACATCCTAGGATAAGCCAAAAGGGTACCATGGAACATTGGAGTAACCATGATGGAGAACTCAAGGATAAGTGGAATTAAAAAGTGATGAGTGGTGTATCTTTCCACCAAGAAGTAGAACATGAATATCTAAATTTGAGCAGAGAACAATCTCCTTCATATGCCCTTAGCCAAACCAAGCTTTGCATCTAAAAGCCAAACCCTCGTAATCCAAAAGCTGCTTCCGAACATAATCACCAATTTTATGACTAATATTCTTAGGAAGGTGCTTAGAAATATCAATCGAAATTTGCATTGGATACAAAGTGGGATGGAAAAGATAAGTCATATTAGGACAAATAGAAATAAATTTACTTGACATTTATATATAACTAATAAATTGGAGGACAAAAATCGTAAGGGGAGGTTAGGGACCCTAACCCAATATAGCACCACAAAAAATGAATCCTTGGAGGTATTAAACTCTTGAAACTAAAGCTCTATACAAAGAGAAGGATTTCCCCAAAACCAAGGGCTAGCCTCAAGAAGGTGCTATCAATCCACTTCCAAACCTCAAATTGGTTAGAAAAAACCTTATGCACATGGATAGATGACTTAATGTTCAAAGAGGGGACACTAGGTCTTTGTAATCCACACATAGAGTGAAAATTCTTGATCAAAATTTGTAGAACTTACAAATAATTCTCATCTCATCATAGTAGTTTGGTTGTGTTGTAGAATAAAAATGACTAAAGTATGCATCAATCACAAACAAAAAAAAATGCACATAAAAATAGAAAGAAAATGCTTAGATTATGGGCACACAAGAAAATTTAAGTGTCATACTATTGATATGCAACCATACAAGCCAATGAAGGAAAGAGATCAACAAGAAAATGAAAATCTCCATCATTAGAACTTTAGAAGAGAACCCTTAGGGTTTGAGAAAGGACCTGCATTACTACACATAAGAGCAACATGAGCAATTTGTAGTTCAATTTGTCATATAATTCATAAAGTACAATTCTTAAACACAATGCAACAAAGCAATATAGTATGTATCCTTCATAGATATTGATAGCTATTATCATATACAACTACAAATGAAATGACCACAAATGTCAAAATGTGCTCTATCAAATGGGTTGAGTAACAACTCAAAGTAACAATGAAAACCTTATCAAAGCATTGATTTAAGGAGGGCATAAGTTTAAGCCATTTGCAAACATGAGACACATTGTCAAAACCAAGTAGGCTTTAGGTTCATAGAAATAACTACGTGGGGTCCTCGTAGCATGAATCTATAGTGCTACTCTACCTAAAGAAACCACCACCAACTTTCCATTGCTTGCTTCTCATGTGGAGTCATTGGCCTTATTGTCATTGTTTGATATAATCATTGTAGGAATAGATACCACTACTACCACAAGTTTAGGAGCTTGGATAAGGTTGATAAAAAGCATGTTCAAGCTTTGTGTTGGGTCAAACCCATTCTTCAAAATAATGCACGGGCAAGCATGTTCATATGAGGGATGTCCTCAAGGTGCAAGGGGGCTTGTTAGAGGGTTGAGGTAATCATTGGGCAAGGGGATTTTACCTGAGAAGGGATGGCATGGCTCCATTTGGAGATTCCAAGAGAATGTGATCACAAACAATCCATTTCAACCTTCCTCCACTCATCTATCTTAAGTTAGGATTTTAATAACTATGATCTTAGGAAGGTATTGTTGCTCATCAATGCAAACATATATAATGTTCCCATATTAAGGTTGTTGGAAAACATGAAATAATAGATCAAACATCGCCATGTACTTGGTTGGTTGAATGATGAAAAAATAAATATACAATAATTGATTGTTGTGGTCTTAAGAGTTAATTCAATTGTTGTCAAAGATCGAATGAAAAATATGCCTTACTATTATAGATATTGAATGTGAGCTTTGATTTATTCACTAGAAGCATACCATTGAGGTCTAGATAACCACTAGAAATGTGAAGGTAAATACAAATACATGTAGGTAATGTTAAAGTTAAAATAAAAAATAGAAGTCCCATAAAAAACACTAATGGTAGTCGAGAGAAAAGCACTAGAAAATAATGTAGTTTCTATTTAGTAGGAAAAGTGATCCTAGATCTAACTAGGATTAGCTACTTTTCACTTACAAAACATTGGAATTTAGATCGACAAGGATATGAGATTAACTTGTAACCTAAAAGGCGAGTCATTCAACCTTGGATTTGAATTCTTTAGGGGCGTGAAAATTGATTATTGGTGAAAATGCAATGATGAAACTAGTTAACTATGAAAATGCAACGTTTTGTCATGAATTATAACAAACTAGAAATTGATAGAAAAATTTGAGTTCCAAAAAAGTAAAAGGAAGACACAGAGGTACTTGACCTATGAATTTGAGGTAGATTTTGCTAGAAAAGGGTGCCTAGGACGTTATATATTGGAGAGCCAAAATCAAAATCTATTTTCACAGTCCTTAGGTCCCTAATCTATGGCTTCTTCCTTCTGGATCTTGCCGTTGGATCTTCATCTGTTGCTAAGATAATTGAGTTTCTGTATCTTGTCAAGTTGTAGGGCTTGAATGCATAAATGAGAAATTTGTCTCCAATCTCCTTCCAACCTTCAAATCTGTAACTTGCACATTCACAAGGAGAGGAAGGGTTGTTCCATATAGGGGCTTGCCTCGATCAAACCTTGTGTTGGTATTTCTACCTCCACAATGACAAAATTGATGATAAAGAGAGCTTATCCTTTTGAGGGATAGAGGCTAAATGATAATGAAGTAATGAATCAACAATATGCTGCAACTCACCACCCAGATCTGATCTCCTTGATGGATTGAAGTCATGCTTATCACCTTCAAGGATTGATTGCAATTTGGCTTGACTTGATTTGATAACCTACAAGTGTTAGTACATAAAAAAAACACATGTAAACATGAACATAAACTCACATAACATATGGAATGATGCTTGAATAATGAAGTGTTGTAATCATTTTGATAATTCTACTCTTGAATTCCTTTGATTGATTTTAGGATCTTCAATTTACCCAAAAAATCCTCGTGCTTTTGTAGGATTTCAAATGATGAAATGATTAGGTATTTATATGCAATTAATCTAACTTATAGAAAATTAAATCGCGATAGCCGAAATTTAGGATTTAAAATTCAAATAATAAATTTCCAACCTCAACATATTTAAATTTGGGGTCATTTTAAGGGGACAAGCCAAGGGCTCCCTTGTCCAAACCCACTTTTTCGGGATCTAGAGCTTTGAGGAAAAAAATATTAAATGTCTACTTTGGTTTTGCACATTTTATTTCTTGATAAATGATTAATAGGACCATGGAATGCATAATTTAGGAAATTAGGTGCATGATTAGGTCCAAGCACATAGGAGGGAGAAAAATATAGTGTGAAATTGTTAAGGGTGACAATTTACGACAGTACATTTATCCCTCACTTTAGTGAGAGTATAAAATTATGCTCAGACTCACACTAAATTAGAAATATGTCAAGAGGGGTTCAATTATCCAAATGTTTAAGAGATAGGATGGAAATGAATCTAGGGGAAACACAAGCCCCCAAGATTCAAGATCCAATGGAAAACCAACATAAGGACAAAGGAATACACATGTGAAGGGAAATGCATCATCATGAAAAACACAAAGCATACACAATGAAGACACAACATAATATAATGATAACAAAACAAAACACAAACACAATGAAAACATGATGCCAACACATAACATACAATAATCACAAAACAAACACACATGGTTAGTACTAAAAGGATTCGAGTCAATAAGGAAAATAAACCTCAACATTAAATTTGTCTCAAATACCAAATGTCATCTATCGAATGTGCTATTTTAACAAAATGGTACTCTCATAAGGATGTTAAGTCACTCATGAGCTACATAGATCTACTGGCTAACAAGCTGCATTATGCTAGATGTCCATGCAATATGATGGGTTCCACAAGGCTAACAAGTTGTGTTATGCTAGGTATCTCATGGAACACATGGCTCCACTGGAAAGCAATATGTTTTATGCTAGGTGGCCATGTTAAAAATGCTCTAAACTCATAGACCAAAAAAATCCATTATGCTAGGACTATGCAAACCACGCTTCAGGGAGCACACAAAAATCACCTCAGGGTGTGCACAAAGTTTAACGTCAGGGTAGACTAACAAATGCTTAACACCATAGGGGATGAATTGATAACCATGTCTCAGGGGGAATTATAACAACATGACACTTAAAGGGGTATGCCAATAAGTCAAATCTCACAAGACGTTTATGAAATGGCTAGGAGATATGCCCCCCGTTAAAATATCAACATACTTGCTATGTTGGTATTTTAAGGAAGAAAAGGGGAAGAAGGGATCCTTGAAAAGAATGCACACTTCAAAATTAGTTATCCTTGCCTCATAAGTGTAAAGACAAGGAAAACCATGCAAGAGACTATTGTGTTGCTTCCATAGAAAATATGGTTGCACTTAAGATTGTACCACCATGAATGGCAATGAGCAAACACATAAAGCTACAAATGCCACATAGTGAGGAGCAACACGATAGACTAAAGGTCATTATTTCCTAGAAGGATTAGGTGCATCCATACATGGGAGAGCACCACAATCACTAATTTTTTATATTTTACTATTCAAGGCCTGACATGCATTGATAGAATGACCATGCACTCGATGATATGCACAAAATGAGATTGTAATAAAATTTCTTTCATGTTTTTAGAGGAAGAGTAATCAAGTGGGATTTAAGAAGCCTCGACAAAATATGCTCTTGATCAAGAGTAGGAGACATTTATTTCTCTTGTGAAGAAAATTTTTCTCACTTACCACAAGATGTCATAAATACATTAGTTGATAAAACATTAGATGAATATGGGGACAAAGGTTGGAAACCTAGAACCTGTTTAGAAAAGTATGATATAGACTTCACCTGATCCTTATCATTTTATTCCATGTTTTCATTTATCCATTATTAGAAAGAATTTTGTATCCAATCCCATAACATCTTTCCAACTTAGATGAATAAATTGTATCGACATGCTCATGAAAATAATTGGTTCTTTCTCGAGAATGTAAATCCTTTTAAAGTTTTTTAAAGACATATTACACTCATGAGGGAAGAAAGTTAAAGAGCCCCCATCACCATCATGGGGTGATGTTTTTGAATTTGGTGATGTAAAGTAAGATAAAACACAAGAATCTTTAGGTTTAGACTATGAGATTTTGTACTCTCGCATAAAGGAGGGTGTAAAATTTAATGAACCCCAATCATCATCTAAGAGTTTTGTTACAAATAAAATACAATCATTATTTTCTTCAATATGTATAGGTTCCACCTTTGAAGTTGGGATCAAATTATTGAGAGTTGGAAGTGCTATGTTCATCTTGGACTTGTAAATTATAACTTTTTTCATCTACTTTAACCGTATATATCTTGTTATTATATTCATACTTCATCTCATGGTGAAGAGTAGACGTGACTCCCTTCATAGAATGAATCCACAGTCTACCTAAGAGAATATTGTATGAAAGAGGTATCGACATGATATGGATAGGGTAGGAAAAACCATGGGCCCTACCTTAATGGGTAGTGTGATCATCTCTAATGGTTGCTTACTAATGTGAGAGGGGAAATAGCATATGAAAGTAAATAAAAAAAATACAATGAAATACAAGCATAAAATTAAGCTATACTTTCACAACCTCTCCATGGATAGAGCTCTAAAAGATGCACCCAACTCTTTGTTGATTTTCTCTCAAGATGATAGCTATGTGGATTGCTCACTCACTATTCTAGCATAATAAAGCTAAGGTGAACTCAAGATGTGTGAAATGAGAGAGAAGACTTCTATTTATATAAATGAGATGAGAGGAATGGAGGGGTTAGATGCATTTACTTGATCAATGGCTAGGATTGAGTGGTGGAAAGAGGCGTTAACATTGTGAAATGTGTCACAATGGGGGAAAGGAGGTGAGGATGTGTGAGTACAACTTGTGAAGAGAGGGTGTAAGAAAGTGGATTTGTATAAGAGGTTAGTGGTGGTAGGTGAGATCTCACACATGTGTGAGAAGAGTTCAAAGAGTAGGCTTAGGACACTTGTCACTTGGTGGAAAGTTTGAGGGAGGTGGAAGAATTTAAAATTAGAAAATTATGCTAATGAGGATTAGGGATGAGGGTTGTATCATTTAATCAAGGATTAATTGATTTAATGAGGATATGTTGAATTAGTAAACCAAGGGTTTATTAACTTGAGTGGAGTTAAAGGTTGGAGAATGGGCTAATGAGGGTTAGGAAAGAGATAAAGTTAATTAATCGAGGATTAATTAACTTAAGCGAGATTAGGGGATTTTAGAGAAATAAGGATAAAGGTGGGATTAATTAAATAGTTCAATATTTAATTAATTGGGAAGAAACCTTATGATATGAGGTGATATAATTAATTAAATAATAAGATATTTAATTAGTTATAAGAAGAAAATGGAATAATTAATTAAGTAATAAAATATTTAATTAATTATGGGCTAAGAGGGATTAATTAATTAAATAATTCAATATTTAATTAATTAGGAAGCAAATTGGGGATAATTAATTAAAATTTATAATTTTAATTAATTAGGGTTATGATGTTAGAATTGGGGTGTCTACATTTTTCCCCTCTTTGATGCAACATCTGAAGTGATGTTGTGTCAAAGAAATTTAAGAATTTTGCCCCAATTTGTTGGGAGGTGATGCCCCCTTGAGAGACCATTCGATTTTTTTTTTCAGGAAGTGTCTCGAAAAAGGTGAGCTAAAATGGTGCAAAATGATGTAGACGAAGAAAGTGGTGTGAGAGAGAAGAAGAAACAGAGGAATAGGCTCAAAAATAGAGAAAATGCGACTAGTTTAGTGCATCCAACACCAAAAATTAGGGTTGGGGGAGGCATAATTAGGGTTTGAGCCTATAAATAGGCCTTGGAGGGGCCCAAAAGGTCATTTCCACCCTTGCGATTGGAGATTGGAGTTTGGAGTGTGAAGAAGAGGTATGGATTAGATTCAGAGGCATTTGCATTACATAGAGAGGGTCCATGAGTACCAACTATTGGAGGACGTAGGAGACCCAATATGTAACCTATTCCCTTGGTTTTGGGTAGATTTAGGGGTCAACAAGTAGGTCAAAATAGGCATCGAAGGGGGTCAACGGGGAGGCACGACTTCACAAAGTCGCACTTCCAAGTGTGATGATGGCGCCTACATCACAAACAATTGTGCATGTGCAAAATCTATGCTTGTGGAGTATTTTAGCGCCCACATTTGATAAAACAATGCTTGTGGAATTTGCGCTAGTGGAATTCATGCTTGTGCTCGGGTAGGGGAGGGAGCAGAGGCTATTGCTGTGCCTGCATAAAGCAATGCTTGCGCCAAAAGTTTTTGTGCCTTTGGGGGAAATTGTGGTACCTGCATAAAGTTGTGCCTGGGTTGAATAAGTTCATGCCTGCGCTTAAAGTGGTGCCTATGCCAAAATGAGAGTGCAACTTTGCAAAAATTGCAAGCGCGTGAGGGTTTAAGGATTTAAATGAAAGGATTTGATGATTTAAGGCTAATGTTAGTGCATGGGATGATGTAGGAGGAGTTGGGTCCTCTACAACCATGGGAGCGAGGATGGATGTGATGTATCAGATACATGATCAACTTATAGAGGTTGATGAGGATTAGTTGCACTTGATGGGACTATATTATGTATGTAGGATGCCCTGGTTGAGGGCACATCGGGAAATGATGACATCATTAGCTGAGAGATGATATTGTGATACTAGCAGTTTCCATCTATTGACAGCTTAGGAGGCAACCATCACCTTAGAGGATGTCTGACGAGTTCTACAACTTTCAATTCACGAAGAATTGGTGTAGTATGTTGAACACCCAAAATATTGAGGGGGGTGAATCAATATTAGTTTAAACCATTTGATCATAAACCATCCAATTAACAAAACATATCTAACTGCAACAGTGAATGAAAACATGAAATAATCACAAGATCACATGACACATGAACACCAATATTTTTACGTGGAAAACCCAAAAAGGGAAAAACCACGGTGAGGCTTAGATCACAATATATTATAACCATTTATAAGATATTACAGAGGCTCACTACCAGGACACACTATCCAATAAGTCTCACAACCAAAGATAAATACAAAAATAGAAATGGCTACACAACCAAGATGTGAAATGATACAAAATGCACCTTCCTTGTGTTGAATTCAGTTCCTTTGAAGCTTTGAATGGAAAACACTACTTTGCTATACAATCGCTTAATACTCACAACAATTCTGCTATTATTCAGATCACATACATATAAATTCGTATTTCACACAATATCACATCTCATCTCACACTTACATCCTCAAAAATGTTTTACATATATACACAATACATCCACTTACATCAATTAGGTTAGCCTAATTAGATGTAGCCCTATATTAATTCAAAATTGCCTTGTCGACTCCATACTTGAATCAAAAACATCTTCACACTCAAACCAAATGTGTAACACTTAATTTAGGTCAGCATGGACCTAAAATGGATCTCATAACATTTGTAATACATATTTAATCTCCACAACATACATCAAACATTAGGTCGGTCGGGATTTAGACCTAATCACAAAATAAGCCAATTGATTAGCATCAACGATCCATTTGATCATATAATCATGTGCCATTTAGAATATATAGTGTACTAAAACTTGTAAGCAATTTCCCACAATTGTAAAGTATGATTCTAATCACCAGAGAACCGTGGACTAGATTACTCATACCCATTTACACTGTATAAATCCAAAATTGGATGTTGAACTATTGTCACTTGTAACTTTCAAACTGTACATCCAAAACAACTAAAATATTGAACATAGATGCACATAGTAGTTAGGAATAACATATTATCACCTCATAAATAGATCTTTCTACATGAGCAATTGCAGACCAAAATACCAGATTAAGATATATTCATTCTGTTCATTGGATTAGAGAAACTATCAACAATTAATGTTGACATAAATGACAACACATTAAAAGGGTTCCTTTTTCATTCTTTCAACAATCTACCCCTTTGTAATTGATGGAAACATGTGCCAAAAAAAATGAATTCAAAACTGAGGCTTCAACCATACACCATCTCCAATCATCTAAGTCATCAATACTTCTCCAAAGACATCTCCCATCACCTAATTACTTCTCCTAACTTCTCAAAAAATTCAAACCTACACCTCATGCCATTTCCAATCATCTCCCCATTTGACATCAAGGATAAAGGGTGTGTTAGTAACACTCATGATGCATATGTACAAGTGAATAATTTGGATGAAATAAACTATCTCCCCCTCAAGGAGTTATCCCAAAAATTTGATCCGACCATATGTACAATGAAAAAATGAAAGCAACTGAAACAATGAAATAATAAACATGTGAGAAGTGTTTAACTGGAGGAGGAACCTTCAAGATCCTTAAGAATTTCTTGCCAAGCAGACTTCCCTTCACTTCAAGTCTTTTTGGTTGTTGCAAGCGATTTGTATAGTGACTCCAACTCTACTATGTTCTCTTCTCCCTCTTCCAGAGTGCATGGATTTGGATTTATCTTTGTGAGCTTCTTTGCATCAGCTAGGGAACTTGACACCGGTATATGCTTGGTCTTCACCAAGTCCCCAAGCTATCCAAACTGCCTTATAATGTCTTCTTTATGCCTTTGTAAGGTGAAAAACTTGTTCTGTAGATCTGTAATGGCAGTCCAAGAGGTACGATCTCTGTCCTTTGCTGGGTCATAGGCTCCATAGGTATTAGATATTTGTGACTCAAATGAGTCCATTAAGTCCTTAATGCCTTGAGTGGAATTTGGCCACCTCATATAATACAAAAAAAAAGTCTTGGCCTCATCTTCACATTTCTCTACATCTTTTAAGCATTTCTCAACTTTCTTATGTGTAGATGCACATCTATCGTGCAACTCTAAAATTCTCTTCTCTGCAAACCTTGATTCAACATATTTTAGTCTGTTCCTTTAGACCGGAGGCATACTCAAGTAAATCTAGTAAAAACTTAAGATTTTCTACAGGAGTTAGAGAGTTATCAAAGGTTGTACCAAGAGTAGCATCCTGTAGAGACTTGATAGCTTCATTGATCAATTCTGTCCCCTTTTGATGTGTCTATAATTTCTTTTCTACTAGAGGCATGAAAGACGTCTATGAGCTCCAAATTTTGAATTAGTGAGATATTTTCAAGATCCACACCACCTTGGTACAATGGGAGTTGTAGCAATTGAGGTGGAATTTCTTGTTGGAACCTTATATTTTTGGACAAAAGACCCTTGAGTGTATTACTAGAGGATTCTTTGGATGGCTTTGGTTGCTCCATGGTATTTTGTGACTCTTCTTTATTATTCTCAACCTCAGACTCTTATTTATTCTCTTCTTTCTCTTTTTCACTAAAGGGATTTTCCTTTTGCTTGTCTTTTTCTTCATCCTCCTTATCCCCATCAGATTTCTTATTGTCATCCATTTATTTTTCTCCTTTTTCTTCTCCATTCTCATTTTGATTATCTTTATTGTCATTTCCAGTATCTTCATTTTGTTTTTCGGGGTGGTATTCAACACCATCATCAACATCATTCTTTTCTTCTTCCTATTCTGCATTATGGTTTTCATCAGCATCAATGGTCTTGTCAGTGTCTTTCGGAGGAGTAAAAGTCTCCAGGGAAGCATCTATTTCTTCTATCAATGGTGGTGAGGACACCACATTCTCTGTATCAAACAATGGAATTTCTTCTATAGTATGATCATCTACTTCTTCCAAAACTTCTTTAAAAATTGGTAAATTTGTAACCAGAGGAATGTTTTCCTCTGCATCAGTGACTTTTTATTTAAAATGCTCCTTTTCTTGAGCAGTATCGGATGATGTAGTAATTATCATCCCAAAATTTCCTTCTATATCTCTGACATTTTTCACTATTTCTTGTCTTAGCTTGTCTACTTGTTCTTGTTCTCTCCCCATAAGAATGGTGACTATTTGCTTTACTCTAAATTCTTTAGTACACACTTCAATCAATGTAGCCTTGTCATCCTTAGACAGGGATGATCCAATTTTCTCCAAGGCATTGGATTTAATCTTGTCTTCAACTTCAACAACTTCATGCCTTCTTTCCACCAAGGCATCCCACACAACTCTAGGGACCTTCTTAATGTTACTCATATTTTCTTCACAAGGTTAATTTTGGAGCATTTTGGGTCAAATCCGACCCTACCATCGCGTCCAGAAGGGCCAAAAACCCTAAGATCAACTGTCAATTCGTCCGATTCGGAGCAGTTGTCCGTGAGGCAAAAATTTTTTGCCCAAAGAGCCGTACGGCCCCCCAGGGGTCATTATTTCGTCGACGGTACGATTTCAGAAAATAAAATATTTAATTTAATTTCAAATTATTTTTCTGGGAATTTTTTATTGTATGGTCGAAATTCATTTTCAAAAATTTCATTGTAAAATCTTTGAAAAGTTTTAAAAAATAAAAATAAAAATTTTAAGCGACTGTAAGTCGCTGCAGACTTTAAGTCTGCGGTACCACCGTACCCGCATAGTAGAGCCACGTGGCCCCACCCCGCGAGCCCTCCACATCCGGCGCCGTTCAAACCTTTCTGGTAGGAGAAATTTCCTACCGGCGGCGGCGTCGTTTCCACCTGCGGGCCCCTGAATTCTTCACCGACGTCTGAAAAAAAATCCCGGGCGGCGAAAATAGAGATTCCATCAGATTCCGTCTGCATGAGATTCTTTCGGAATATTCCGTCGAGTAGTATATTCCGGCAACAATTTTCCGACAGGCTGATCGACGGGTGTTTTTCCGGTACGGGATTCCGACCGTCAAATTTAATCTTTGAATTAATGACGTCATCACCGCGCCAGCGTGACGTCAGCAATTGGTTTGAAAATTTTTTCCCCTCACCATTGAGCTTTTCATTTTTGCAGTCTAACTTTGAAGCTCCATAACTTGCTCATTTTGAGTCCTTTTTCCAAGCAATTTTTTTTGATTTGGGCTAAAATTTCGTGCTCTACGTACTGGAGTAATCAGTTTTTGGTTTTGGTGCCTGGTTTTTCCAGAATTTACATATTCTCACAGGTGTTGCTGCTTCGTCCTCGTTTTGAGAACTTTGGGAGCTCATATCTTGCTCCTACGGTAACATTTTTGTGTGCAATTTTTTTTTGAAAGTGCATGATTTTCTGTGTACTTCTCAGTGGTAGGATCAGATTGATCTCATTTTGTACCAAAAATTGTACTTGATACTGTGGCCTATTTTGGCATTTGTAAGCACTAAGATCAAGTCTAGCTTGCTGTTTTTGGCATCTAGCAACTGTAAACGCACTAAATATAAAGTGCCAAATCAGATATTGCTTGGGGGTTTCTTGATTGAGTGATTTGGGGGGGTAATCTTGCAGTGATTGTTTGCATTCTTTTGCTTGATTTGTGTTCTTACAATGGGGAGATCTCAAATTGAACCCCTAAATCCACATAATTATGCTACATGGAGAAAATCAGTAACAACTATCTCATGATGAAAGGTCTAATAGGTCATCTAAAGGACACAATTCAAAAACCTACAGATGCTAAAGAATTGGCAATGTGGGAGATTGATCGTGAGAAAACACTTGGATGCATATGCTCATTAGTCTCATTTGATTTGCAGTTTCATATTGAATCATGTAATACACCTAAAGAGGTATGGGATACTTTTGAGAAATTGTATGGCAAAACAGATAAGATTAGAGGCTATCAGATTGAGAATGATTTGATGAATCTTGATCCTAAAAGTTTTGACCACATCCAAGACTACATCTCCAAAATCAAGCAACTAAGAACACAATTGAAAGAATGCACTATTGAAAAAGAGGATTTACAGTTGATTCTGAATGTGTTATCCAAGCTTGGTCCTGAGTATTCAGTGTTTGTTTCTGGCTTTCATACCCATCGACTTTCTATGGGAGCATCATATGTTGATCCTAAGTTTGATGACTTTGCAAATATCCTAATCCAAGAGGAAGCTAAGTTAATGAACATGGGTCTAATCAAGTCTTCCAAACCACAAGCATTGGTGGCAAATGAGTCTAAGGTACAGAAAGAATTAGGGAATCTTGATAAGAAGCAAAAGAAGAAAAAGAACAAGCCACATAAAGAATCAAAATCCTCATCTCAAAAAGAATCAAAAGGAGAAACATCTAAGAAGGAGAGGCCTTTTTGTGCATATTGCAAGAAGGATGGACATGAAGAACACTATTGTTATAATAAGGATATTGATGAATTGAAAAATCTTTTCAAAAAGAATCACATTGATTTGCCTTCTAGAATGTCTCATCTTCTTCTCCTTCTACTTCAAAACAGCCTAAAAAGGACAAAGGTCAAACATCGGATATAAAGGACAAGCTCTTTGTGCTCATTCAAGTCCAGGATCAGGGAGATGGCTTCTAGATTCAGGAGCATCTCATCATATGGCATCTTCACAGACTATCTTCTCTTCATTTCAGCCTTGTTCAATGTCTCCTATCTTGATGGGAAACAATACATACATGAGTGTAATAGGGAAGGGATCTATTAGCATAGGGGAAAACACTTTTTAGGATGTCTTGTGTGTTCCTCATTTGACAAACAATCTACTTTCCATCTATCAGATTACACATGGTGGAGATGGGAGAACTGTGGAGTTCACTCCTGATTCTGTTATCATTCGTGACTTGGAGACTAGAGATGTCATTGCTACTGGGGTGGTTGATCATTCATCTCGGTTGTATTCCTTTGCACAATTTGCTTCTGATGATGACTTTGTTCATTCGACTGTTGATCACAACTATGATTCTGAGGAGACATTTGGCTTCTTGAACTTGGGCATACTCACTTCAGATCTAGTCCTTGAGCCATGCACTTCATCTCCTCTATCGACTGTTGTACTTGATGATGCTTGTATTGCTACAGTTTTGGCTCCTAGTGATTCAGTGCAGCAGGACATACATAGTCTTCCAGATATGGTTACTTTGGATGACTTCCTAACAGGTATTTCAGACTTGTTTGTGGAGTCACATCTTGCAAATTTGGAGGACACCATTGATGACATACATCCTCTCTTTGATGAAGATGAACCTTCTTCAGTTGTTGTGAGGGAACACCTTGACCCTCTTGTTCATTCTCTACATGATCATTCTTCACAGTTTGGCGTGAGTGTGGATTCTTTTGGACAGCATTTGGAGGAGGCTTCTTTGTCTTCAGAGGGGATATCTTTGTCTTTGGATAGTGCTCTACATTCATCTCTACTAGATGTTGGATTGTACTCTTCAGCAATGTGGCCTAGAACGCCTGATTGGAGTGGTTCAGCTTTCTGCATCGACATGGAGACACTTGAGCATGCTTCAGAGACATCACACATCATCCATCTTCATGATATCCTACATACATCCTTGGTTTTGTTTCTTCCTAAGGGGAGGAACGTTGTTCGGCGAGATTGGATCATCTTCAGCATTCAATGTCGAGCTTCTACCATCATTGCAGGAGACTCAATATTGAGGGGGGGCTACCTTGCTTCTCTTCTACTTCTCTCTTATGGGGGGGTCTTTTTCCTCACATGGGGTTTTTACCTTCTCATTCTTCATTGAGAGCATTTCACTTTTTGTATTTCATCTCTCTTTTGAGGGGGAGTTTTGTCCCATGAGGTTTTCTCCCTTTCCTCGCTTGTGAGAGATTTCATTGCATTGATTGCATTGTTTGTACATGGGTACCTAACATGGCCTAGTAGCCGGGACCCATCTTGCATTGTTTGCATTTGTGCACTACTCCCTAAGTTGCACTTAAGGGGGGGTGTTGGTGTAATTAAATATCTTGTACCTTGTCCTAGGTCATAATTACACCTTAGTTAAGTTTACCTAGGGACCACATAGGAGGTTGTTGGAGATTTTCCACTTTTGGTGGACTTGAAATCTCATCACCTCATCATTTCCACCTTTTGTGGACACATCATGTGATTATCTCTCCATATTTGGTGGAGTGATAAGTTTTACTAGTTGTCTCATGTCATAAGATTCTGACACTTGTCATAATCTTATGCCCTTCTATGTTCTCACCTTGGCTATATAACCAAGGGGTCTTTCTCATTTGTAATCAATCATAATCATTATCATATTAATGACATTGAATACAGTTTATTCTTGTCATAATCTTTCTCTCTTTCTTGTGCTTTCTATTTGGTCCATAGATCTTGGGTGGCTACCATAGCCAATTCTAACATGGTATCAGAGCGTGTTTGGAGCCATTGGAGAGTCTTATTCTGAAGAGAGATTCAAGATCTGAGGAGGTTCTGTTCGTGGCTCTTTGTTGCAGGTTCACATCTGAGCTTGCTAGTGCAAATTTGAGCTCACCATTACGTTCGGAAGGTTCGAGATAGTCGATTTTGCCTTTTGTTTCATCCAAATTGGACATACGAGGCCAAATCTATGAGGGTTTGAAGCTGAAGAGTGGTTGCTAGATCCAGAAGGTAGCTGCAATTTTGGAGCACTTTGGGTCAAATCCGACCCTGCCATCGCGTCCAGAAGGGCCAAAAACCCTAAGATCGACTGTCAAATCGTCCGATTCGGAGCAAGTCATCCGGTGAAGCAAATTTTTTTTTACCCGAGAGCCGTACGGCCCCCAGGTCGTCATTATTGCGCCACGGTACGATTTTAGAGAATAAAAATATTTAATTTATTGTCCGAAATTTTTTGAAATTATTTTTGGAAAATTTCGTTTCTATCGATTAAATTTCATTGTAAAAATCTATTTGAAAAAGTTTTAAAAATAATACAAAAAGGCCGAATTTATTTTCTGCGGGTTTTATTAGCACTACCGCAGAGGTACTGACACTAGTACCTGCGGTCAGTGGGATCTTCGCCACGTGGCGTACCGCCGTGGCCCCACGGTCCCTCTACATCCACCACCGGCGGACATCAAATTTCCCGCGGCCGACAAAAATAAAAAATTCCGGCGTGTTTCTGCGTTCACCGGCTGTCAAAACAAATACCGGCCAGTCAAAATCCGAAGATTCTGCCGACCCGGAGATGGCTATACAACCGTCAATTTTAAGTCCACAGTCCAGCGTATATTCTGGCAACTGGAGAATATTCTGGCAGGGAGGCTGACGTTGACGGTGACAGCCATCAGACTGTCAAATTTAATCGCCTCAACTGTTGACGTCAGCAGTACGTCATAGATGACGTCAGCACAGTTTGAAAAATTTCTACCCCCTCACCATTTGTAGTTTTGATTTTGCAGTCCATTTTCAAACGCTGATATCTTGCTCATTTTGACTCCTTTTTTCAAGCAATTTTTTTTTATTTGGGCTAGAATTTCATATTCTACGCACTGGTGAAATTAGTTTTTGGTTTTGGTGCCTGGTTTTTCCAGAATTTGAAGATTCTCACAGGTGTTGCTGCTTCGTCCTCATTTTTGGAACTTCGGGAGCTCATATCTTGCTCCTACGGTAACATTTTTGTGTGCAGTTTTTTTTGAAAGTCCATGATTTTTTCTGTAATTCTCAGTGGTATGATCAGATTGATCTCATTTTGTACCAAAAATTGTACTTGATACTGTGGCCTATTTTGGGCATTTGTAAGCACCAAGATCAAAGACCACTTTGCTGTTTTTGGCAAGTGGCAATTGTAAACGCACTACTGATAAAGTGCCAAATTAGATATTGCTTGGGCGGTTCTTTGATTGAGTGAATTTGGGGGGGATTCTTCTTGTGGTGTGGTTGCATTCCTCTTGCTTTGTGTTCTTGTTTCATCATGGAGCCATCTACAATTCCACTTCTAACACCTTATAACTATCCTAAATGGAAATCAGAAATGAACAAATTGCTAAGAGTAAAAATATTGTATAGGATAGTTCATGGGCTTGATGGTGAACCACAAAATGATGAAGTTAAAAAGAATAAGTGGTTGAATAGTTGTGAAGAAGCCATTGGCTATTTGTGCTTGTATGTCTCTCCTGAGTTGTTGTTTCACATTGAGCAGTTGGATACACCTATGGCTATGTGGACTACATTGTCAGAATTGTTTGGGAAAACAGATGAAATTCAAGGACATTTGTTGGAGAATGAATTAATCAGTCTCAATCCATGTAATTTTGACAACATACAAGACTTCATCACCAAATTCAAGTCACTAAGAACACAATTGAAGAATTGTAAAATTGAGAAATCAGATACACAATTGATCTTAAGTGTTCTTTCAAAGCTAGGACCTGAATATTCAGTGTTTGTGTCTACTTTCTATGCTACAAAGAATGCCTTTGGGAGTCAGTTTAAGATGCCTTCCTTTGAAGATTTTGCTATGCAACTCACTAGGGAGCAAGATAAGCTTATTCAAATGGGTACTTTGAAGTCTTCAAAATCACATGCTTTGGTTGCAAAGGATGAGAAGTCTTCAAGTGGCAAAGAAAAGACAAAGAACAAGCCTAAGAAGAACACACAATCCACATCAAATTCCACAGAAGAACATAAAGATTCATCTTCAAAAGAGAAATCATCTAAGAAGGAGAGACCTTTTTGTGCATATTGCAAGAAGGATGGACATGAAGAACATTATTGTTATAAGAAGGACATAGATGAGTTGAAAAATATTCTCAAAAAGAATCACATTGATTTGCCTTCTAGAATGTCTGAATCTTCTTCTCCTTCTACTTCAAAACAGTCTAAAAAGGACAAAAGTCAAACATATATATCAGGATATAAAGGACAAGCTCTTTGTGCTCATTCAAGTCCAGGATCAGGGAGATGGCTTCTAGATTTAGGAGCATCTCATCATATGGCATCTTCGCAGACTATCTTCTCTTCATTTCAGCGATGTTCAATGTCTCCTATCTTGATGGGAAACAACACATACATGAGTGTAACAGGGAAGGGATCTATTAGCATTGGGGAGAACACTTTTCAGGATGTCTTGTGTGTTCCTCATTTGACGAACAATCTACTTTCCATTTATCAGATTACACATGGTGGCAATGGGAGAACTGTGGAGTTCACTCCTGATTCTGTTATCATTCGTGACTTGGAGACTAGAGATATCATTGCTACTGGGGTGGTTGATCATTCATCTCGGTTGTATTCCTTTGCACAATTTGCTTCTAATGATGATCTTGTTCATTCGACTGTTGATCACAACTATGATTCTGAGGAGACATTTGGCTTTTTGAACTTGTGCATACTCACATCAAATCCAGTCCTTGAGCCATGCACTTCATCTCCTCCACCTACTGTTGCAGTTGATGATGCTTGTGTTGCTACAGTTTTGGGTCCTAGTGATTTAGTGCAACAGAATATACATTGTCTTCCAGATATGGCTACTTTGGATGACTTCCTAACAGGCATTTCAGACTTGTTTATGGAGTCTCATCTTACAGATTTGGAGGACACCATTGATAGCATTCATCTTCTCTTTGATGAAGATGCACCTTCTTCAGTTGTTGTGGGGGAACACCTTGACCCTCTTGTTCATTCTCTACATGATCATTCTTCACAGATTGGCGTGAGTGTGGATTCTTTTGGACAACATTTGGAGGAGGCTTCTTTGTTTTTAGAGGAGATACCATTGTCTTTGGATAGTGCTCTACATTCATCTCTACTAGATGTTGGATTTTCCTCTTCAGCAGTGTGGCCTAGAACGCCTGATTGGAGTGGTTCAGCTTTCTGCATCGACATGGAGACACTTGAGCATGCTTCAGAGACATCACACATCATCCATCTTCATGATATCCTGCATACATCCTTGGTTTTGTTTCTTCCTAAGGGGAGGAACGTTGTTCGGTGAGATTGGATCATCTTCAACATTCAATGTTGAGCTTCTACCATTCTTGCAGGAGACTCAACATTGAGGGGGGGATACCTTGCTTCTCTTCTACTTCTCTCTTATGGGGGGGTCTTTTTCCTCACATGGGGTTTTTACCTTCTCATTCTTCATTGAGAGCATTTCACTTTTTGAATTTCATCTCTCTTTTGAGGGGGAGTTTTGTCCCATGAGGTTTTCTCCCTTTCCTCGCTTGTGAGAGATTGCATTGCATTATGTGTACATGGGTACCTAACATGGCCTAGTAGCCGGGACCCATCTTGCATTGTTTGCATTTGTGCACTACTCCCTAAGTTGCACTTAAGGGGGGGTGTTGGTGTAATTAAATATCTTGTACCTTGTCCTATGTCATAATTACACCTTAGTTAAGTTTACTTAGGGACCACATAGGAGGTTGTTGGAGATTTTCCACTTTTGGTGGACTTGACATCTCATCACCTCATCATTTCCACCTTTTGTGGACACATCATGTGATTATCTCTCCATATTTGGTCGAGTGATAAGTTTTACTAGTTGTCTCATGTCATAAGATTCTGACACTTGTCATAATCTTATGCCCTTCTATGTTCTCACCTTGGCTATATAACCAAGGGGTCTTTCTCATTTGTAATCAATCATAATCATTATCATATTAATGACATTGAATACAGTTTATTCTTGTCATAATCTTTCTCTCTTTCTTGTGCTTTCTATTTGGTCCATAGATCTTGGGTGGCTACCATAGCCAATTCTAACATGGTATCAGAGTGTGTTTGGAGCCATTGGAGAGTCTTATTCTGAAGAGAGATTCAAGATCTAAGGAGGTTCTGTTCGTGGCTCTTTGTTGTAGGTTCACATCTGAGCTTGCTAGTGCAAATCTGAGCTCACCATTACATTCGGAAGGTTCGAGATAGTCAATTTTTCCTTTTGTTTCGTCCAAATCAGACATACGAGGCCAAATCTATGAGGGTTTGAAGCTGAAGAGTGGTTGCCAGATCCAGAAGGTAGCTGCAATTTTGGAGCACTTTGGGTCAAATCCGACCCTGCCATCGCGTCCAGAAGGGCCAAAAACCCTAAGATCGACTGTCAAATTGTCCGATTCAGAGCAAGTCATCTGGTGAAGCAAAATTTTTTTTACTCGAGAGCCGTACGGCCCCCAGGTCGTCATTATTGCGCCACGGTACGATTTCAGAGAATAAAAATATTTAATTTATTGTCCGAAATTTTTTGAAATTATTTTTAGAAAATTTCGTTTCTATCGATTAAATTTCATTGTAAAAATCTATTTGAAAAAGTTTTAAAAATAATACAAAAAGGCCGAATTTATTTTCTACGGGTTTTATTAGCACTACCGCAGAGGTATTGACACTAGTACCTGCGGTCAGTGGGATCTTCGCCACGTGGCATACCGCCGTGGCCCCACGGTCCCTCTACATCCGCCACCGGCGGACATCAAATCTCCCGCGGCCGGCAAAAATAAAAAATTCCGGCGCGTTTCTGCGTTTGACCGGCTGTCAAAACAAATACCGGCCAGTCAAAATCCGAAGATTCTGCCGACCCGGAGACGGCTATACAACCGTCAATTTTAAGTCCACAGTCCAACGTATATTCCAGCAACTGGAGAATATTCCAGCAGGGAGGCTGACGTTGACGGTGACAGCCATCAGACCGTCAAATTTAATCGCCTCAACTGTTGACGTCAGCAGTACGTCATATATGACGTCAGCACAGTTTGAAAAATTTCTACCCCCTCACCATTTGCAGTTTTGATTTTGCAGTCCATTTTCAAACGCTGATATCTTGCTCATTTTGACTCCTTTTTTCGAGCAATTTTTTTTTTATTTGGGCTAGAATTTCATATTCTACGCACTGGTGCAATCAGTTTTTGGTTTTGGTGCCTGGTTTTTCTAGAATTTGAAGATTCTCACAGGTGTTGCTGCTTCGTCCTCATTTTTGGAACTTCGGGAGCTCATATCTTGCTCCTACGGTAACATTTTTGTGTGCAGTTTTTTTTGAAAGTGCATGATTTTTTCTGTAATTCTCAGTGGTATGATCAGATTGATCTCATTTTGTACCAATAATTGTACTTGATACTGTGGCCTATTTTGGGCATTTGTAAGCACCAAGATCAAAGACCACTTTGCTATTTTTGGCAAGTGGAAATTGTAAACGCACTACTGATAAAGTGCCAAATTAGATATTGCTTGGGGGGTTCTTTGATTGAGTGAATTTGGGGGGGATTCTTCTTGTGGTGTGGTTGCATTCCTCTTGCTTTGTGTTCTTGTTTCATCATGGAGCCATCTACAATTCCACTTCTAACACCTTATAACTATCCTAAATGGAAATCAGAAATGAACAAATTGCTAAGAGTAAAAATATTGTATAGGATAGTTCATGGGCTTGATGGTGAACCACAAAATGATGAAGTTAAAAAGAATAAGTGGTTGAATAGTTGTGAAGAAGCCATTGGCTATTTGTGCTTGTATGTCTCTCCTGAGTTGTTGTTTCACATTGAGCAGTTGGATACACCTATGGCTATGTGGACTACATTGTCAGAATTGTTTGGGAAAACAGATGAAATTCAAGGACATTTGTTGGAGAATGAATTAATCAGTCTCAATCCATGTAATTTTGACAACATACAAGACTTCATCACCAAATTCAAGTCACTAAGAACACAATTGAAGAATTGTAAAATTGAGAAATCAGATACACAATTGATCTTAAGTGTTCTTTCAAAGCTAGGACCTGAATATTCAGTGTTTGTGTCTACTTTCTATGCTACAAAGAATGCCTTTGGGAGTCAGTTTAAGATGCCTTCCTTTGAAGATTTTGCTATGCAACTCACTAGGGAGCAAGATAAGCTTATTCAAATGGGCACTTTGAAGTCTTCAAAATCACATGCCTTGGTTGCAAAGGATGAGAAGTCTTCAAGTGGCAAAGAAAAGACAAAGAACAAGCCTAAGAAGAACACACAATCCACATCAAATTCCACAGAAGAACATAAAGATTCATCTTCAAAAGAGAAATCATCTAAGAAGGAGAGACCTTTTTGTGCATATTGCAAGAAGGATGGACATGAAGAACATTATTGTTATAAGAAGGACATAGATGAGTTGAAAAATCTTCTCAAAAAGAATCACATTGATTTGCCTTCTAGAATGTCTGAATCTTCTTCTCCTTCTACTTCAAAACAGTCTAAAAAGGACAAAAGTCAAACATATATATCAGGATATAAAGGACAAGCTCTTTGTGCTCATTCAAGTCCAGGATCAGGTAGATGGCTTCTAGATTCAGGAGCATCTCATCATATGGCATCTTCGCAGACTATCTTCTCTTCATTTCAGCCATGTTCAATGTCTCCTATCTTGATGGGAAACAACACATACATGAGTGTAACAGGGAAGGGATCTATTAGCATTGGGGAGAACACTTTTCAGGATGTCTTGTGTGTTCCTCATTTGACGAACAATCTACTTTCCATGTACAAACAATGCAATCAAAGCAATCTCTCACAAACGAGGAAAGGGAGAAAACCTCATGGGACAAAACTCCCCCTCAAAAGAGAGATGAAATACAAAATAGAAATGCTCTCAGTGAAGAGTGAGAAGGTAAAAACCCCATGTGAGGAAAAAGACCCCCCCATAAGAGAGAAGTAGAAGAGAAGCAAGGTAGCCCCCCCTCAATGTTGAGTCTCCTGCAAGAATGGTAGAAGCTCGACATTGAATGCTGAAGATGATCCAATCTCGCCGAACAACATTCCTCCCCTTGGGAAGAAACAAAACCAAGGATGTATGCAGGATATCAAGATGAATGATGGATGATGATGTTGTCTCTGAAGCATGCCCAAGTGTCTCCATGTCGATGCAGAAAGCTGAACCACTCCAATCAGGTGTTCTAGGCCACACTGTTGAAGAGGAAAACCCAACATCTAGTAGAGATGAATGTAGAGCACTATCCAAAGACAAGGATATCCCCTCTGAAGACAAAGAAACCTCCTCCAAGTGTTGTCCAAAAGAATCCACACTCACGCCAAACTGTGAAGAATGATCATGTAGAGAATGAACAAGAGGGTCAAGGTGTTCCCTCACAACAACTGAAGAAGGTTCATCTTCATCAAAGAGAAGATGTATGTCATCAATGGTGTCCTCCAAATCTGCAAGATGTGACTCCACAAACAAGTCTGAAATACCTGTTAGGAAGTCATCCAAAGTAACCATATCTGGAAGACTATGTATGTCCTGCTGCACTGAATCACTAGGAGCCAAAACTGTAGCAACACAAGCATCATCAAGTACAACAGTCGATAGAGGAGATGAAGTGCATGGCTCAAGGACTGGATCTGAAGTGAGTATGCCCAAGTTCAAGAAGCCAAATGTCTCCTCAGAATCATAGTTGTGATCAACAGTCGAATGAACAAAGTCATCATCAGAAGCAAATTGTGCAAAGGAATACAACCGAGATGAATGATCAACCACCCCAGTAGCAATGACATCTCTAGTCTCCAAGTCACGAATGATAACAGAATCAGGAGTGAACTCCACAGTTCTCCCATCTCCACCATGTGTAATCTGATAAATGGAAAGTAGATTGTTTGTCAAATGAGGAACACACAAGACATCCTGAAAAGTGTTTTCCCCAATGCTAATAGATCCCTTCCCTGTTACACTCATGTATGTATTGTTTCCCATCAAGATAGGAGACATTGAACAAGGCTGAAATGTAGAGAAGATAGTTTGTGAAGATGCCATGTGATGTGACGCTCCTGAATCTAGAAGCCATCTCCCTGATCCTGGACTTGAATCAGCACAAAGAGCTTGTCCTTTATATCCTGATATATATGTTTGCCTTTTGTCCTTTTTAGACTTTTTTGAAGTAGAAGGAGAAGAAGATGCAGACATTCTAGAAGGCAAATCAATGTGATTCTTTTTGAGAAGATTTTTCAACTCATCTATGTCCTTCTTATAACAATAATGTTCTTCATGTCCATCCTTCTTGCAATATGCACAAAAAGGTCTCTCCTTCTTAGATGATTTCTCTTTTGAAGATGAATCTTTATGTTCTTCTGTGGAATTTGATGTGGATTGTGTGTTCTTCTTAGGCTTGTTCTTTGTCTTTTCTTTGCCACTTGAAGACTTCTCATCCTTTGCAACCAAAGCATGTGATTTTGAAGACTTCAAAGTGCCCATTTGAATAAGCTTATCTTGCTCCCTAGTGAGTTGCATAGCAAAATCTTCAAAGGAAGGCATCTTAAACTGACTCCCAAAGGCATTCTTTGTAGCATAGAAAGTAGACACAAACACTGAATATTCAGGTCCTAGCTTTGAAAGAACACTTAAGATCAATTGTGTATCTGATTTCTCAATTTTACAATTCTTCAATTGTGTTCTTAGTGACTTGAATTTGGTGATGAAGTCTTGTATGTTGTCAAAATTACATGGATTGAGACTGATTAATTCATTCTCCAACAAATGTCCTTGAATTTCATCTGTTTTCCCAAACAATTCTGACAATGTAGTCCACATAGCCATAGGTGTATCCAACTGTTCAATGTGAAACAACAACTCAGGAGAGACATACAAGCACAAATAGCCAATGGCTTCTTCACAACTATTCAACCACTTATTCTTTTTAACTTCATCATTTTGTGGTTCACCATCAAGCCCATGAACTATCCTATACAATCTTTTAACTCTTAGCAATTTGTTCATTTCTGATTTCCATGTAGGATAGTTGTAAGGTGTTAGAAGTGGAATTGTAGATGGCTCCATGATGAAGCAAGAACACAAATCAAGAGGAATGCAACCACAACCACAAGAAGAATCCCCCCCAAATTCACTCAATCAAAGAACCCCCCAAGCAATATATGATTTGGCACTTTATATTTAGTGCGTTTACAGTTGCTAGATGCCAAAAACAGCAAGCTAGACTTGATCTTAGTGCTTACAAATGCCAAAATAGGCCACAGTATCAAGTACAATTTTTGGTACAAAATGAGATCAATCTGATCCTACCACTAAGAAGTACACAAAAAATCATGCACTTTCAAAAAAAATTGCACTCAAAAATGTTACCATAGGAGCAAGATATGAGCTCCCGAAGTTCCCAAAATGAGGATGAAGCAGCAACACCTGTGAGAATCTGCAAATTCTGGAAAAACTAGGCACCAAAACTAAAAACTGATTGCACCAGTGCATAGAGCACGAAATTCTAGCCCAAATCAAAAAAAAAATTGCTCGAAAAAATGAGTCAAAATGAGCAAGTTATGAGCGTTCAAAGATTGACTGCAAAAATTAGAATGCAAATGGTGAAGGGGGGAAAATTTTCAAACTGTGCTGACGTCATCGCTGACGTATTGATGACCTCAACAATCCACAACCTTAAATTTGAAGGTTTTCCGCCAGTCACCAGAAAATGTCCGCCTGCCGAGATGTTAACAGAATATGCCCTCAGACGGAATATTCTAAAAGAATCTTCGGCCGCCGGTGGAATCTTTGACCGGGATGTTTTGAGCGCGCTGGAAAATTTTAAAAGCCGCTCGGAGTTTTGGATTTTCACCGGAAGTTGAATGTAGACCGCTGGCGGGGTGAGCAGAGCCCGCGGATGTGCGACAGGGGGCCGCGGTGGCGCCAAGTGGCGCCCGCGGAGGGGCCCTGGTACTGCATGTACAGGGTACCCTCTGCGGTTCGAGTACGCAGAAGTCTTTTCTACGCTTTTTTTTGATTTTTTTATATTTTTTTTTTACAAATACAAAATTTTTCACAAATATTTAGTCGGTAGAAATAAATTTTTGAAAATTTCCGATGGAATTAAATAATATTTTTTTTTTTGAAAAATCGTACCGACCAAGCAATAATGACGACCTGGGCCGTACGGCTCCTTGAGAAATTTTTTTTGCCTCACCGAACAACTGCTCCGAATCGGACAATTTGACAGTCGATCTTAGGGTTTTTGGCCCTTCTGGACGCGATGGCAGGGTCGGATTTGACCCAAAATGCTCCAAAATTGCAGCTACCTTCTGGATCTGGCAACCACACTTCAGCTTCAAACCCTCATAGATTTGGCCTCGTAGCTCCGATTTGGATGAAACAAAAGGAAAAATTGACTATCTCGAACCTTCTGGACACAATGGTGAGCTCAGATTTGCACCAACAAGCTTGGATGTGAACCTGCAACAAAGAGCCATGAATGGAACCTCCTCAGATCTGGTATCTCTCTTCAGAAAATGACTCTCCAATGGCTCCAAACACGCTCTGATACCATGTTAGAATTGGATATGGACGCCACCCAAGATCTATGGACCAAATGGAAAGCACAAGAAAGAGAGAGAAATTATGACAAGAATAAACTGTATTCAATGTCATTAATATGATAATGATTATGATTGATTACAAATGAGAGAGACCCCGTTAAATAGCAGGTGAGCATAAAGGTGACAAGTGTCGTCTATGACATGAGACAACTAGTAAAATTATCACTCCACCAAAGATGGAGAGATAATGATGATGTCACAGGTGGAATGAGAGGTGATGACATGTCAAGTCCAACAACCTCCTATGTGGTCCAAACTTAACTAAGGTGTAATGAGTACAAGAATATTTAATTACACACCAACATGTTAAACTCAAATACCTCTCCTAGGTCAAGTGTACACCTTAGTTAAGCTTACTTAGGTAACTTTGCCGATTTTCCACTTTTGGTGGACTTGACATCTCATCACCTCATCATTTCCACCTTTGTGACACATCATGATTATCTCCATATTTGGTGGAGTGCTAGTTGTCTCATGTCATAAGATTCTGACACTTAATCTTATGCCCTTCTATGTTCTCACCTTGGCTATATAACCAAGGGGTCTTTCTCATTTGTAATCAATCATAATCATTATCATATTAATGACATTGAATACAGTTTATTCTTGTCATATCATTTCTCTCTTTCTTGTGCTTTCCATTTGGTCCATAGATCTTGGGTGGCAGCCATAGCCAATTCTAACACCTTTCATGCATATTCTTCAGAAAAACTACAAAGAATGCAATCAAAGCATCATCGTGATATTTAAAGTTGCCTAACCTATGCATATAATCAAAGATTTGATGTCCCATAGGTCTAATTATGTCCCATACCACACCTTTTCTTCCAAAAAGTTTTCTCAAAAAGTAAAATAGTAGGCACATTACCAAATTTCTAAAATTAAATGCATATTTATTTTCTCTGGTTTGCTTCAGGTTCTCAAGGAGTTGCTACTGGAGCAACTCACATAGATCAAAGTCCTTCCCATTCACAACCATTTCATGTGCAACATAGATAACAGTTGCAGAAACTAAATTCTCCCTATTTGTAAAGTAAATTTTGTGACCTATCATCATAGAGGCATATCTCACAGTAGGATTTGTGATAGGTTTTGTTTTCAAAGCTCTCTTGTCAAAGGTGGCACCTGTAAGTTTCATAACAACCTCATTTTTCACAAATTTAAGTACTAGTATAGGTTCAGTATCACACAACACTATAACGGCCTTGATCACCTCCTTAGTTACGAGTCCAAGCATGTTGGTCTACATGAATTTGTCATGCATTCTTCTTAATGCTATCCCTACATATTTAGCATCCACATCACTGTTGTAGTTAGGAAGATGTCAAGCTTCTTTTGCACTAGGTTAATGTATTCAAGTTTTACAAGGAAATCATCTCCAGTTAGCTCATCAAACCATAGATCCTTGATTTTTTGATGATTATAATCTTCCAAATTCCCATGTATGTATGCCCTGGTATCCTCTATAGGTAAAACCCTATATGGAATCTTCGAAAAAGCACCATCAGGGTCATTATCAAAGATTTTCATTGGATACTTTTTGAATTTTGGTCTAGGTCTCTTAGTAATGTTAATGATGGTTAGGGTATCCATTTCAAATTTGATTCAAACTTCAAATTCTTATGAAATCAACTCTATTTCAAACCCACAAAGCATAGAGAATCATAAATACCTTTTATGCGCACAACTAGATCTAGGGTTTGAATATTCTGCATCAAATTCACCTTCATATCTCCTTTAATTTTCTCTACTTTCTTCAAATGCACAAATGTGATTAAAATTGACTTAAAGAAACTTACTTTTTATATTTTTCGATTTGCCTTAATTTTTCATTAAATGATTCAATTTTCAAAAAATTGATAAACCCTTCACTGATACAATGTAAACCCTAAAATGCTTTGCATTTCTTTAGATTTGTATATTTTCTGCTAGTTTCTTTTCCAAAAGCTTAAGCATGTTATTTTTCACCATATATCTTTGTGTCACTTCTTGACACCTCATATTTCAAGGGTTTTGTTTGATTTTTTTGTTATTGCTCCCCCTAAGACCATGCCTAGGTTTAATTATCAAGGAAATTTTCTGCACTAGGGGGAGGTACAAATACATTTGATTCATCTTTATTTTCAGGTTCCTCTTTCTTCCTCTAAATCTTCTCCATTTCCTTCTTTACTTCACTAGGATCACTCTTCTTCACAGGTTCATTCCTTTTTACTAGATTGGTTTGTCTTTCATTCTTACTTCTTCAAAATCTTGAAATGTGTCCAGGTTTGTTACAACTATAGCATACAACATTTTTTTGACAAAACTGACCTCTATTCAATCTTAATCTAAACTGGTTAGCCTTATGTCCAAATACATTGCATTTATAACAGTAACCACTGAAATATTAAATCATTCTACCATCGTTATATCTATTCATCATCTGACTTTTGCACTTAATACCTCTATGAGCAAATTTCTTTCATACAAAACATTATCTAGAGAAAGATCCAACATTCTGATTGATTTTACTTCTACATTCTATTGCCTTATGTCCAAATTTATTGCATGAAAAAAAAATTCCATTGAAAGATGGGTACCTTTGAGCATTTGGCTGTATGATAGGGGGTCTTCTAGCATTGCTTCTTTGATTCCTAATTTGTTTGCCATTTCCTTGAGCCTCCTTTTGATTGTCAACCTTGTTAGGAGTTATATTTTCCTTTGAGATTCCTCCTTCCTCATGTCCCAAACCTCCTTTATCTTTAGATGGTTTCTGTCCTACAATTAGTTCATCAAGCATTGTAGTACTTGTTTTGAATATTTCCTCATGAAATCTTACTTTTAACAAATCTAATCTTAGAGTTACCACTTCTTGTTCTAGTTTTGTGCATTCATCATTTTTTCTTTGTACCATTGCATTTAGAAAATCCTTAATTCTTTTCTTTTCTTCCACTTGCACTTTTAGTCTGGTCATTTCTTCATTTGCTTGCTTCAATTTTTTATTAACTTCTCTACGTCTTTCTTTGAATTTCTTGATTTGTTCTCTCATTTTTTTGATACATTAATTTGGCTCCTCTAGGTTTTCCTTCAAATTTTTGTTTTCAACTTCAACTCTATCAAGATCTTCAAGAGTAACTTGGAGTTCTTTATCAATCATACGATCACTTTCTACAGTAAGATCTGAATTTAAATATCAGCCATGTGTTCAATCTCCAAGATGTTCCTCAAGCTGTTAGGATTCTTAAAAGGAACCAAGATTTGATACCAATTGTTGAACACCCAGAATACTGAGAGGGGGGGTGAATCAGTATTCCTTTAAACCATTTGATCATAAACCATCTAATTAACAAAACATATCTAACTGCAACAATGAATGAAAACATGAAATAATCACAAGATCACATGACACATGAAAACCAAAATTTTTACATGGAAAACCTAAAAAGGGAAAAACCATGGTGAGGATTAGCTCACAATATATTATAGCTGGTTATAAGATATCACAGAGGCTCACTACCAGGACACACTGTCCAATAAGGCTCACAACCAGAGATAAATACAAAAAAAAGGCTACACAACCAAGATGTGAACTGATACAAAATGCACCTTCCTTGTGCTAAATTTATTTCCTTTGAAGCTCTCAATGCAAAACATTTCTCTTCTTTGCAATTGTTCAATATTCACAATAATTTTGCTATTATTCAAATCACATACATACAAATTCACATGTTCACACAATATCATATCTCATCTCACACTTACATACTAAAAAATGTCTTACATATATACCCAATACATCCACATACATCAATTAGGTCGGCCTAATTAGATGTAGCCCTATATTAATTCAAAATTACCTTATCGGTTCCATACTTGAATCAAAAAAATATTTTCTCTCAAACCAAACATGCAACACTTAATTTAGGTCAACATGGACCTAAAATAGATCTCATAACATTTGCAATACATATTTAATCTCCACAACATATATCAAGAATTAGGTCTGCCAAGATTTAGACCTAATCACAAAATAAGCCAACTAATTAACACCAACGACCCATCTGATCATATAATCATGTCCCATTTGGAATATATAGTGTATTGACACTTGTAAGCAATCTCCCAAAATTGTAAATTCTGATTCCAATTACCAGAGAACCACAAACTAGATTACTCATACTCATTTACACTGTATAAAGCCAAAATTGAATGTTGAACTACTATCACTTGTAACTTTCAAACTGTACATCCAAAAAAACTGAGATCTTGAACATAGATGCACATAGCAGTCAAGAATAACATATTATCACCTCATAAATAGATCTTATTACATGAGCAATTGCAGACCAAAATACCAGATTAAGATATCTTAATTTTGTTCACCAGATTAGAGAAACTATCAACAATTAATGTTGGCATAAATGAAAACACATTAAAAGGGTTCCTTCTTCATTCTTTCAACATAGTATGATTACTTGCATGCTAGCCTAACATTGGAGTGGGTATTTATGATGAAAAATCTTCATGTGAGGAGAGTTGAGTTGGATTTGGAGGCAAAGATGGGGGAGTGGCCGGGGCTCTCGTTGTTTACAATTGCTTTGATTATAAGGGTTTTGATGCCTGATTGGAGATCCCAAGGATTTTCCATTGGATGGGTGGGAGTGTTGGACAAGATGTTGTCAGATTGTAAATTATTTGCATGGGGTTCCTGCATCTTGGCCAACTTATACAAAGAGATGCACTTGATTGTGCATCAGGATGGTAGGAGCTTGGGGTGCGAAGTGACTTTGTTGCACATTTGGACATATGAGCATTTCACATTGCTACAACTAGTGATAGGTAGACAAAGAGGGAAAAGGATTCCATATATTTTTTCTTATGCTGGCTTTTTATGCTAGCATAAGATGGGAGAGATGGACCATTGGCAGTGGGTGATCGATGAGATGGATTCATTTATCTGGCACCCATACCATGACTATGAGGTGTGGGATGATAACCATCTATATATGCCGTACATTCAGAGGATCCACTATTTGATTATAAGGACTCCTACTATCATTGAGCGGTATTTTCCTACATGAGTCTTGAGACAGTGGTCATCGACAGACTATACCAGAGGTGGAGGCGGTGTTTGCATGGGTGGTGTGAGAGAGGGGGGTTTGGGGTGGACATGTGGAGTTTATTGTAGCTTTTTAGTTGTTGGTGAAATTTTTTTTCCTTTATAAAATTAAATACAAAATGACTCTATAATGAACACGAAGGACTAATCAATTCACAACAGTTGGAGAGATTACCATTGCATTGGTAATCTTCCTTTGAATTTTAATTGAGGTACAACTCCCTCTTTAGATATAATTTTGATTTTTTTAAAAATATATGAACGGGGGGGTATGCTTTTTATCAAAAAGCAAGAAAGGAAAAACTAACACCTATTCATAGCCATCAAATAGATGCGCAAAAAAATGCTTTAAACTAAAAAAACTACTTTAATGCTGAAATTTATCGAAAAACAATAAATATCATAGCTCAAAGACTAGACTATCAATTCTTGCTGACTCGACTCAATACAATCTTAATCGTTCATTGCAAATAAATGAATTAAAAACCATTGAACATCACATCCACATAGAGAAGGAATATCCAAATGTTCATCTAAGCTCATAGAATTATTCATAAACATTAGTATCTAACTCATAATTTACTAGACACAGACAATAAACATTCACAACAATGATTTAAAAATGCAAAATTTGATCCTTCTATTATGATTGATTCACACTCATGCATCACAGTGCAAGGGGGATCAAAATATTGGACCCCTGCAGTATCCAACTACATGATATTTAAAATTTTATAGTGTAATAGTTAGGATTTCTTGAACACTAATTCTTGGATGCTAACCGTTGCCTAGCCAAATAAAAGGTTGGATGAAAATCGACTAACCCTTGTCAGATTATGACAACACCTTCATTAATTACTATTTTTAAGGATGGTTATGATTACATCCCATCTCCCAATTGATAATATGGGGAAGTGAATTGTCACTTGCTGTAAGTAGGCCACATGGCTTACCCTCATGCGAAATTCTCACCACCTTCAATTTCGGGTGACTATTGGCATGCCACCTAAGATCATTTCCATCCAGCTTCTTTAAATGCAGAGGATTTCATCACTATCTAAATCCAACTTACTATATTTTCATCACATCACCTTTCTTAAGTTAATTAATTTTGAAGCAATTTGAATGTATTTTTAGCATTTATTGCTTCCAAGTAAGCTCTGCCAATTTTCATTCACCACTCTATAAATTAGCTTCACCACTATTCATTTGCAAAATGCTAATTTCTGCTTCCACTATGTCGATTTCATCAAATGAAGTGGTCGTGGAGAGTGATTTCCTGGTTGTGGAGGGTATTGAGTGTAGTGCCGTCCATAGGTTGGTGATAGACCAACTTAGAGGAATATTATTGATACACAACGATGTGGAGGAAGAAGTGATCCATAAAATCATTGGTGAGCACTTCATGTCCCAGGTGCACAACCATAATTCCACTCTTCTTGAGCACTTCTTGTATAACATTGTGTGCACCTCTGGGAGTTTCAGATGGGGGTTGCAAGTTGTTGAGCGTCTGGTTCATCGATGATATCTGTTGTGCGTTGAAGGTGCTCTGAGAGGCCTCTCCATTCATCCACATGTGGGATTAGTTGGTGATACAATTTGCATTGCTTCCACATTGTGTAATGAATAGGATGGTCAAGCCATTGCTCTATTGCGTGCTAGTCTAGAGAGAAACAATATGAAAATGTTCGCCCACTACATCAAGTTTAATAAGAACCTCTTCTCCCCTATGTAGATAAAGTGTATGCAAGAAGTTATCGAGGCTATCAGAGCACTCATGTTCACTCTCTGTGTCTAAACCTCATGCGTTGTGATATTCGTCTTTTTCAAAATGTAATACAAAACATTTATATCGATAAATATAAATATATCTATCTTTTTGGATTTCAAAATGCTTTTTGTTATGGGAATATTTCCTTGGATCTTGATATTTGTATCTTTTATTTTTAGATGTTTTACCTTCATTTTCAATTTGATTCGAGTAGTGCCATTGGGGCACTCATGCAGATTCTTGTTATCTTGATCCTGATCATCATTTTTTTCAGAGGAGATTCTTCATTTTAGCACAACAGTCTACAACTTCTTTGTGCTTCTATGATCTACATTTACTATTATTTTTGGAGAGGCTTCTCAGTCCTTCACACCTTGATTTGGAGGTTTTTTTAATCCTCCATTCACCTTTTTCTCTTTTGGAGAGGAGTTTTCTCCCATTGTGGTTTTCTCCTTTTCTTTAGTTGTGATAGATCTTATGTTTGTACATGGGTACCTCACCAGGCCTTGTTTGTTGAGACCCATATGCATTCTCTTTTTAAGGTTTTTAGCTACTCCATAAGTTCATCTTAAAGGGGGTGTTAGAGTAATCATGCATTAGATAATAATTAATTAATTATTAGTCTAATTTATTCTCATGGACTTAAGCTAAACTTAGGAGTCCTTTTATGATTTTAGGGTTTTTCTACTATATAACACTCAACCCTCATTGTAATTATCACTCGAGCTTTCATATCTTTTGATAGTCTCTTGATTTTGTGGCTTTTTATTGTTGAGGAATATTGCACATATTGTTTGTAGATCTCTTGCATGGGAGGGTGTCTTTGTTCATTGTTTGATCCTGTGGCTCATGGTTTTGTAGTTTTTCACAATTCTAACAAGAGATTCTTGACTTGGCTTTGGTGTTCAATAATGTAATCCACCACCTTTACACGTTGTTCCTCAAGTTAGGAAAGAAACATAACACACTTGTCAAAGGAACTATCAAAAGTATCATCTTCAATTGCCTTAGCCAACCTTAGAGCAGACAAATCCAATGCAATAGGTATCTCGACATTTAGACCATACAGGAGTTGAAATGGTGAAATACTAATTGGTCATTTAGAGGTGATACAATCTGCCCACAATGTATCATACAATGCCTTATGCTAGGATCTCTAATTCTCAATGACCAATTTTTTGATTATGGTAACTAGATTCTTGTTGCTTGACTCAGCTTGACCATTCTTTTGGGGGTAATAGTCAAAAGAGTGAGCAAGAGTGATTCCATACTCAAAACAAAATTCAGTTATCTCATGGGATGAGAAATAAGTAGCATTTTCTACTACTATCTTGTTAGGAATGCCAAACCTTGAGATAATATTCTCCTTTAGGAAGTTTCAAACCACCTTTGAAGTAGCATGCTTGACAAGAATGGCTTCCACCCACTTGGTGAAATAATCAGTAGCTGTGAGAACATAACTATGTCCTCAACTTGATTGTGGATTTACCACACCAATGAAATCAATACCCCATTTTTGAAAGGGTTCTTTGATCACCATTGGCTTGAGGGGTAGAGCTACTAACTTGGGTTTTCCCACAAACTACTGACATAATTCACACTTATGCACCCAGTTGTAGGCATCCTAAAAAGTGTGGGCTAGTAGTATTTTTATCTCAAAATTTTGTGAGCTATAATTGGAGCTGAGAAGCGTCCCCTATATGCTAAACTGTGAAAAGATTCCAATAGTTTTCCTTGTGCTTTGTCCAAACATCAAAAAATTCTTTTGTCAATCCTCCTCTTGTACAAACCATTGTCTCAAAGAACAAATTTTGCAACCTTAAGCTTGATTGTCCTTTTCTCTTTATATGAAAAATTCTTAGAACACTCTCCATATGTGAGGAAGTGTGCAATGTTGGAATACCATCCATCCATCGTGCTTATGGACAATATTATGGGAATTTATCTGATATTTGCTTCTTCATCATCACATATCTCTTCTAGTTTGTTGTCAAAAATCAAATGACATAGACCCTTCCCAAAAAATAGCTTGGTGGAAATAATCTCCATGTCATACTCTTGGATATTTGCAATCTAATTACCTCTCTTACTCCCAAATTCTTCTTTAGTCAAGATAGACTTGATAGTTGTAATAGGAACCAATGCAATAATATGATAATTGAGAATGTAATACCTGAAGTTATTAACTAGTTTTACCAAAGCATAAGCATGTTTCTCCATTGGTGAGTACTTGATTTCATGATTCTTCAAAGAACAAATCATAAAAGCTATCGGGGATTCAATCCCTTCACTATTTTGCTACACCAAGATGGCAGATAGAGTATGTTTCGAGGCATAATTGTACATGATAAATCCTTTGGTGTAGTTTGGAAAGACTAATATTGGAGCATGAGAAATAACCTCTTTTATGTCATTGAAAGCAACTTTACCTTCTGCACTCCAACAAAAGATTGATTTTCCTTTCATCATATCCACGATATGACGAGTCTTATATGCAAAATTTGGAACAAATCTTCACAAGAAGTTTACCTTCCTAAAGAAGGAATATATTGTTCTCTTACTTGAAGGTAGGGTAATACTTTGGATGGATTCGACCCAGTCGGGATCAATCTTGATTCCTTCCTTAGACATTATATGCCCAAGAAGCTTACCTTTGATAACCTAAAAAATGAATTTATTGGTATTAAGGGAAATACCATGTTGTCGACACCTTTCAAACATTTGTTATAAATGATCATAATGATCAAGAAAATCCTTAGAAAAGATAGTCAAATCATAAAGGTAAACTACAATTAACTTACCCATTACATCACGGAAAGCCACATACATTACCCTTTGAAAAGTGGCACTGACATTGATCAATCCAAAAGGTATTCTGTGATATGAAAAAGTGCCCCATGGAGTAGTGAAAGAAGTCTTGTTTTGATCTTCTTCAGTTACTTCCACTTGGTTGCATCTTGAAAATTTTTCTAACATAGACAACATTTCTAAACTTGTCACTTTTGTAGAACTTGATCCATTACTGGAAGTGGGTAATTATCTTTTAATGACATCTGATTGAGATCACAAAAATCCACACAAATATGGATTTATCCTTTCTTCTTTCTTACCAAAACAATATTAGCTATCTATGTTGAATGCTGGATAGGAAAAATAATTCTAGCATTCAACATTTTTTGAATTTTAGAAAGAATGGTACCTAAGATTTTTGGGTTGTACTACCTTTGTTTCTACTTATGAGGCATAGAACCTGACTTGAGAGGAATATCATGTTGAACTTATTTTGGATGAAAATACTTCAAGTCATCATATGAAGAGGCCAACATGTCAATGTATTGCTGCAAAAGTGATACACACTGTTTCCTTTCCTCTAATGTGCAACATTTCCCAATATTTACCATTTTGGGATTGCCTTTCATTCCCAGATTGATTTTTTCAATATCTGTTGATGAGTCTGATCTGGATTGTTGTTGTTGTTTGATATAGCAATCATTCTTATCAAAAATTTTCTCTAGGGAGACCAATCCTTTGGGAATTTTATTCCCTCTTAGTTGTAAGATATCCTCACTAGTTTCCTAATCTATTCCAGTGATTGATTCTTGAGGATTAGTCACTTCCTTCAAAATATAGATCATTGAAATTTTCTACCTTTTTCAAAAGGTGATAATTTGATTATCATCATTGAATATTTTCCAATGGCTAGAATTTTTAGGAACACTAGGTAGAAAATCAAAACAATGGTATACTTAGTTCCTTGGAAATCCTTATGAGGAATCATGAGAGTGGCTGACATAGCCAAAGAATCCGCCCTGTCATTATATTCCCTTGGAACCATGAATATGTCAAAAGCATCAAAATATTCTATGCAATCCCAAACACAATTGTGCTAATTCCTTAACATTTCATTCTTTGTTTGGTATTAATTTCTCACCTAACAAACAACCAATTCAACATCGCCTTGTGCATGAAGATTCTTGATTCCTTTCTTCTGTGCAACATCTATTCCTAGCAACAAGGCCTCATATTCAACAATATTGTTAGTGTTGTCAAATTACAACTTGAAAGAAAAGGAAGATCTTTCCTTTTGGAGATATGAGAACTATCCTTTCTCTAGATCTGGTGGAAGAACACCTTATGTCCAAATGTCATTTGAACCTCCTATGTTGATAGTTTCAAAATATGGAATCTCTTCATTCAAAGAGGATGATTTATTTGTTACTTGATCTTCATTTAAATCATCATCTAACAACTTAAAAACTTCATAAGTGATTAAGAAATAGGTGCCCATTCCAGAGGACTCAAAAATAATTTGAGCTTTTCGATCCTTGGATTTGGTCACAGTGTGCTTAGCTTCCCTTTCTGGGATAAGTTTATGCATAGCACCTTTAATAGGTATTCTAGCTTCAGACTAATCCACGTTTATCTCACCACCAACATCTGTACAAAAATTCCACCCCAACAATATTCCATATGAAGCTGAGACATCAACTGCAAGAACTGTAATCTTTATCTTCTTATCATGGAAAACAACAAAACAAACTGAGCATTTTTGATTTTCCCTATGAGGGGAACTTTCTTGGTTTCCATATGAAAGCACCATCCAAAAGTCTTCATACGATTTAATCCTAAATTATTAGCTACTTTGGCTGGCATCACATTATCAGAAGCACCCAAATCAATAACACAACTACTAAGTTTATGACCATTGACTAGTAAGGAAATATAGAAAGGTTCTATTTTCCCGGGAACAGATGAAGGATTTGCAACAAGGTTACTTTGTGTAGGATTTAGTTTAAGAAAAATCAGTGCATATTGGGAAGATTCTTGACCAAAATGAGCTCCTTTATTTTTGAAAAACTTAGTCAATCTATCAAATTGGTCAGGGTTATCTTGAAGCTACTCAACCTCAAACATTTAGATTTTATTCTTCTTTGCATGATCTATAATATCAAAATCTTGGTAAGGATTCACTAAAGAAGATGAGGCATTTTCACTTTGGGGTTTTAGATTTGGTACATTGGTTCTAGATACAAAATAAGAGGTAGGAGGCTTTGGTGTACTTATTTATTTCTTGCTATGTCCTTTGGTTGAACTAGCAAAGGGGTCCCCCTCTTAGCAATCGTGATCACTAGACATGAGTGATCCTTTGACTTAGTTCCATCAACCTCCTGTTGATGATTCAATTAATTTTGAAAGCAAGTGAAAATAACATAAGACTCACCATACGTCTATTATTATTGTTCAACCTCTTCTTCGTATTTCAGAAAATCTATGTTCTAGAGTCACCAACTATCTCTATTTCCTCCCCTACAAAGAGATTAGCACCATCTTCTGAGACATATTCTGACTTTGGAAGATCATGTCTTATTCAGATTCATAAAATCCCATTGTTGTATTTATAGGTGGTGCCTCTAGTGCAAGCCTTCCTTGTGGGGGGGAAAGTTTGCTCTGGTTTTGATTTCTCACAACATTGTTAGGATATTTAGAAGAATTTGGGTATGTCCTCCTTGGAATTTCCTTGTAGGAGGGAATAGATGAACCTTGAGAAATATGCTTCTTGAGAGCCAAAAGTTCATTAGCTAGCTTTTGCACCATAGGATTTGTGGTGTTTGTAGAAGGTGGGACCGAAGAGGACTATCCTCTAGACCTATTTGGATCTTTCCTTATTTTTGTACAAGGATTAGATCATCCTCTACTTCAATAGCTAAAATTTAAGTAACTGCATGATCAACTGGGGCTGCTCTTCGTAGAAGAAAACTAACCTTAGCTAATTGAGCATGTTGATAAAGAAACACTTCAAGTTTTCAGTTGTGGGTTGAGCAATAGTTGGAATTCTATTTTTCAACTTATTGAACTTAGCCATAAACTCACACATGGGTTCATGTGGTTCCTTTTTCATTTGAGTGAGTTAGGCCAACAAAGCATGATAATCTTCTGCTAGTTTTGTATTAATGGAAAAGTATCCCTTTTTCTTGCATTTGGGAATAATTAACAATAAATGAACCTAATGTTGTCTTGATTTAGTGTTGTAATATATTTTACACATTCACATTAAGTCTAGGGCCCTTTTTAATAAAATAGACTTAATTGTGCCTTATTTAGGGTTTTGTAAAGTGTTTTCTTACACTTTCACACTAATCTAGGGCTTTATTAATTAATTGAGGTTAATTAGAGCTTTATTGGCCCCTTTAATTCAAATCCAAATCTTATTAATTGCATTTTTCAAGGATCTATCCTGACATTCATTAATAATATTTCATAACATTTAAATTGGAAAAGTTGGAGTCATAGAAAACTATGCTAGGACCCATTCTTCACTATGGGAAAATGGGTCCTCCTTACCTAGGAAACCCTTTTTTTGGAATATTTGAGGTGGGATTTTTATTTTATTTCACCTCCCCAAAGCTTGGTCCTAGAAATTTGTGCTAGGACCCATTCACCACTTTGGGCGAATGGGTCCTCCTTACCTAGGACATCCCTTTTTGAATTTATTTATGGTGGGATTTTAATGATTTTGAATCCTAGATCTGATGTTGGCTTGTGTTATTTAAATTTCAAGGTTAATCCTTAGATTTAGTATACATATAAGGTTAATTCACATAGTTTCATCCTAAGTGACCTATAAAATTTACAAGCATCCAAGAATTCAAGCATTATAGAATTATAGAGCATTTAAAAGGAATTCAAGAGTAGATTATCAAAGTTTTATTGCAGCAATTCAAGGTCATATCATCATGTCAAAGGCATAGTGCATAAAGCATGTTGTTGAGCTAGTGTGTTGATGTAGTATTGAAGATCCATTTGCAAGCATTGTTTCACATCTAATTCAAGATTAATATCTGCAATCTACATGGCTACTTCATGTTAGTTTGCAGATTTACATTCCAAGACATCATCCAAGGTATCATCATTTCATATTTCATGTTTCATGCTTCTATTTCATTATTTCATCATAAGGTTTAATTTCTTAAATGGGGTTTGACCAAGGAAAACCCCTATCCTTTAACAATCAATTTTTTTTTTCTCCTCTTTGATGTGTGTTTGTAGGTTTTAGGTTGAATATCAATTGGAGAACAAGAGTGAAGCAAAGTTGTCATCCATATTGCAAGAACATGAAAACAAGGCTATAGGATTTGTTTCAGATTTTCGGGAGCTGAGCATCAAAAAGCTGGAAGTGCAGACATCAAGGAACAAAAATCCAAAATTCAGTTTTAGAAACCCTAACAGGGACCCATTTTCCACTTGGGGCGAATGAGTCCTCAGTGACCTAAAACCAACACTCTTGTAGCAAGGTACACATTGTTTTAGCTTCTCAAAACTTCCCTCATTGTTGCTATAATAGTTAGGATTGATTTATAATTGTTATCTGTATCATATCATATACATAATTATATGTTTTATGAGAAAAAATAGTTGCTCATCATCTTGATAAATTCATTTTGATAAAACCCTAATTTTCTTCTAAACATAATGGTGAACCTGACTTATTGAACATTGTAGTTTTATGATTTTGGAGTCTTTATTCTCATCCTAGGGTAGATATTGCATTCATTTGCATGCTTTAAATCTAAAAAATAAAAATAAAAGTCATTTTGCACATCATTTAGATCACATATATTTGCATTTGAAAATCAAAACAAAATTGCATTTCAAACTAGGTCTTTTAATTCATCATTTCATTACCTTTTCAAATTGTATTTCATGTACATTTGCAAAAAATTGAAACTAAAAGTTAGTGTTACAGACCTGAAACTAAAACACATTAAAAAAAGCTTAAAAATAATAAAAAATAGTTAAAAAACCCTAATCTAGGACCTATTCGCCCCAAGTGGCGAATGAGTCCCTGATTAGATCTGAACTGCATTTTCTGGCATTTGAAACTCACTGAAAAACACTTAAAAATTAGTCAAAAACATTTCAAAAATCCTAATCTAGGACCCATTCACCCCAAGTGGCGAATGAGTCCCTGATCAGGTGTTGATCTAAATTTTCTAAAATTTGAAATCTTTGTTTTATGCTTCTATTTGCTGTTATTATATTTATGTTTTAGTTTTATGATTTGCTGTTTCATTAAATTCATTGAATCTAGCTTAATTTGATTCATTGAGTGCATTATCAAAATTCAAAATTGCATTTACAATATTCCATTTTTAGTTTATTGCATTGCATAATTAGTAAATTGCATTTCATTCTAGGTCATTGCATTGCCTCTTTCTATTTTGGGTTTTCACACTAAGTTTTTAAAACTTGTATGAGCTTTACAACTTGGTGTCCTATTAGCAATACTATTGTAAGACTTAGTTCGAGGCTATTGTCATCCCATGATATCTCATTCATTGTGGATCTTAGGTTTTCTAGCTCTCTTTCTGATAGTGTTGATAATCAACCCTCCATGGCTCATAGTTTGCATACTTCATTTCCCATGACTTCACTTCCTACAACCAATGTGCTTAATGTTAACAATACCATCCCTACCATAACTATTTCTACTTAAGCTTTGGGGTGTACTCAAATCCAAGGTGAAACTTCAATTCCATCTTCTACAATACCAGTGTCCATTCCTACATACACTAATACTCAACCTACCACAACCTTTCAACCTACCACAACCTTTCAATCTACTACAACAATCCAACCTACTAGCAATATGAACACTTCCTTAGGTATTTCCACAGGGAATCCTTCTAGCTTTGTGCATTCAAATACAATATTTCCTCAACCATCCATCTTCACCAACTTACAATTCACTTGCCCTTCACATACATACACTACTCCACCTTATTCCCCTCCATATTACAATCACAATGATGCTTTCCTTAACCCACTTTTACAAACCATGACATCCCTTCAACAACAAGTTGTAACCTTACAACAAAACAACAATGGTCAACCTTCGCAATACATTAAAACCAATCCGCTATCCTTGGAGATATTAAGAGAACAAATGCTACAAGGTATAGAGGTGCCCTGATTCAATAAATATGGTGGAAAAGAAGATTCTATTAGCCATGTTTCCTCTTTTACAACCTTGTGTAGTGATTTCATCTTTGAAGAAAAACTTTTGGCTAAGCTATTTCCTAGGTCCTTGAAGGATACCGCCTTAGAGTGGTTCTCTTCTTTGTTGAATAATTCAATTGGTTCATTCAATGAACTTGTTCATTCCTTTTACAACCACTTCCATATTCACATGGGTCCCAAGATGACACTTGCTGATTTAATGACATGCAAACAAAAAGATGATGAGAAAGTGACTTATTTCATAGCAAGATACCAAACACTTTATTCACAAGTAAACATTAAGATTCCTGACGCCAAAATTCAATGAATGTTTATTGTCAACTTACAAAACAAACTCCAAATAAAAATTGAAATTTTGAGATTCCCATCCTTTACACAGTTATGTACAACCCTTCGTGATTATCAAATTATGACTTGTGGCCGTGATGTGAAAAATCCCCCTAGTCGTCCTGAAAAGTTCAAATCTATAAATCAAAATAGTTACCAACCTTTCAAGAAGTAGAATAATGGATTTTTACAACTAAATTCCCCTCAACCAAATCAAAAAACCAATAACCAAGTGGCTGCTATAAAGACAACAAATTATTTTGGGGATAGGAATAGAGAGTTCACTCCTCTACCCGATACCCTTCATCATATCATGTTGCAACTTATTGAAAAGAATATGCTTACCTTACCTCCTGTTAAAGAGTGTGATCCAAATATACCATTTCCCGCATAATTTCAATGAAACTCTTATTGCCATTATCACCAACAAAATGGACATGGTACGAAACATTGTAAGTGTCTTAAACATCTTGTGCAAGAATTTTTGACAACAATCAAATTCAAATTGGGGGTGTGAATGATCAAGGTAATAAGTCTGTAGCCCCTCCTAACCAAATATACAAATCTTTACCAATCCCATGCCGAAGCACACTATTTCATTTTTCAAAGCTAGTGAAACCAAGAACAATGTGTTGAATGTTGACATGGATGATGAAAAAAAAAGATGACAATGAAGTAATGATTAAAATAGTAGAATTTATCAAAGCTAGGCCTTGTAAGGACTCAACTAAAAAGCCTCTTGATATTTCTTTCTCACAAAATGATATACTTAAACGTGCACCTGATGGTCCTCTTTACATAGCTGGCCGATCAATGATAAGACCACTAATGGGATATTAATTGATCCCGTCTATGGAGAGAATGTGATCACTGAAGAATTCTTATTCATGCATGAACTATACCAAGATACATATGATAAACCAAAAACATGGATCAAGATGCATAATGGTTTTGCTTGTCCTATGATAGGCTCAATAAATCTCCCTTTAAAAGTTGGACCGAAAACATTAAATTTCTCATTCACTATCCTCCCACAATCGAACCAATTTTGTGTGAAGTTAGGCTACCCATGGCTTTGCTCCATGAATTCCATCCCCTCGGTTGTGCATAAATGTTTAAAGTTTCCATTTGGAAATGATATATTTATTGTGCATCATAGTGGGTTTAATCCTACGTCTTCTTGAGGGAACTTTTCATTAGATTTCTTTTGGCTCGAGCAGGTATGGAACCTATTAAACCTCATGGGGACTTATTTTTCAAACTATATCAAAATTTCAAGGAAAAGTGTATAGAAAAATTATCCCTTCGAAACATACCTCAACCTATGACTAAACCACTATCCTTTACAAAACAATGATTGAACCGAAAGCCCTTCCAAACATCCAAGAACAACCTATAACAAATCCTCCTGCAATTTCTTATAAGATACCATGAGATAACCAAAAAAATCCCGTTGTCCCTCCTAAAGTCAAAAAAATGTACAAAGCTAAAGAGAAAGTGGTTGAAAAACCTCATGTTGTTTCTTCCGTTCCTCCCAAGGAAGAGAAGAAACATATGATTGAAAAACCCACTCTTACACAAAAAAAATTTGACAATAGATTAAAATGAAATCGAAGTGCTAGAGAGTGTAGGCGTAGATGTTGTGCTATTGCTCATATGTTACAGACTGAAGAAGACAAGAACAACATAGAAAATCAAAATCTTAACTTACCTGAAGCAATGCATGATGATTCTATACCCTCACTGCAACATAAACAAGAACATTCCATGGACGTTGTCATTCGACCTCCTATTGTGATTAATCTAGATGATGACATTGACATTACAAAGATTGATGAACAAGTTCCTAATGAATTGAATAGATTTTTCTCCTCTTCTATGAACTTAAATGAGAAATATCCTAAAAATAGTGTTGAACTTGGTGCTTCCCCTAGTTTGACACTTGCCATTGTCCCTGTAGCTAGTTGTCTACCTTCCATTTATACATACCGAGATTGGGATGTGGACGACCTGCTCTAGGTTGAATTGCATGTGCCTTATTAGTCTTTTTCTTTTTCATGTTTCTTTATGTGATTTCATGTGCGTAATGTGATCCCCTGTGATGTTTCATTTGATGTATCTCTCTCTTTTTGTGCATTCCTCTATATGTACCTACATTCTTCTCTATGTTGTAAAATATTTTCATTTATATTTTCTTTGTCTTGTGTTTTCCTTTTGGGGATGACACAAGCCATCAGGAAATTTAGGTCTCTTCCATGTTGACCCAAAAGGATTTTTCTTTGTTTTCACTCTCTTTGTGTCATTCTTCTTATTCTATAAGTATTTGGGGAATAATGACATTTTCGAGCTCTAAAACAACATTGTAGCAAAGATATACTGACCCTGAATCCATAGATCCCTTATGTATTTTTGGGGACAACCCCTCCCTCCTTGTTGATGAGGTAGATTTATTTTAGAAACATATGACTTGGCATAGGGTTTTCTGAGGAAAGCTCTCATGTCTTAGGATAAAAAAATGGCTACTTTAAAGCAATTGCTCACAAGAATGGTGTTAGCAGCCACTTTAAAGTGGGGGCATACATTGATGATATATTTCAACATTTTGCATATTTCATGGCATGGTTTTCCTTTTTCTTGTGATGCATCCTTTTCTTGGTGGTGTCATTGGATTTGATGTCCTCCAAGAGTGTGATATTTCTAAGCATACGATCTCCCTTGGTGGTATGATGTGAATGAGGCATCCCATAAGTGGTGATCTGATAATCTTGACTTCTCCTCTCTTGGAGACATTAGGCATGATGTTCCCTAAGAAGAAGACCTTACACCAACAAAGAAAAATACCCTTTAACAAAACCTACATACACAACATTCAAAAGCATTCATAAAAGCATAACATTGTGGTGCCTTATCAAAGTTATCAAGAGGATAAATTTGGTATGGTATGGGAGGCTAATAAGACTCTCTCATTTTCCACCTCATTGGCTTGAGGTTCCACTACCCCAGAGTGAGCATGCATGTTACGGACAAACAACCTAGATATGTTCTACATTGTGTTGGACTATTGAATCTTGATCCTTGTTACAAACAAACAAACTAGATGTGTTCCACATCACGTTGGACCATCGAAGCTTGATCCTTTTTCTTGGAAAAATAGCCATGTTCCACATTGTGTTGGAATGATTGTGCTTGATCCTTTATTTTTCTTTGTTTTTCTTGGTCTTTGACAGGGTATGACTATGTATCTTTGTTATTGCTGCATACACAAGTTTCTTGAATGTCTACTTTAGTGTGAGTTTGTCATGGGGGAAAACTCTCACTAAAGTGGGGGAAAAATGTATTAAACTTCAAGGTCAACATATCAAAGTTTTATTGTAGCAATTCAAGGTCATATCATCATGTCAAAGGCATAATGCATCAAGCATGTTGTTGAGCTAGTGTGTTGATGTAGTATTGAAAATCCATTTGCAAGCATTGTTTCACATCTAATTCAAGATCGAGATCTACATTCTACATGGCCACTTCATGTTATTTTGCAAATTTAAATTCCAATACATCATCCAAGGTATCATCATTTCATATTTCATGCTTCATGGTTTTATTTCATTATTTCATCATAAGGTTTAATTGACTAAACATGGTTTGACCAAGAAAACCCCTATCCTTTAACAATCAACAAGTTTTTCTCCTCTTTGATGTGTGTTTGTAGGTTTTAGGTTGAAGATCAAGTGGAGAACAAGATTGAAGCAAAGTTGTCAAATTTGTCAAGTTGCAAAGTTTTCATCCATATTGCAAGAACACAAAAACAAGGCTACATGATTTGTTTCAAATTTTTGGGAGTTGAGCACCAAGTAGCTGGAAGTGTAGACATCAAGGAACAAAACCCAAAAGTTAGTTTTCAGAAACCCTAATAGGGATCCATTGGCCACTTGGGGCGAATGAGTCCTCAATAACATAAAAACAACACTCTTGCAACATGGTACACATTGTTTTGACCTCTCAAAACTTCCCTCATTGTTGCTATAACAATTAGGATTGATTTTTGATTATTGTTTGCATTATATCATATACATAATTGTATGTTTTATGAGAAAAATTAGTGGTTCATCATCTTGATAAATTCATTTTGATAAAACCCTATTTTTCTTCTAAATAGGTTTAAACTTATCTTCAATTTTGGTTCAAAGTGTATCCCAACTAGTAATACTTCCAACTAAAAGATAAAATCAATCAACAACCACTCCTTGGAGAATTTTAATAAACAACCTTATAGACACATCTTCATGCTCTACTCCAAGAACTCCGCATGCAATGTGAAATACGACAATGTGCTTATCTGGATGTTGTTTTCCATCCTTGTAAAACTTGGGAAATTTATTTCATGAACCACAAGGAAGTTCATGTGATGGTGGTGCCAAATTCAATGGCCCAAAAGCATTTCCCCATGGACCTTGAGCAACCATTTTTCCTAAGTTGAATGGAGGAATAACAAACCTTTGAAGTGGTGTGATAGAAAAATCCCTATGAGAACTGGAAGCTTCACTTGGTATAGGAGATCTCACGTTGGTAGGAGGAAAAATCCTTGTACACTGAAGAGGTGACCTCGTTCGTGCAGGATAAAGTTATGCTTTTGCAACAATTCAAATGTAGGATCAATAAGTCCTTGAGCCCTTCTACCATGTGCATAACTTTATTCTTCCAAAGTGTAAACTTTGTCCAAGAAATGTAGATCAACAACAACATAAAAAATTACAAACAATAAGGTGCTAGTATACTTCAACCAAAGGTGCAAGGCTCTTGGTTGCGTGTTCAGATCCCTAGCGAAGTTGCCAAAATTTTTTTGGGTGAATATTTTGTTATCAACTAACTGATGAAAAAATGGTTATATCAGCCACAATATGATGAGATTAAATCTCTCCTATCAGAAAGGGGAGGCTCCCTTCTTATTTCTAACTAAATTCAACCAATACTTAACTAAGTTTATTTACACTAAAAATATCCATGGGGTGTTTTCATATCATATAATTCTCTTCTTTTAGAATAGATGTTTTTTCTTACAAACTTTACAATATCAATCCCCTGATGCTTAAAGTATGTAATGAACCACAAAATACTAGTTGGAGCAATAATAACCAATATCCAATTTACTTAAACGAAAAAATAACTAGAATGATACAAGTAAGTGTTAATGGCAAGAAAACCCACAAAAACATAAAGTTTTTTGTTGCTTCTTATGTTGATTTGAAAGGAAAAAGTGTGGTATATGATGCAGCCCAAAGTATTCAATGTATGCCACAATAGGATCAAACAAATAAAGATAATAAATCGTAGCCCAAGGTCTTCAAGTTTTTTCCAAACATGAACATAAACAAAATTTCTAAAGATGATAATGCAGCTCAAAGACTGCAAAATCAGATTTAGAGTACCTTTTAGAACACTTGATTTCACACAATGATTCAATCATATACAATAATACAATAGGAAAGACCTAAGAACAATCCCAACTCACCACAAGCTTGATCCAAGACAAATATTTGATGCCAAATTGCTTCTTTTTATTGATTGAATTTGATTTACACTTTGAAAACAAAGTTTCAATGCACTCCTCAATTCAACATCGTTTCACTTCATTAGCTAAAAGATAAAAAATTACAAAAGAGCCCCCTCTTATTTATAGAGAGAATCCAAGAGCGAAAATAGAAAATCTACAACTACTTTGACTTATTCACAAACAAAGTCCAATTTGATTTGGGACTGTGTTGTTTTTACATGTAATTGTATATTATAAAAAGACATGTAAAATGTCATTTACAAACTACATAATACATAAAGGAAAACTTAAAAAATAAACTAAGTATTTGCAAGCATGTTCAAAGTGGCCTGAACTTCAGTGTCATTTGGCCTTGATGTATAACTAGAGATAGCGAGCACTCGTATGATGGAGTCCTCTATGCTAACACATGCTTTCCTATGCTCGTCCAATATCATTTTGAAATCATCTAGAATCACTTGGAAATCCACTAATTTATCAATGGAAGCTAATGAAAAAGATTTTGATTCAATCTCAATACAAATTAGTGAAGTGAATTCTTGGACAACTGCATCCATAGGAAGAGTTTTTTGATTGTCATCCAATATTTGGCACAAAAGATCCCCTATCTTGATGATTATATTTGATCCTCTATTAATACTTGTCTCTTGGGATTCCTATAGATCTTTGATCAATTCATTGGTGACATCTCTCCTATGTTTCATTGCTTCTCGGTATTCAATGGACATATTTCTTGTGGGTATCACCCCATTTTCAACCAACACTTCCAGCTTGAAATCTCTCAACTTGGTCCATGCCTCAAGATCCTTCTCCACTAGTTGAAAATTATGAGACAAAACATCAATAGTTTGATTCAATTCTGAATTAATATTATCCATATTATTGATCAACTCAATGGAAGACTTCAATAGTTGAGTGCCTTGTGCAATTATTCTATCTATCCATGCACTAACAACTCAACATTGTGCTTCAATCCTTTTGGTCTTCTAGATTGCAACATCATTCACACATGTAGTAATAGGTTCAATGGACTCAAAAAATTGGCTTATCTTCAATAGGACAAAAGTGAGTTGTTCCACCTTCAACTTTAGTTGTCCTTAATAATCTTATCACTGTCATATCTCTCGATCAATGAAGCCAATGCTGCTTCCAAGTCCTCCTTGACACTTTCATGTGTTTTCTTACCAAGTGTAGACATGTAAAAATGACCTAACACATATCACACATCTTGAATGACATTTTTCCATTTATCGACATCATTATCATTAATATCACTACATTTCACATCATTTACATCAAAAAACCTAATTTCCTGTTTTAATTGAATAATCTCCAATTATTTAATTAATTCACTATTTCATCATTAATCTAACTTTTATTCCTCTTGATTAATTAATTACCACAAGTTATTTAATTATGTCGCTAATATATATTATTCTCCTAAATCAATTAAATTATTATTACTTAATAGTCTAATTAAATCACTTTCCCCATTCTAACATGAATAATTAAATTAATTATTCAAACATCATTAAAAAAGTCAACAAACAAATACAACCTTATTTTTTAAAATCAAACATGACTTGCACGTTCATCCCTAAATATATATATATTATTTTTTGATAAAAGGCCATAGGCCTATATATATTATATATTAATAGTAAAGATGTACAAGAGTTTTAGATTCATGACTCAGAAGCCCATATTTATCCCCTGATTCCTCCAGTAATACAAAGTATACAAGGATGTTGAGATTTTACCCACAAACCCAGAGTTTACAATATGCTTTTGGGCTAAGAAAAAAACAAAACAAGGACAATTCAATCATTTCATTACATTATTTGAGAATTTAGAGCAGACAAAAATGAGAAAAATTCCATATGCAAATTCTAAAGGAGTAGACTTCATTCCTCCATCTGGTCTACTTGAACATCATCTTCATCCTGATGTTTATGTAAATTCCCCACATTAGATTGTTCATCCCTAAATATTAATTAATTAATTATCCTCACCCCTTTTTGTGATTGAGCAAATCACGATCATTGATTTCTCACTCTAATGGGTTAACTAGCTCATCTATTCTCCAACCCCATTAATTTCTTCAATCCCATTGATTATTCAATCCCACTAACCACTCAAATTGGCTTTCCCAATCCCACCAATTATTCCAATTTAAAACCACTAATTCTTCCAATCTATTCCCTCTCAATGGTTCTCAATGGTTGATCAAGATCTTTTACTATGAAATCTATAAAACAATCTTCTACCTTCTCACAAATCATCTAGAATTTACATAAGTGAAGCACTGTACAATTACCTCTTGAGCACGTTACGAGTTATCATCACATTCTAGTTCGATATTTTACACACATTGAAGATTTTGCAATGCATAATGGAGGCTTTGTATTGAATACAACAATCCGACATTCACCATCAATACACATACACTTTGGCATGGGATGGGTAACATTATAATTTCTTGAATTCATTGTTTGTTCTTCATTTGCTAACAATTGTTTCATTGAATTCATTAGTTTTATATTGTTCATTTCATGAGTAATGGGTATGGGATCTTAATCTTAGATACCCTAAATATTCCTGACTGGTGAACAACTCTATTTAACTAACTTTCACCCTTCTTCCCTAAATAATTAAATAATACATTATGATCTAATTATTATCAAATTTTAAATTCATCTATTAATTAAGTGATTTAACATTATTTAATTAATTCATCCTCAATCACCATTTCTGACTAATTAAATAAATCCCATTTATTTAATAAAACTCCTAATCTAACTTTATTCCTCCTAATTAAATAAATAAGCATCAATTATTTAGTTATGTCACTAATATACCCTAGATTCATCTAAACTAATTAAATTGTTATCATTTAATAATTTAATTCAGTCACTTTCCTTTCTAAACATGAATAATCAAATTAATTATTCAACATCATTCAACATAGTCAACAAACAAATACAACTTTATTTGTTAAAGTCAAACATGACTTACACGTTCAACTAAAAAATGTTAATTAACTAATTCAATTAATTAATTATCCTCACCCCTTTTGTGATTGAGCAAATCATGACCACTAATTTCTCACTTTGATTTCCTAACTAACCCATCTATGCTTCAAGCCCACTGAATAGTCAACTTGATTTCATCAATCACACAAATTATGCAATCTAAATCCTTTGATTGTGCAATTAACATTCTTAATTGATTCAATCACAGAAGCTAATAGAGCAATCTGTTTCCCCTCAATGATTCTCAACTATTGATCGAGATTTTGCATTGTTGTAATCTTGCATGTTCATTTCAAAATAGGAAATATATAAAATAACCTTCTGCCTTCTCACAAATCATTTAGAATTTACATAAGTGAAGCGCTACACAACCAATTCTTGAGCACACTTGAGAATTGACATCCTCACATTCTAGTTCATCACCTATGCATGTTCTTGAAGCTTTTACAACAACAAAAATGGAGGCTTTGCATTGAATCGAGCAATCCGACATCCAAACGCTAATGCAAACAAAACTCCAACATGGGATGGTATATGTTTTAAGGTTTTGAATTTTATTTGTGTTATCTTAGGATTTCATTATTTGATTTTATAATTTTAGAGCTTCATTTCATGAGTAGTGGGTTTAGGGATCTTAATATTGTTTGAATTAAATTAGTTTGATTCATATTTTCTTTATTTTTTGAATGCTTTATTCCCCCCTTATGACATTTGGCATGCCCGCTGGGACCTAGGTCCTTAACATTAACATTTTCCTGAATTTTCTTAAGTAGCTATTGGTTTCAAAACGCAGACGTATTTTCCAAAAATGCTTTTGATTTTCAAAACATGGAAGTCCTAGATTCTAAATATGGTTGCTATTTCATTTTCACTATGGTTGTCTCAAGTTTGACTGCTATTGTCATAAAAATGATCGCTATTGTTCTATAATTTTCAAATTTTAATAGAGTTTTCTGATTGTGTAGGAACAAGTCTGCTATCATCCTAAAAATGGCCACTGTTGTCCTAAAAAATGACCGCTATCGTTCCTATAGTCCATCATGAGATTTATTACATAGTTGGTAGACAAGTGCCATCCATTCACCCATTTGTTACATATAGACAACTTTCAAATGGGATGGAAGATGTGATCAGGCATTCCAACAAGTCAAAGAGTATCTACTCACTCCTCCAGTATTAATGCCACCAATTCCAGATAAGGCAGTTGTTATGCCTTGCATAACCACCCCATGATTAGTTTGGAACAAAATGGGTCCCCCTTGGAGTTGATTTGTTTTTGAGTTTTTGTTCAGGTCTTAGGCATTGTCTTGTTTTTTCTCCTAAGTCTTTTTTTCTTTTGATTTGTCAGAAGTGGAGCCATAACCAAGTCTGGATTTTGAACTTTTCCAAAGTTCCTAGTTTGGATTTCGTTCCAACTTCGGGTCTGCCTTCTTTTCCATGTTTCCTTTCGTTGTTTGTTAGTTTGTCTGACACTCTCGGGTTTGTTTTCTCCCTTGGTTTGTTTGCTGTTTTTCTCTTGCATCTTGTTTTTCCCAGTCGGAAGCAGAATCAGGATTGTAATTGGACTTGGAATTTTCTAATTTTCTAGTTTTGTTCTCATTTCAATTTCAACTCCGACCATTTTCTTTGTGTTTGTCTCCGTTGGTGTTTGGGCCGGGTTCAATTTTTGTTCCGTTCCCGCTTCCCTTCATGTTTGATTGTCTTTGTTTCATTTCCTATTTCTTGGTTGGGAGTGAAACTGAAATCAGATACGAACTTTGAACTTTGTGAAAGTTCCAGTTCTGGTTTTGATTATGATCCCACCCCAATTTCTTTTTCTTCATCGTTGTATTTGCTGTGGGACCAGGATCAAGTTTGGAGTTCGATAAGGAACTTGTTAAGGATTTTTTGTTGTCTCCGACCCGGGTCTGTGTCTGCCTTGCTTTGGGTGTTCATGGGACTTAATTTCCTATTCGCGTTGTTTGCTCCACCTCCAACCAATTGTATTCATGACATTAATTGCAGTCTCTTCTCACACGCAAATTGATTTTAAATTCCTAATCATGTTTAACTGGCTCATTATCTTTGATTATTTGAGACATTTAAGCATGCCAGAGCGAGAAGAACTTCAAGAGGATTGATTGGATTGCAAAAGTAAGTTGCGGAGCAAATCTTGGTCAGATTTTGGTAATTTCTTGGGAACGTTTTAAGGTAGGTTTCTTTTCCCTTTTTGTTTCTTGTTTCACATTGTTGTGTTGTGTTTTGGTGCATTCACAAAAGTCTTGTTTTTGTGAATTCTTCACTCATTTATTGTTCCTTTTCTTTTTTTCTCTTTGCCTTTTATTTTATGTTCTTTCCCATTTCATTTTTGTTTGTTTTCCGTTCGTCGTTTTCCATTTGCTGTTGCTTTCGTGACAGGTGGTTTTTGTCGTGCCCTAGTTTCTAATTAGGGTTCCGATTTGGGAGGGTTTTCTGTGCTTGAATGATGGGGTTCTTTTTGAAAACCCTTTTCTCATTTCAATCTCGTGTCGACTCTATGTTTTTCACATTGGGTTTGTGTGATGCCCTAATTTTTAGAGTTAGCGTGTTGAGCAAGCTAGGGTTTGCTCGACAACCTTTACAAAATAGTCTTTTCCTAGGGTTTAAATTGGCTTTCATATGGTTGAGCTATTGGGGGTTAAACCTTTCTATTTCTAATTTCCTATTAAGCCCATGTGACCCAGGTGTTAAATTTCATATGACTGTGCCTTTGGAAAACCGCACTTCATTTTGCATATTGTGTTGGCAGAAGTGGATTTGGGAATGATTTTGTCTTGAGGTTATTTTTCTTTGGGACTTTTTCTTAAAATGACCCTGACTTCGGTCATTATGGTGTTTTAAATTTATATACTTATCCTTGAGGTCTTTGCAGTTAAATTTAGGTAGAATCAGAGCCAGAATGGATGTTGAACTTGTAACTAGCAATTAGTTTCTGGTTCGGTTCCCATTTCGGTCTCGATTCTGATGTTGTCTTGATCCCGATCTTGTTCCAGTTCTAACCCCACCATATGTTAAGATGTGTTTCCTATTTCTGATCCTTCCATGGTTCCGCCTCCGATAAAAGCAAAATTTGACTAAGTAAATGTTATCTTAGGAAGGTAGGGAATGGTATTATTTGATTAACTAACTTTGATGTGTTTTTGATCATCTAATATAGGAGTTTACTATAGGAATCAAGGAATCTCTAGGGTATTAGATGAGGCTTCTCAAAGGAGCCAACCAGATGAAACTTCAAGGCAAGTCCAGTTAGGCCTAAAAAGATCAAAGTAGAGCAACTCCCGTATACCTTGAGATATAAGCATGGGGATCCCACTCTTATTGCTAGTAAAGTTGATTCGGGGTGGGAAGACATCATCGACACCAACCTTGGCTCTTTTAACTTTGAGGAATTGGCATATGATACTTTTAATGAAGATGTTACACCAAGGGCCAAGAGGATTGCTCAATCTGGTCTAGCGCATGTTGCTCTTTTCCCTTTATTTGTTCAATGTCCAGAATTGATTTTGGCAGCCGTTGGGGCCTATAGTCCCGCTACCAGGTAGGCCGTGGATGTGAAAAGGAATTTCATAATCGACCTAACACCACAGATGTTTAGATTCATGTTTGTTGTACCTTCACCACAGAATCCCAGTAGGTTAAATGAAGCAAAAGATTTGAAGCTTTACAGTGATAAGAAGGATTCCAATAGAAATCACATGAATAAGAATTGGATGAGGGTGGAAAATAATTCTCTTACCAAGCTTTCAGACCAGCTTAAGAGGGTAGATTTTGGTAAAGAAATTGGGGATATCATCATGATTCTCTCTAGGGTATTTGGGAAGAGAGATGCCTCCCAATTTAAGAGTGGATGTTCCCATTCATCCAAGTTATTTAGGAGGGCTAGCAACAGTTTGATTGGCCTATGGTGGTTTCTGAGAGCATTCACAATCAAATGATGAGAGTGAGAGAAACCAAGTGTTTCTTTATGACCTCCTATGTGGTTTATGCAGCTACTTAGATGGGGATCTTTCTTGGATTAAATACAGTTTTCATATTGGGAGAAACTCAAGGGCAAAAGAAAGTATGGGAAAACTATAATCAACTCACCTTGTAGGCATCAGAGTCACATTATAGGAGAGTTAATGATGCCTTTCTTTATGTTATTATTAACAGGCTCACTGGAGATGTTGGATACAGACTTAGCAGGGAGGCAATGGCCTTTATCAATGAGTGGGGACATTGGTTCATCCAATACCCCACATTCACTTACTTCAGATTAGAAGGCTTTGATGGTCATCCCCATTTGCTTCCTAGATGTTGTGGTGATAGGGTCATTTTGATGGAATTTATATATTAGGCTTTGGCTGTTAACTACAAATTTGGCACCAAACACAAGATTGGTTGCCATAAGTTTCCAATGAAGCTGGGAGAGTTTAGTTGTCCACACATTGTGGCAGAAAAATTTGTTTATGATGAATTGGTTCACCTAAGGTTGGGTTTATACACTGCTAGGAAGCACTATGATCCCTAGCACAAGATGCAAGCTTTGCTTCCCAGTCTCTTTGACAAGAATTTCATTCTATTGGAGGATTTTTGGATGGACTTGCATGATGAATATGAGCATAGAAGAAGAAATTATGAAAGGATACCTATCCCACTCATGGTTGAGTTTGGGATAAAAGAGGATATTATAGAAACATTATCTGATGATGGGGTAACTTTGGATCCCCAATATGATGCAGACAAGATAGGCACCAAGGATCTTGATTTGGTGGATTGGACTGTTGAAGAGTCTATTGATATAAAAAAAGTTGCTAGACTAGTCTTGGATAGAAGTGTGCACTAGGTTAGCTTGAGAATTAACCAGCCTGAGGCTCAACCATCCAAAAAGAGGAAAGCTGCAGGTACCACCAAAGGTTATAAGAGGACAAAGAGAAAGATAGCACCTAAGGAACTCTTAGAGGTTATGCATTCTAATGCAGAAGAGGTGGTTGCTCAAGATCTCCTAGAGGTACAAGAAGGTGAGACAATTGCAGAAGTTGGTGCTTCTACATCTGTTGTGGAAGAAGAATCTACTCAACCCTCTATTACACAACAACCAGGTCCATAATCACCAAAAGGATCCCTCTATAAGGAAGCATAGGTCTTAAAAGAAATGGAGGTTGGAATTGAAATACATGATATTGCCACTAATTCAGAGAAGACTCCATCTGATAAAGGGTTTTATGTGGTAATATCTCTTGATGTAACAAATGTTGTAGGGAACGAGCATATACTGACAGAGGAGGACTAGTGGAAGCTCTTTGAAGATTCCAAAAGAGAAGCTAATGCCAAGGCACAAGCTGAGGCATTAGCCAAACAACAAGAGGAGGAAGATAAAGCAAAATCTGACTTGGCAATCAAGCAACAAGAATTGGAGGCCAAGGTTAAGGCTGATGAGTTGGCTCAACAACAACAAGAAAATGAACATGAACTCAAGATGAGAGAAGAAAGAGATAAGTTGATTCTGTAGTAGAAGATCCATGACCTTGAAGAGGAAAAGGCCCAACAAAGAAGAGAAAAAGAAGCTCTCGAAGCCAAATTCAAGGCACAAGAAGAGGCTCATAAGAAAAGGGAAAAGTAAGAATGTTTGGAAAGGGAGAAATAGGCTGTTGAGATTGCTGAATATGAGAAGAAGTCCAAGGAGGCATGTGATTATGTTGAAGAGCTGAAGAAGCAACAAGATTAGATGTTAGAAGAAAGGAAATTAGAGGAGGAACGTTTAAAGCAAGAGTTGGAGGCAAAGAAACTGCAAGAGAAGAAAGATAAAGAGGAGGAAAAAAAGCTGACACAAGAGAAGGCACAAAGTGATCAGAAAAATGTGTAAGAGGTTGATTCTCAACCTGAACATACAATATTACAACCTTTGTCTTCCACTACTGCTACCTCTTCTTCGGCTCAAGTTGCTACTACTCCACTTGCTCCTATGTGGTTGAAATTGGATTTGGAAAGAAAGTAGGTAGTGCAACCCCAACCTTTGAACTGGGATGAAATGATGAAGGAGAAACCTAAAAAAAAGGCCTGGGTTCTTCACTCCACCAAGCTCACTAATATTGGAGAGATCATTGCTGAATGTGCCATACCAATGGTAGACAAGAGTTGTGATGATATGCAAATCATTGATTATTAGTTGGGAACAGTAAATTTGGGAAGGCCTACAAGAAACCAGCAAATGAACTTGATTGATATTGTGGCCTCCTCAACTAAATCCTAGATGATCAAGGATAAACAAAGGAAATATGAGCTTAAGGCTCAATTCGATCAACTGCATAGATTTTTGAAGGATGTCTCAACTCTCATTTCCCAACAAGTTGCTCCTCCTGAATCTCCAATTTTGTTAACGAAGGAAGTAGATGATCTGGTACAAATGAGACTCAAAGTGGGAATGATGGAAAGATGGTGTGACAAGCTCAATTAGGAGGTTGAGAATGTACTGATTGATGGATTTAAAATTCATAAGGCAACACTTGAGTTGACAGGAGATCTAGATCAACATGCTAGAAATACAGATAAGCAATATGAAGAATATAAGGAGCATGCTAAGAAACTTAAGGATATTAGCCAGGTGCCTCGGTCAACCCTACTTGAGCAATCAATCTTGGAGGAAGATAATGTGGATTTCCTTGAAAAGAATGTAAGGATAATAGCATATAATTCTGAGTCTATCCAAAGACATAAGAATGAGATTCAAGAAATAAGTAAGGATTTGAAGGAACAAATTGAAGAATTAGAGACATGTGTGGCCATTTTAGTTAGGATAGACACTTCAGTCAAAGATGGTCTTGCTCTAGACAAGATGAGGGAAAAATGGAGTGGTAGATTTGAGGTTATGCAAAAGGTAGATCATGGAGAGGATCTATTATTAGATAGATTCATGGATATTAGAGAGGAAGTGAAGGTTGCTAAAAAGGAAATGATTAAATTAAAGGAGGTATATGAATTAGTTTTAGCATAATTTAAGATAATTAAATTTGAAGATAATTGGCTGGATGGGCCTGATGCTGAAGTCCTCCAACAAGTATTCTCCAGTTATGATGAGTACATCCTTGAGCATTCAGTGCAAAAATGAACTGGCTCTCTTCACCATACCCAACATCTTCTTTTCTCCTCTTCTATAGGGTTTTGATACGAGCTCAACTCCAGTTGGATCCATTAGTTTCACCTTTCTTCTTGGGATGTCAGAGTTTGTGCAACAAAGCAATTAGCCCTGGAACAAGAGTTCAACAGTCTAGCTCTTTATTTAGTTCTGACTCCTTAAATTGTGGATCTAAATTGATGATCGAGAGGAACTTGTGCATGTGGTACCTATATGTACTATTAGGTTCTATTTTGTAAAAGGTCGGCTAATTGAAAAAAGATCAGCCACCTGATGATAGCAAATAGTGATTAGATCTAGGAATTTGATGTTTTAACAAAGATACTTTGGAAAGATTAGTTGAACTTGGTTATTTTATTGTTTTCATACATTTTCATGTTATTGTTTGAAGTTTGGACCTATTTTGATAAGGTTAATGATACATAATCAATCCATACATGAGTGATTTTGCTATGCTTAAATGTTTCTTATTTGATGAAATTCAATAGAAGGAACTAGATTCAAGATTATATCATTGGGTTATCTGTGAGTGAAGTTGTTATTATGTTCATTTGATCTGTGTTTAATGATGAGTGAGTGATTTGTTTGAAGTAAGTTTGGTAAATGTTGATGGTATTGAATTAGCACTATGGATGCATGCAGTAGCATGGTTTATTTTGTGGATTGCATCTTGCTGTGGTTGTGGTTAGGTGGAAGAAACACTCATTATTGATATGCATGTTTGGATATGTAAAAACTTTTATTCATATTCTTCTGATTTTAAAGCTCTGATCTATCTTTTTCTTTTATTTAATCCCCCAAATGTAGAATAGTTGACTCCATGTAGTTCTGTTCCTTGTTACCAACAAAGGCCCCTTGAACATTACAATTATATTGACCACTGAGCAACATCAACATAATTGAGAACCAATTACTAGGACCTTGGGAATTAGATTACCATGTGTTGTATTTACACTAGGAGATCTATTAGCGCAACTAGATGACAATAACAAGGAAAGAGTGGTCTATTATATCAGCTAAACACTAGTGGGATATGAATTGAGATATTCATCCATATAGAAAGCATGTCTATCTTTCATCTTTGTGGCACAAAATCAGAGACACTATATCTTAAACAGACATGTAAAGCTAATATCAAAGGTGGATCCCCTAAAGTATCTATTAGCAAAAGAAACTCTAATAGTCAAGTTTGTTAAGTGGGTAATGATACTTAGTGAGTTTGATATAGAGTATATCAACATAAAAACTATCAAATGATAAATCATAGCAAATAAACTATTAACCAATAGAGGATCATCAACCCCTAGTATCGCAATTCCTAGATGAAAAAATATTGCTAATATAACAGTTAAGCTGTTGGACCTTGTACTTTGATGGGTCCCAAAATCAACACGACTTAGGAGCTGGTATCTTATTTCTCATACCATAGGGTGATAGTATACCTAAGGATTACAAGATTTCTTTTTCATGTACCAATAACATCTCTGAATATGAAACACTAATCACAAGACTGAAGATGACCATATAATGGAGGATAAAGGGACTACAAGTTTATGGAGACTCTCAATTGATAATAAGGCAGGTAAATGATGAATATCAAACAAAGGATGACAAGCTAATGCCATATAAAAGAATGGTGGATAGTTTCAAACAATAATTTTTCATCATCACCTTTGAACAAGTTCCTCGGATCAACAACAGAGCAGTCGACTCTATGGCTATAATAGGTTCACTTCTCGACATTCCACAAAGCATTCCTAAATATGAATTCCTTGTGGAGAAGATTCTTATACTGCCATTCAATATCCCAGAATCAAAACTCATTTGTGATGTTGTTGGTCCTAACTCACCATGGCACCAAGATATGTTTGACTATATCCAACATGGTATCATACCTCTTGACTTAACGACAAACAAAAATAAAACCTTTGTCTGTAGAACATCCTAATTCACCATCTTAGGAGATGCCCTATACAAACGAAGTTTAGATGAAACATTACTTCGATGTCTCAATGTGGAAGAAGCACAAACCACTTTACAGGAAGTGCACAAAGGTATTTGTGGGTCTCACACCAGTGGACCTAATCTAGTACAAAAGTTGCTGAGAACAGGGTACTATTGGTCCTCAATGGAACAATAATTCATTCATTTCTCAAAAATATGTCATCGATGCCAACAACACAGGTGATCTTTTTCATGCACCAACATAGGAACTAAGACCTATAACGACACCATGTCCTTTCTCGCAGTGGGGACTAGACTTGATAGGTAAGATATCCCCCGCTTCATCTAATAGGAACAAGTTCATTATCACTACAATTGAATAATTCACAAATTGGATAGAAGTAATTCCATTAACTTACATCAAAGGGAAACAAATATCCAAGTTCATCTTGAATTATCTAATTTGTTGATATGGAATTCCCCAAACTATCATAACAGACAATGGAACCCCATTCAAGAACAAAGGTGTCTGTGAGCTTTGTTCAAAATTTTCTATCCAACACAGATTCTCAATGCCATCTTACCCCCAAGGAAATGGTCAGGCTAAAGCATCTAATAAAACCATTTTGAAAATACTTAAAAATACTATTAATGATGTCGACCGTGATTGGAATTTGTAGTGAAATCTAGCCTTATGAGCTTATCAAACTAGTATTTGCACACCTATGGGTGCCACACCTTTTTCCTTTGTCTACGGATCTGAAGCAATCTTACCTATTGAAGTTGAAATCCCCTCACTATGAGTATCTCTAAAAGGCATGGTCAGCAATGAGGAATAACAGTTGTCTAGATTGAAAGAGTTGGAACTATTAGATGAAAGGAATTTGAGTACATTAACCCTGTTGGACTCAAGCAACACTGAGAGGGGGGTGAATTAGTGTTGTGCAATTTTAACTTTATTAATTTTTTTTCTCAAGTGTCTAAAAAATTCAATCAAAAGAAAGATGCATAAACATAGAAAAATAATCCACAACACCATAACACAAGGATTTTTACGTGGAAACCAAGTTAAGGGAAAAACCACAGTGGAGGTCAATCCACAATTTGAGTACTCAAAATATAAGTGTTTTACAAAATGGGAATGCACTTGCATTCAAGCACACTGCCTAGAGCTCATTGCTCAAAATTAGGAAGGCTCACTGCCTTACAAAAGATTTGGATTACAACAAAAGGTTGAACTGAGAAAGTAGCATCTACAAATGTTTGACTGCAGTTTCAATTAGGCTCATAGATTAGATTTTGGACCTTCTGTCCAATTTTGCACTTCACTCTACTTTGTCTTAATTCACTTCACAAAATCCTTTTCCACACAGATGAAAATTGATCAACTACTCTTCTGATATTCACACACACATAAAAACATATCAAACACCACACACACTCTCCAAAATGAATTAACCAATCTAATATATATATCCACTACAAAAAATTCAATCACTATAAGTTAGCTTCAATAAAATAGAAAATATTTTCCAACTGTAGGCTCAAATCATAAACAAAATTTAATGCACATCCACAAAAATCAGCCATAACATAGTGAGGACCCAAAAAAAATCTGCAACACAAAAATAATCCAAACAAATTTTGCCTTAAGCATCCACAACACCCAACATTCGTGCTTAGTTAGCCTTCATATATTGATGAACAAAAAATTGAATGATCGGATCTCCTAACTTGTACACCACTTGATGCAACAACACAAAACTAGAGAATAATGTATTTTAGATACCCAACGATCTTCCATGAGATCCACAGCCAAAGCTATTAAATTGATAATGCAAACCACTTGACATATTCAACTTTATCCGAATACCCTGTTCTTCACTTTGTCTTCTGGTATGATCAAATACTGGAGTGCAGACCAGATCAATGACTTCAGTTTCCATCAATGACAACACTAGAAGCCATATGCCAACAAAACCATCTCTAGGTTTATTAGAATTAGCTCAAACAAAGCTACAATAAAAATATTAAAAATAGAAACTTTCAAGTTGGTGACCTAGTACTAAAAGAGAATCAAAAGATCCAACTGAATTAGGATGGGAAGGGGAAGTTTGAACCAAATTGGTTAGGTCCTTTCATCATCACACCAAGCTATGGATTTGGAGCTTATCAGTTGGTTACTCCTAAAGGGGAACCTTTAGCCGAACCTTTGAATATCAACCATCTCAAAAAGTTATATACTCGAACACATCAGAGTATCTCAACAAAAAAAGCTAAAAAAGCAGAAAAATAAAATAAAAAGCAAGAAAAACAATAAAGAGAAATAAATCGATCTTTAAGTGAAAACCACTTTGTGGCGCTTCTAGAATAGGTACTATAGTGAAAATATGACAAACAAGTGCTATGTTTGAATAAGACCTACATCTTTATCTATCAACACTATTTGAAACATCCACCCATTCATCCCATAATAAAATGTGTATCCAACCATGGCTAGATAACTGATCAACCGTTGAACCTTGCTACACCATGAAAATTCATCTCCCTTAATGTCAATAATCTTGTCTCGAACTGGGGGTAACTCCCTGAAACTAGTAGCAGATTGGATCCTTATAAATCCCATCATAGTAAAAAAATATCAAAAATAAAATAACATCCAAACAACAAAAAAAATCAAAACAAAGTCAAAAACATCAAAAATCCTAAAAACATGTTATGCTTTGAGTCAACACCAGTTGAACTACGTGGTCTTTGTGTGTATAATGTAGGCAAGGCTAATCTCTGATCAAATCTCAAGGTCTTAGGTCAGTCCCCTTAAGTGTCCGTCATGGTCTTTTAACTTAGTCAAAAATCTAAAATTCAAAAAATCATTCATAAAATACAAAAAAATTCAAAAAAATAATGTCAGTCAATACAAGCGAACTACAAGCCTCTGCGTGTACAATGTAGGCAAGTCCATCATCGATGATCCCCCAAGGCCCTAGGTTAGTCCCCCAAAACAATGAAAACAACATCAAATAACCTCAAAAGCACAAAAACATTTGAGAAATCTCAAAAGTCCTACTTCTGTTATCACCTATCCACAATAAAATCTCCATCCATGATAAAAAATCATCACCTTCAACCTTTGATAAAGCAAATAACAAACAAAACAAACATCAAAATACAAAATTCCAAGGTGAAGATTGAAATGACTAGATAACTATCAATTTAAAACAATGCCTAAGTATAGGCTACCATACCTATTTGAAAATCATTATCAACAATCCTAAACATGAGTCTTAACAGATACAACGTTCCTGCAATAAACATCATCAATGGATTTCATCATGAAACATCAAAAAAACTATGGCAAGTGATACTGCAACATTGTTTATCTTTTCATAGTCTTATATTTTTAATTTATCTTAAATACCACATTCACAAGATCTTTTGAGGATGTCCATAAGGATTTAGAGAAGAAGGAATGGTGGTATTAACTGTCGATTTTTGTTTATTCTATTTTTTAGATGTTTTTATGATACTACCATGGCAAATACTTGCTTTGTTTTGTGTATGGAAGTTGTTTTGAGGCAATTCGTGTAGCAGGTGCATATTAGGTATTTCATACCTATGTATGTAACTGGTCAGAAATGTTTTAAGAACAACTAAACCATATACTCTAACAAAGTTTTTATATGTCTGGTATGAGCAAGAATATTCTTTGTTTGTGTGATGATTCAAAGTTCACACAATGGATATAAAGTCACTTTGGTTATTAATACCCTGGTGCATCGTGTCTATTTGCTACATCAAAAAGTATTGCTAAAAGATACAGAGCCTCTATGAAAGAAAAAGAAAAACTCATCAATAAATAACAACATCAAATTTCTATCCATCTCTGTATCATCAAAACAATTCTTCTAACTAACAACTCCATCCTATATCACAATATCATTAGTACCACATGCATCTTGCATCCACAAATTCATCATACATATCATGATCATAATAAAATGATAAAACATCACACATCATGTATAATCATCCATCACATACGTAAGATATCATAATGTAAGAGGGTAACAAACATAGCCCCTTTTTCATACAACTACTAAAAAAAAAAATGCATTGGAAATGCAACAAATCAGATTTTAAAATCTGCAACATGAACACTAGTTTGTTCATTCAAAACTGCCCCAACAACAAAAAAATATTCTTCAAATTGATTTTACCAATATTGCAGCCTCTTGGGCTGAGGAAATTAGTCTCAAAACTGATATTCAAACCAATAATCAACCTTCAGTGCCAATCTGATTTATACATCATAAAATAGGATTGATCTAAACACCCAATTTATGCAAGCAAAATCATAGAAATTTAAAACAACATTACAAAACAATAGTCCAAGCCTATTGGCTCATCATTACATAATCCCAATATGATTTAGGTATGATATTAGACCAGAAAAAATGTAGTACAACAACATATGGCTTCCACAAGCCTTCCTCAAACTCTCCAACACATGCAACAATAAACCACTCTCAATAACCACACCCTTCAATCTGCAACTATTGATGATGCTTATGCCTTTGTAAACCAACTCCAATATGCAAGAACACCTTCAAAAACCATTCACTAGAAATATTCTATGCCCTTCTCCTATCCTTCCCTTCAATCTGGAAAAGAGAGCCTAAAAAATGAATTGATTTTCCCTTTATTCAATCCATCTTTTCTCATGAAATGAAATTTGAGTGCATTTGGAGGAATTTCATCACATTTCAAAACCCACTCCCAAAAATAAATGCCTACCTCCAAAAACTGCCCAATTAGATTAAATTTCATTAAGAAAATAGAATAAAATATGCCTTTCAAAATCCAAGACATGTTGTGAGTGGATGACAATGCTTTTAATGCATTCTTGCTTTCTTGAATAAAGCAAAAATATGATTTTTCCAAACTAGGTGCCCAACTCCAAAATCCCTATTTTTTAGGAGTGATGGAATTTCAAATTCGGAGTTACAAGTCAATTTGGTGATCTCCAAGAAACCCACACCCTCTCTTGCTTTTTTCAGGATTTTTTCATTTAAAACATATTCTCCACTATGCCACCTTATCTTGTTTTGATTCAAATTTACTCCAAATTGCAAATTTCAAATTCCAATATGTCATGACATTTAAATTCACAAAAAAATATGAATTTCACAAGATAAAACATGAAATTCAAAGCACACCAAAAATTGAAATTAAAATCAAACCCCTTTTTGTTGACACAGGATAGCCATGTACCATACCATGAATGCTCCTGCATCATATCATCATCCATGTCACATCTATCGTAAATCATCATTCATCATATAGATATATAAATCATCCATCCACATCATATGCATACATAAAAAAAGTACAAAACATGAACGTGTATACACCATCATCCATAATCATCTCATAACACTTAAATAAAGCCAAATCGAAACACGGTATATCTCATATATCATCAAAACTGAGAATGTTATATACATCGTGAAGTAACATGTGTGATATCATATACAAAAAAAATCTATATACAAGGCCTGAGCTGGGCCGATGAGTGTATATACAAAAATCATGTCTACACATCTCTGATATAAGGAACATCATACAAGATCAAGGAACAAATCAGTCTTGCTAGCTGTCCTGAGGTGGAGATCTCAATTGCTCTTGGATCTGATGGGGAGATGGCTGTGGCATGACTAAAGGTTGCTCAGGCTACCTGACAGAATGACCATCTAAATTTGCACTTGTCTAAGTGCTCAACTCTCCAAAATGAGGTCATCTTTGTGCCCTAGGAATGAAGGCCTCATAGAGCATATGATAATATTTGCATCTCTATAATAACTGCTCTCGCTCAACTTGATATTGAGCCATGGGGATGGAAAAAGCTACTAAAATCTCTGCAGCTAGTCTCTACTATCACTCTACAACAAGCTCCTACCTAAGTGCATCCCTCTCTTGTCAGAGGCCATCTCTCTCGGAAGTCAATGCTGCAACCCATGCCTCAGCAACCTACCTCCGTGTGATCTCTACATCTCTTTCCGCTATCACTTGGGAAATATGTGCTGCTGCTATTGCATCCCCAAGTGGGGGAGAACCCTATGGTACTAGTTGATCCTACTGCATCAGATCAGGCTGTCATCGATCCTACTGATCCTGTTGGACATCATGTCCTGCTCTAGCTAACTGCTCAACAATGATCCTCAACCGCTGTCACTCGCTCTTGTGACCAGTAACACTAGCTCTCCCTATGGCTGGCCCATCACCAGGATTTGTAAATCGAAGTGGAACAGGACAAGCCCACCATTGATCATACTCCCGTGTCATACCAGGGTCTACCAAACCTATTGGCCAGCCCCATCCAAATGGGGCAAGACAGTGGAACTCAACTACAACATCTGTAGAGGAATCTTGTGGTTCCCACACCCTAACCTCTTAGGTGGTCCTCTTGAAATGAGCATGATAGTCATCTACAAACTAGGTCTATCACTCTCCAAACTAATGAAGAACCTGATATGGTAGGTGATGCTCAAGAAGAGAATCAACACAACCAATCAACCATCGTGTTTATCGGCAGTAAAGGAGATGCTCTTGATCATCATGCGAGGCCTCACAACCTAACCATGGTCTCCAAACAAAAATAGGAATATCATTAATAACACGATGCCAATAAGATAGCTGGCTAGGCCAGGCGTAGTGCATAAAATCTAAGTATCTGTAAGAATACAGATCCTCTGGATCTTGATCCATAACACCATCAAGTCTAGTCATTGGGATGTGCTCCTAGGCCCATACATGCAACAATGTAACACCAACAAATATAGTCCTGCCTCCTCGATAGGTGACCTCGTGCATATCCCTATATAAATGAGCTAGGAGACATGGGCCCCACACGTACCTCGTGCAATGCTCAAACATCTGCTTGATGCAGATGCCCCAACCAACAAGAAACTGTTTACCTCTCTGATTAGGTACAATGAGCCCCAAGATCAAACCACATAGGACCAAAGATACATGATCTGCGTTGTCAACAAATGGAAACAAGTCTATCTTTGAATCTCGTACATGAAGACGTTTAACACCGAGAACTCATCGCATAGCATGGGTACCCTGTCTAACATCATAGGTAACAAGCTCCCCGTGAATGGGAATGCAGAGAATCCTCTAGAAATCCTCTAGAGTGATAGTGGCCTTGTCGGTCAAAAAATGAAAAGACAACAAATCAGAGTGGCATATCTCCACAAGGGAAGTCATCATCGCCCTATGAACTCAAATCTTTGACATGTAGCATATGTGTCGTAGACCCATGACATATAGGATATCCCACCCCCCCTTGAAGAAGTCGACAATCAGGTCAAACAACTGTTGCGACGATCGCTCTCTAGAATAAAGTGGTTTGAGAATCGCCTACAAACATTCAACCCACGATGTTAAGAATTTACTACAAAAACACATTATGAACCTAAGACTACAAATAAGCTGGCTAAAACTTTCAAAATTGACAATAGTGGTCACTTTTTTGATAACAACGATAAAAAAATGCAATAGCGGCCCTATTTTGGTAATAGCAATTATTTTGAGCAATAGCGTTTCAAATGACAAAAGCGACCAACTTTTTCAATAGCGTACAAAATTCACAACGACCATTTCATACAAAGAAAGATAATAGTGAACACTTTAAGCAATTGCAGTAATCAAACGTGAATGGATTTGTCAATAGCGAATAGTTTAAGCAAAAGCTATAGACATAATCAAAAGTGATACAAATGAAAACAACAATAGCAGTAAGAACAATGCAAAAGCATTAATTTTACAAGATTACCGCTATTGCTAAAAAAGATTTCTAGCATTAATTACTCAAAAATGATAAGACAAAAATAGGAATGAAGGAGGTACATACTGCGATACCTACGCTAGCGGGCCTCTTGAACTCATGGATTACCTTTGCACGATATGGGGCACCTACAATCCTCAACATCACGAATCGACAATCGCCAAAGAAGGATCTCCAGAGAGAAGAATTCACTAAGGGGTGAGAGTGCAAATGAGGTAAAATGAACCCTAATCCCTTATTTTTACCCCCCAAACCCTAATTTTTAACCTAGGAAACCCTCCTAGGTTGAAATTATGAGCACCCAGGAAAAATTGAACTATAAATGAAGGTCCTATAAGCTTAATTTTTCACCCTCTACACATTTGAACTAAAATTGAACCTTGTCGCGAGCCTTGTACTAATTTTCCATTGACTGCCAAGGCATAGTGGGGCATATAAGATTTTTCAAATGTTGATCTTAACATTGAATTCTTTGAAACAAGGCAATCGATACTTTGTCTCAAAGAGGGGAAAAATGTAGACATGTAAAAATGACCTAACATATATCACACATCTTGAATGACATTTTTCCATTTATCGATATCATTATCATTAGTATCACTGCATTTCACATCATTTACAACAAAAATCCTAATTTCCTCTATTAATTGAATAATCTTCAATTATTTAATTAATTCACTATTTCATCATTAATCTAACTTTTATTCCTCTTGATTAATTAATTACCGCAAGTTATTTAATTATGACGCTAATATATCTTATTCTCCTAAATCAATTAAATTATTATTACTTAATAGTCTAATTTTAAATCACTTTCTCCTTTCTAAACATGAATAATTAAATTAATTATTCAAACATCATTCAAAAAGGTTAACAAACAAATACAACCTTATTTGTTAAAATCAAACATGACTTGCACGTTCATCCCTAAATATTAATTAATTTATTCAATTAATTAATTATCCTCACCCCTTTTTGTGCTTGAGCAAATCATGATCACTGATTTCTCACTCTAATGGGTTAGCTAACTCATCTATTCTCCAACTCCACTAATTTCTTCAATCCCACTAACCACTCAAATTGGATTTCCCAATCCCACCAATTATTCCAATCTAAAAACACTAATTCTTCCAATCTATTCCCTCTCAACGGTTCTCAACTGTTGATCAAGATCTTTTACTACAAAATCTTGATTGTTCATCTCAACTAGGAAATCTATAAAACAATTTTCTACCTTCTCACAAATCATCTAAAATTTACATAAGCGAAGCATTGCACAACCAATTCTTGAGCACACTTCTGAATTGAAATCCTTGCATTCTAGTTCATTAGCTACACACATTCTTGAAGTTTTTGCAACAACAAAAATGGAGGCTTTGCATTGAATCACGCAATATGATATCCAAATGTCAATGCAAACACAACTCCAACATGGGATGGTATATGTTTTAAGGTTATTGAATTTGATTTGTGTTATCTTAGGATTTCATTATTTGATTTCATAATTTTAGAGATTCATTTCATGAGTAATGGGTTTAGGGATCTTAATCTTGTTTGAATTAAATTAGTTTGGTTCATATTTGCTTTGTTTTCCAAATGCTTTATTCCCCCCTTACAACATCAAGTTCAATTATTGTGATCACATAGTTCGAACCTTGGATTTCTTTAGCAATTTTTTCTAATGGTGGTTGTGCTACTTCAACATACTTGTTACCTAACTTGTCAATAAGTACCCTAAAAAGTGTCTTGGCCTTCTTTGTTGTTTTGGTCTTCATCAAAACAAGTTGGAAAAAATCAAAGTCATTTGGAGAGATGATTTGTTTCTTTCTTTTTGGTGTTTGTGATGTCAACCAAGGAGGAAGAGTGGAAGAAATCCTTCTATTCCTATCACCATAGTTTATGTTGATGGGGTTGGTCCTACAACAATGGTGTTCAAAATTGGTGGAGTTTGAGTGAGGATTGTAGTAGGGATCTCCATACTTGACACTTGAGGAGCAGATGTAGACATGAAATTATCAAAGTTAGTTTGGGTGAATGTGTCAAGAATTGGCGAGGTTACATCATAAAAAATGGGAAAGGAAGAAAGAGGGCCAAAAAAATTCTCAATGTTACCATGGGGATTTTCAAATATTGACTCACTAGTAGGTGATGAATGAATAGATTGCACATACATGACAAGAGTAATAGGAATAGTGGAAAAAATAGGTAAAGATTGTACAATTGAAACAATAGGAGGAGTAGGAGTTTTCATGGCAAAAACTATAGGGGAAGAGGAGGGAGATTTTTCATGAGGTGACTCTGGTTGAGAAGTAATAGGAGATTCCTATGATTCTTTGGCTGTAATTTATTCCTATTGTTCTTCTACCTGAGTTGATGCCTCCTCTTTATCCTTGTCTTTAGTCCTTTTAATTTTGAAGATAAATTTAGGATTCTTACTGGTACTAGGAGCATCTTCTTTATTTTTTGTTCTCAATTCTCCATTTTTACTCGTAGGCCCTTCAATATCCTCTTCCTCCGATCCTATTGTAAAAAACTTCAACAAGTTATCCCTTTATCTTCCAACCAAGCATTCTATGTTAGCTAGAGTATGTTGGAACCTTTCCCTTATGGAAATCATCTCCATTTGTGACTATTGGATTAGAGGAAGGGGAGTGTCAAAAATATTATTTTCCTCATATGCAGGATCTACAATTTGTCATCTTCATCCTCCATATCCTTAGGAATATCAACAAGTTCTAGGTCCCTAATTTGTTCTAAGGTAAGCCGAATGAAGTCTAGCTTCCTTACATCTTCATCACACCTACATTCAACCTATATATTCTCAATTTTGTGCACATAAGTGTAGCTCCTCTTAAGCTTATCTTTCATCCCATGGTAGTAAAAATCATCCCTTCTCTTATATTTCTTCATAGTTACCCATTGTATTTTTGTTTCCATGGATTTGGCTCTTGGAGAAGAAGTTATAAAATATCTACCAATGGTTAGAGGAAACTTAAAACTAGCTTAATGTGATTTTGTCTGCTTATTATGTACAACCATAATTTTCTTGCATAACTCCATTAGTACAATTTTATCACTCAAATATTAGCAGAATGTATGGATATCCATCAAAACAACCAACACTGATGTATGTGAAGGTAGGAAATTGTAGAAACATGCAACCAAAATTTCTTATTAATTCCCAAGATACATCTAAAACCCTTTTCTTCTCAAGTTCCTTGTCAAACATGTAGATAAGAGAATAGAAGAAATGCTCATTGTTTACTCTTCTGAAATATTTCATGCTTTGTATCAAAGTTAGTTGCGTATAATCTTCATATATACGGGAACCTTTTTTCTGTCACCTTTTGAAGACAATCCTAGAAAATGCCTCATAGAGGCAATAACATATACTAGATATGAAGTCATGTAAGACCTCAAAGAGGTTGATACTTTGGAAAGTTGTTCATAAATTTCATCACTAATTTATTTTCCCAGAAGATCTTCTAATTTCCTTTCCTTATGACATATATATATATATATATTGATACATCCATTCCTAAAAAGTGTTAGATGTTGGAAGTCCTTTAACTCTGCTGAGAAGAGTTATCAAATCACCAACTTCCTTGATGAACTCACTTTGGTAGATGTTATTTGGCCATCTTGCAATAGTAGGCCTGATAGTCTCAAGGCAACAAGTGTTGATAATTTTCTTGCACTTATCTATATTATTGTCATGATGATTTTGTGCTTCCTCCATGGTAATATTAACATAGTCATCAATATTAGGGAATATGAAAATCTTGTCAAAGAATTCTTCATCTAACCTTATGAATTGACCTTTCCATCAACATTTATTACAATTTTACTTTCCTTGTTGAAATTGGCAGCTGCTGCTAGCAAAAATTCAGGATTTTGAGCTGACACAAGGAATGAAGAAACCAAATGAATACCACTTTTAAGAAGACACTGCATGCTTGAGGCAATAGGTTACTGGTTCACTCTTTCCAAAAATTTAGACATATCCACATGTTCGATCTCCATGTATCTGATGTGATCCACATTAGATTCCATAGAATTCATTGAGAAAACCCCTTGATACTTGTACTTCATGTCCTTCAGAGAAGGACCAGACATTTGTGAAGAGACTACAATAAAGGAATTTCCAAAATTTTCTAGTGTTAGGAAAAATTTCAAGTACTGTGTAGTTGCAGAAAAAATATGCACTTCTACATCTCTGGTGTGTTTTGATGTGTAGTTCAGAGAAAATTCTCCAAACTACATGGGAATTTCATTTTGAGTGCAAAGGGGGGTAAATTCTCCGCCTTTGCATGAGGGTAAGGCAACAAATCTAGTTCAGAGAAAATTCTTCGAACTACATTTGGGTAGGTCAAACAAGTGCAAGTCAAAGAATTTTCCTTGACTTGCATGTATAATGATAGGCTTGGTGTAAGTTAGAGAAAATTCTTCAACCTACATGGGCGTGTGTGCAAGGAGTATGCACTTTGGGGAAAATTCTCCAAAGTGCATGGGGTAATTCTTCTTAATGCACTTTAGAGAATTTTCCCCAAAGTGCATGGGAATTTCATGTGATGTAAAGTGTTGAACATTGAGAAAAATTTCTCGAACAACATGAAGGGGAAGTTTATTCAAGGATGTTGTGTGGAGAAATTTCTCTGCTCAACACTTCTAAAGGGTTGCAATCTAAGGTTGATGACAATGCTATGTAGAGAATTTTTCCCATGCAACACATGTTGGTGGGTCTATGTATGGATGTTGATCAAGGAAAAAACCTTGAATATCACCTGCTAACAAGGTCAAGCAGGGTTTGTGGATATTTAGGAATGGTTTACAGGGAATGTTGTTTGGAGAAAATTCTTCACACAACATTACCATGATGCAAAGGTGAAAACGATGAAACTAAACCCTATGAAAAATGCGAACACATAGACAGAGATAATGTATAAACAACCCTAAACTAAAACTTAAAAACAAAAAAAAGTCTGATACATTTCTAAATAATGACCAAACACGATGGCAAAAAAAAAAACAACAAAAAACCTAGGCAGTAAAAACAAAAACGGTGATGAAGATAGGTGAAAAACAAGAGTAAAAATTTGACATACCTGCAAACCTTGGATGATGGAAAAAATCCACTTGAAAAATTCACCAAACACAAACACAATCAGGTGAGGAAGCACTAAGCACATAGATGATGAAGGAAAACAATAAAAATAAATGTTTAAATGGGTTAAAACAATTATAAACCATTATTAAAACCTAGATTTATGACCATACGTGTGGGAGTAGGAGTGTACTTGCGAAGAAATTCTCCACAACTACATTCCTAGGATGCAGTTGATGAAAATATGTAGTTGTGCTAAAATTTAGTGACACTGCATGTAAAAGAAAAATGACTAACTCAGGAAAATTTGACTTCTGCAAATTTTTGCAAAAGACAAAAATGTGAACCAAACAAAATGATTTTTGAGGGGTTAGACTATGCATGAGAGAAATCAAAATTTGCCTCAATATGTGTGCTTAGAGAACATGGGTTATGAAATAGACAAGTTTTGTAGGGGTTTTCCCATGAATTGAGTGAGAAAAATTCAAGGATAACATAACTGAAGAGAGAGTTAACTGATAATTCTCTCAAGGGTGCATACAAAGCTAACGATAATATTATCCTTGTAACATAAAACAAATAATTGAAGACATTTTTTTCTCTTTCAATAACATGTAAACAAAATTAAAATAAGACAAAATATATTTACCAAAATTGAACATGATACTTAGATGATGTTCCATTTAGGCTGTTTGTCAAACATTTAAGTTGAATCTAGATTATTAATATCTAACTACAAATAAATTATTATTCTAAATTAAAAGACGATTTTACAATAAAATTAAAAATCCATATCAAATCTATCCTCATTTATCCTAAGAACCTTTTTAAACTTTGGGCCCTTCATTTTACTATCAATCTTGTAAAAACATTCAAAAATATATTCTTATAAAAATATTATTGGAGTTGTCAACCTTCATAACTCTCTTGAACCAACTAAAATTGAAGGGTTGCAAGTGACAATGATGATGAGTTATTGCTAGTAAAACTTTATCAAGTGCAACTATAATGCAACCACATATTTTTTGATGCTTTAATTTGTTGCATTGCTTTGATAGAAAGATCGATGTTGAATCTTTGAATCCAAAACACTCACTTATATTTTTTAAGAAGATTATAAATAATGTTCCAACATCTCATGATATTTTTCAATTAGTTCTAAGCTATTTGACACATCTACAAAATATAAATCATGATAATGCTTTGCAATTATTTCTACTACTTGACCATTGAGTTAGGGTTTACATTTTTTTATGTGGATTGCTAATTTTCTTGGATACTCTTGCATCATTTATATGATGTTAAATTTATTTACAATGGAAGATAACACATTTTTTATTATCAAAAGATCATCAATGTTAATAGGATATTTCTTTCTTTCTTAATTATCACATGACATTGAGGTGTTGGCATCATGACTCCTTAAGTATTAGTATGACTAAAATACTCACTATATTTATAAACTACTTTTATTGTTCCAAAATTGTATCACTCCTCGTATGCTCTTTCCCACACTTGAAAGTCTCAACAATTCCAACTTTAAATATGGAAAAAACACATAAATATCAAACAAATACTTGTGTAATATTATGATAAACCTATAATAAAAGTGCATTGATGATACCTTTTAGACATAAGAAACAAGGATATAATACTTAAATCAACTAATACATTTTGAGTATATTTGCATAAATGTATATTTTAAAATAAATAATAATGTAATTTGATTATTGTCGTTCCATAAATGTATATTTTAAAATAAATAATAATGTAGTTTGATTACTGTCATGTGCAATGGCATATGTTCATCTAAGATTAAAATGAAACTTTATTGCAATGGGTATTAAGTCTTCCTTCTCATTGGAAGATGGCAAGTTGAAAGTGAAGTTGACAAATGGAAAGCTCATTTTTATTTTAAAGGAATAGTAGAACCTGCAAGCAATGGAGGATCATGTTCAACCTAATAATGTCTTTAATTTAAACTATCTTGGCTTTCAAAGGAAAAGTTTCTTCCAAAGTTAGGCATTAAGAATATTTGGGGGTGGTCGGATAAACGGCCTGGGATTATCAGCCACTTTTTAAATACAAGTGGAGGAGATAGGCCAAGAAAGCAGACGAGATGTCAGTTATCAAAACCTTAAAAAAATTGTGTGAAACCTAATTATTGATTACTTTAAGCAAAACGTGATTTCTGCTTGATTTTGACCGGTATATTCATTGTTGTATGACCTATCATTATATAGCTTTATATTATATTTAATCCTTCACTAGCTTCTTGCTTTGCTTCCACCAATTTTGAGCTCCGTGTTTTATATTTGGACTGCAGACACTGAATAAGAAGAAGAAAATATGTAGTATCTCATTGATCCAATTAAAAGGAAAAGCTGTGGTAATAGATTAATCTTGTCAGGATTCAGCATCTTAGCTTTTCCTTGAATAAACTACTCTTTAAGCTCTCATAGATTTCTGAACAAGTGGATATAGAGATAAGTTAACAGCAACAGAGAAGCATCCCATGACCCCACACTAATCATGCTTTTCTTGTGTAATTTAACTGTGAGAATAGCTATTTATAAGGTCATCCCAAAACTTGTCAACAACATATGATATAGCTTTTGATTTTAGTTCTGGGACATTTTTTTTCTGAATCTCTGGCTGAGTGTATCTTGTGATCTGATTCTGCAATTCTCCTTGTACTTGGGCATTAGTATCACACCATGTCAATGCAATTTGCCTCTGATAGTAATGGAAATTGCAGTTTAATGGTGCCCCTCGTTCAAGAGAGCAATGGAAACGGGTACCCATCTATCAGAAGGTATGAAAATCTTGCATCTATTTATCTCTACTGATGGTGACCTACATTCACATTTTCAAGGTATATGGAGAAAATTATAGTTGATTAAAATGTTATTCTGATAGACATATCGAGAACATTAGAATAAAATTCATACTGTTATCAATTATATATATCAAGATGACTTTTAATAGTTCTTTAGGCCAAATTGGTCTGAAAGATTTATCAAAGTGGATTCTTCTTGTTCAAAAGACTATTGTTTCTATGAATGCCACTTTTAAAATAAATCCTACAAGTCTTGGTTTGTTGTGTAGGTAGAAATGTAATGCACACTGTACTTCATTAAAGTTACAGTATAATCCTCATGCCTAGTTTCTTAAACTCTTCTGCTGCTGCTACATTAACTCTGTTATGTACTTTAACGATTATTCATAAATGTGGGCATATACTTATACATACAATGGAAACTTTTTTCTTTTTCTTTTTATGGGTATTTCTTATTAATGCTTTGTTCCCTTGCCTACTTCTCATTTTGTATTAGAGGTAGCCAAGTGGCAGTGGGATTTTAGTTTTGATAAATGAACTGCAAATTTCAAAGATGTATGTGGATAATAAAAGAAATCATTATATGAAGTACTGATAGCTACAAGACAGCCAAGTGGCAGTGAGATTTTAGTTTCAGTTGCAAGAACTGCGCGTTTGTAAGATTTGGATTGATCATAACTAGTTTGACAAAAGGACGGGGAAAGCTTTGATAATTCTCTTATCAAACATGATCTGTTCCTATTTTTCAGAAATCTTTAAATTTTCTGTTGCTATCTTTCAGGAATGATTTGTATCTATCTTTTGAATCTTCAATAAATTTCCTTTTATGTGAGCATCTATTTAAGAGATGGGTAGGAAATGAGTTCATCATAATTTTTGGTTCAAGTTCGATACATAAATTTATCTGTAAATAATGAGTCATATACTTGCTTGTAGATTGGAAGGCAAGGTGGCCATAGTTACAGGGGGGGCGAAGGGAATTGGTGAAGCTACAGTCCGCCTCTTTGCAAAGCATGGCGCAAAAGTTGTACTAGCAGACATTATAGACACTGCAGGAGAAAAGGTTTCTTCTTCATTATCTTCTGCAGTAACTTACATGCACTGTAACGTAAGCAAAGAAGAGGATGTTGCAGAGGTTGTAAGGAAAACAGTCTCCAAGTATGGAAGATTAGATATCATGTTTAACAATGCAGGAATCCTTGGTGAACAAGCCAAGGGAAAGAGCATATTAGACTTTGATGCAGAGGAGTTTGACAGAGTAATGGGTGTGAATGTGAAAGGAGTGGGTCTTGGGATTAAACATGCAGCAAGAGTGATGGTTCCTAGAAGAAGTGGGTGCATTATTTCTACTTCAAGTGTGGCAGGTGTAATGGGAGGCCTTGGGCCTCATTGTTACACAGCATCCAAGCATGCCATTATAGGTCTTACAAAAAATGCTGCTTGTGAATTGGGAAAGCATGGGATCAGGGTGAATGCAATATCTCCATTTGGGGTGGCCACTTCTATGCTCATCAATGCTTGGAGAGATAATGATGCAGAAGATCATTATGATGTGGAATTTGAAAAGTATAAAATGGAAGACTTTGTGAGAAGCCTTGCAAATTTGAAGGGCCCAGCCCTAACAACCAAAGACATAGCTGAAGCAGCTTTGTATTTGGCAAGTGATGAAGCCAAGTATGTAAGTGGGCACAATTTGGTTGTGGATGGAGGCATTACAACTGTTAATAACTGTGTTGGCCTTTAACAAACAAAAATGTGAGGCATATACTTATTTTTTTAATGGTTGTACAAGTGTGTTATCATTGATGAAAGAGAAGAAAATTATTTGAAGGATTCATTCTCTTTTTTGTAAACGAGGATAACCAACATTCTTATGTTTCTGTTTTCTGCAATTCACTTGATGAAAAAGGAATGATAAAGATTTAGTTTTGCTGGCCAAACTATGGAATATATTTGAGTAAGGAATTTCTTTCATCTTAAAAAGAAGCTTCCTTATGGTGTTTGGAAGCTTCCATTCAACAGACCAGTAAAAGCCGAGACCTGCAACTGATAGTTTACAAGTTATTGCACGGTTCCAATCATTTAAACTTAGTAATTTTTTTAATAAATCATTACCTTGTGATGTTAATTAAATTGATTATCTAGTCTCATCACACGTACCCATTTAATATTTTTGCAGATAAGCAAAGAATCTATGCATTTTCATAAAGCATACTAGACATTAACAAGATAAATGAAGAATTTATGGGCCCATTTTAGTTGAAATTTGAGATGCCACGGATATATCAACATTTAAGTAGATTGCACAGCTTAGGAATCTTTCTGATATAATAGATTTTAAAGACTGGGTTTCCAAATTGTTATTTTATTATTTGCCAACCATATAATGTATATGGTGAGACAAGATATCAATATTGTTTTTCATAGTTTTGCCGACCAACTTTACTATGAATGGTCAAACTTGTCCTATTATATTTTCTTTAATATAAAATCAAATAAATCTATTCTAATTGAAGTTGAGCTGATGTTAGTCGGTTTCAGGATTGATTATATCGTCATTGCCAATTATAGCATAATTATTGTTTTTGAATTATCGCTCTTTCTTGATTTAACAATGTTAATGTATGCTGTTATCCAGATCATAGTTCATTATAGTAGTCATAAATTATGACTTCTTGCACAATCTTGTTATTAAAATTCATGCATTTTTTTTTTCTCTGTTATAAGAAATGGTAAAACTGAATCGAGTTTCATCGTCCTCTGGTTTGGTCATTTTCCTTTATTTCCTTCGCCATACTAATCACATCTGGCCTAAATTTGATGACCGTAGGGTGTGTTTAACAAATTTTCTCTTGAAATACAATTAATTTTTTTAAAAGATTATCATATAAAACGTAAAATTTGGATAGACTGTTAAAAATTATATAAGAACATAGTAAAATATAATCTAACATAAAAAATTTAGCTTGACAAGAAAGGTCAATCATCAAATTTAGACCCTGAATTATAATATTGTGAATTTTTCAGTGGTTAATATTCTTCAAATGGTTGATTTTCAAATATTCTAATAGTCAAAATTAACTAATCTCATATGGTCTTGCATTATAACCCAAAAAGTCTAGAATTGAATTCATGATTTCTTCAAGTCATATAAGCTTGATTTTTTTCATGGCATATAGTTTTCTTAGGGGCTAGCCTTTTCTTCCTTTCAAGTATACCCACACTTGATATGCTTTTAGGGTGGAAATTCTCTTCAACATTTGGAAATATAGAAATTCACCTATTTTTTAGGATGTTTGACTATTGTTCATTTTTCTTTGTATATGAAAATTAAGATTTGTTCTTATGTGCTTATATGAATTTAGGTGCAAGCTACAAAAGTTGCAATTGAAGTGGCACACACAATGCTCCATGCACTATTGCCAAAGTCTAATCTCTCTCCTCTTCTCCTCCTTGAGGGCATTGACAAGGTCATAACCAATCTGCCAAAGGAGACCACAAATCCTAATCTTATGGCTCTTAGCCCTTAGGGGATAGAGATAATGCTACCTATGGTTGGTCTTAGCCTCATGACCACCATCCAAATCTTCACATAAGTGTGGTGCTCCTAGTTGGCTAGAATCTAACAAGTTTTGTCAATTGGAGTTGGTCATCTCTCTAGTTTGTGCTCAACAACTTCAAAATGAAACTCTTGAGAAAGAGCATTCTCTCATTGGTTGTGTTGATGGTGTTTTCAACTATCAACAACAACTCGGACAAAAAGGATATTCTATCTCTCTTGAAAGATAATCTTCGACAATGAATTGCTGAAAATCACCCCAAGGTCTCTTGGGTGTTAGGTCATGACAATGCATAAACAACTCAGATAATATGTGAAAATGTTGGTAATCACAATCGGACCTTACTACAAGAAAATTGTATCTTTCCAACTTATCAAATCTTGCAATATTATGATCTTAAATCCCAAATCTAATCGAATAATAAAGAAACAGCAAAAGATGAGAGTGTAAGAGATGTAACGAAATCTAAACTGTTTCTAAGATAAACAATGCAAATGATAAATTCCTAGAATGGACCAATCTCAAATAACCAATTCCTGCTTAACCCACAATGCAATATCACAAGAAAGGTGCAATCTTCTAAGGCATACAAATTTTCAAATCATAGACATTCATCCACAATCGAACTAAGCATAAAGAGATGTATGGTCCAGGTTGACTTCACCAGTCTACTACAATCAGATAGTTACTGGGAGTATAGACCAGAGATTGCTACAAACATTCCAAGCATAAAACCATGAACATCATTTACCAAACTTATCCACTTCTAAATCTAACATCAAATCTATTATCTTCAAGCAATTTCAAAGATGGAACAATAGGAACCATGCAAGATAAACTAACACAAAGAATTCACTAGAGAAACCACAATGCCTTCAATTGTATTAGATCACCAAAATGTAGCAACAATTCCACTGTTCTATGTTACAGCACTTGCTTCAAAGAACTAACTACTATCTCTACTACAGAATGCTCTAGTTCTTTCTTAATCTAGCTTGTCTCTATTATCTGTCTAACTAACTCTTTACAAATGAGGCAGGAATGCCATTTATAGAGAATCCTCAAAACATGTCGACCCAGCCAAACATTTACAAAATAAAATAGCCAAAACAAGTCAGCCTCAGGAATTTCAAAATAAGGCACACATTAAATGTCGATACATCATCAAGGTTGGCCCAAACATGCTCCTCAATGCAACCTGGATCAACACATGCCCTATAATAATAGGCAAGAACAAATCTCAAAGTTAGAATTAACTACCGCCTCCCTTATCCTTGTTCTAATCCAGCGATTCATGAACCTTCAAAAACACCCTATCCAGCTCAGCAACAAGTGGCAAGGGTAGGATTTTGAGCCAACACTCAATTGATCCAATTTCTTCCTTTGACTACTTAACTGTTGTATCCCAATCACCCTTATATGCTAAGTACTTATCCACCACAACCAGATAAGTAGCCGCATCATCCAATTGGTGCCCTGTCATAGAGTTTTCAATATCAGGGGCATAGACATCATGCCACCATTCCCTCAATTGTCCCAAACTTAGGTATTTAGGAGCAATCTTCCTTCTGCTAGTCATTATTTCAAAAAAAGTGATACATCCATCATAAACACCAGTTAGACTACCATCCATCTGCTTCTTTTGTTTATAGATCTTCTTGATGGCTCTCTATCAGATTTGCAAGGCTTCAAACCACTCCCAAGGCTCATTAACCCTAGATGAAGGAAGGATTCCATCAACAACCAACTGATTCTTACCATACCCCATGATTTCTTTGGTTTTTTGCAATAAGAGATCAACATCCTCCTTGTCCTGGGATAAAACATGCTATAATAAATCC